>JZKD02S0226216.1:0-21657 GCA_000966675.3 Picea glauca
TGCACCTCTCCAGAAACTGCAAGGTTGTTACAACATCAATGTCGATGAAGACGATGATCTGAGGAAGGTGAACATCACAGAAATAGAAGGCCAAAGAGATGTGGAAGGACCAGGAGTTGAGTTACCATTCATTGGAAAGATAATCAAGATTAAGAAAGTCAATATTGGAACAGAAGAGACATCGAAGCTTGCAAATGTAGAAGATTATTGGGATGTTGCTACCATTGACAAAATTACAGAGTTACTGCATGAATATAAGGACTTGTTTCCAACCAACTTCACTGATATGAAGGGAATTAAAGGGCCTATGGGAGAGATGAGGATCCCTTTAAGAAAAATGCTAGACCAGACAAACAGAGACTGTACAAACTGAACCCTAAATAGAAGGAAAAAGTGAAAATTAAGCTTGACAAAATGCTGGAAGTAGGGATTATAGAACTTGTGGAAGATTCAGAGTGGATTATCCCTATGGTGGTACAAGACAAGAAGATAGGAGAGATCAAGATATGCACAGATATCAAAAAGTTGAATGATGCTTGTTTGCATGACCCCTTCCCTACACCATTCACTGACAAAGTGTTAGATAATGTGGGGAGGCCAGGAAGTATATTCTTTTATGGATGGATTTTTAGGATACCATTAGATCCAGATTTCCAAGGAAGACATCCATAAGATCACATTTGCAAGATAATGTGGGTCCTATCAATATATAGTGATCCCATTTGGATTAAAGAATTACCCAGCCATGTTTTCCAGGGTGGTGGTCAAAGCATTCAAGGAATTTCTCAAAAAATTTCTAGAAGCATATTTTGATGATTGGACTGTTTTTTAGTTTATTGAAGAATCATATTGAATGTCTAAGGCTAATGTTGGATAAATGTAGGAAGCGTCAAATTTCCTTGAACTTGAAGAAATGTATTTTCCTTTCGCCATTTGGAGTGTTTTTAGGTCATATTGTATGTAAGAAAGGATTGATTGTAGATCCATCCAAGATCACCATTATAGTTGATATACCCCCTCCTACTTCAGTCAAATAGTTGCGCACTGTGCTGGGACACAAAGGATACTACAGGAATTTCATCAAAGGATATGCTCAGATCACAACACCCATGGAAAAGCGTTTGAATAAAGATTGTTAGTTTAGTTGGATAGAATAATGCCAGGAGAGCTTTGACACACTGAAACAGAAAATGGTTACTACACCTATTTTGGTTTTTCTAGATTGGACCAAGGAATTTCATGTGAATGTCGATGCATCTTCCATTTCTTTAGGAGTTTTATTAGCACAACCTAGAGGAGGAGATATTGACCACCCATTAGCCTTTGATAGCATGAATCTATCAATTGTTGAGATTAATTACACCACTGAGCGATAAGGGTTAGCCATGGTGTATGCATTGCAAAAATTTCACCACTACTTGTTGGGAGGACACTTTAAAATGTTTACTGATCAGTTCGCACTAAAATACCTAGTCAACAAGCTAGTGTTGGGGGGAAGGATATGTAGATGGCTTTTGCTATTTCGGGAATATGATTTTTAGATCATAGTAAATTCAGGGAGAATGAACAAAGGTCTTGACCACTTTTCAAGGTTGGGACATGGTGAAGAGCCGAACAGTTTGGATGATGCACTACCAGATGCACAAATATTGGCCATTATAAATATCAATGACCACTTCATTGAGATAGTCTAGTTCCTAGCAATAGGAATGGCACCTAGTGAGTACACAATTCCTCAGAAGAAACAACTAGTAGTGTGTGTTGTAGACTTCTTACTTATAGATGGACATCTATACAAGATGGGACCTGATGAGATATTAAGAAAATGTTTTATGGAGGAAGAACAACCACTGATCCTTGCAAAATATCATGAAGTCATCACAGGAGGACATTATGTAGGAAAAGAAACTGCACAAAAGGTTCTTAGAGCTGGCCTTTGGTGTCCTAACCTACACAAAGATGCTAAAGACTATTCCAGAGCCTGCGATGTGTGGCAAAGAGTTGGGAAACCTTCCAGAAGTGATGAAATTCCACTAGCACCACAACTAACCCTACAAGCATTTGAGAAATGGGCCATTGATTTCGTTGGACCTATAAACCCACCAGGAAAGTGTACATGAGCAAGGTACATAATTACAACAACAAAATATTTGACTAGATGGACCGAAGCAGGAGCAGTTAAGGATTGTAGTGCAACCACATCTGTGCGCTTCATATTTGATGACATCATAACCAGGTTTATATGCCCAAATATCCTTATGAGTGATCAAGGCACACATTTCATCAATAAGACAGTGGAAGCCCTGACTGAAGAATTTGCAGTCCACCATCAGAAGAGCACACTGTACCATACACAAGCAAATGGGACAGTTGAAGAATTCAACAAGATCTCGGATACATTGCTCACGAATATTTGCAGTGTGAACAGGGATGATTGGGATCTAAGAGTACCGATAGTATTATGGGCCTATAGAACCACTTGCAAGAAGCTGACAATGCAGACACCTTTTAAGTCGGTATATGGTCTTAAAGCTGTTGTTCCAATGGAATATTTGGTACCAAGCTTGATAATTGTTTCCTTTACAGATATGTATGACCCTGGCATTGTTCAAAAGAGGCTTGCATAATTCGTTGAATTGGAGGAAGACAGATTTGTTGCAGGATTCCATCAACAAGTGTAGAAGAAAAGAGAGAAGGCCTACCATGATAGGCACACCAGGAAGAAGGCATTTAAACAAGGTGATCTAGTCCTGATATATGACAGCAAGTTCATAAAACATCTTGGGAAGTTCAGAATGCATTGGCTAGGGCCATATGAGATCACTTATGTTACAAATGGAGGAGCTACGCAATTGAAGAATCCGAATGGGGAGTGGAAGGAAGGATTAGTGAATGGGAGCCAGTTGAAATTGTACTATGACAACCAGCTACCCCACACTTCTCAGTAAATGCAAGAAGAAAAGGGTCTAGGTACCACATGCAGTTGAAGCTGGGTACCAGAAATAGAAAAGACAGTCTACACAAGGAGGAAAAGGAGGCATAAGGCAGAAAGTAGAGGCTTCACTGCGTACTCAAAAGTTGGAGTAAAACAAAAGGATCGGGTCTGAACTACCTCGGGATGAGTCACAAGTGATTGTTGGGGTCCTGTTGGCCCTTGGTTATGGAAGAAAGTGAAGATCAAGGAAGAAAAGGAAAAATGAAAACTTTGCGCAAGATAGAGTGGTTGTTATTGGGTCGAAGTGAGAAAAAGAGCAGAAAAGATGGAGCGAAGTCCGAGAAAGCAAGTTGTTGGATGAGGAGATCAAGGATGACATATCAGCAAGGAAGAAGGATCATGGACAACTCAACAAGTGAAAAAAGCCATCATTGCATGCTTTGGAGCACCACGCGAGAAGAAAGGAAAGACATTTTAGCGAAGCCCTGAAAATACCAGTCAAGTTATAAAACATTAGAGTTATAAAACACTGTCAAAACTGATCCCGATTTATTTCTCTTGGGATTTCTAAAAAAATATTAAAGTTTGTTAAAAAGTTTTTAAATTAAAATGCATTTGTCCTAAGGAATGGGATTGGGGCTCCCACAGACCATAAAAGCAAATATAAATAAGAAGTTAGTTGTGGAGAGAAGATGGTGGGAAAAGGCAAAGTAGAAAGACTTGGAAAGAAAATAGGAATAAGTTATCATATTTTGGTTAAACCTTTCTAGTCAAAGAAGCAGAGTGACTAGATGAAAAACTGATAAAGAAACCAAGATAAGATCAACATAAACTTACTATGATGGTATCTCTCATTCTTTTACTTTCTTGTTGCTTTCCTTTTATTCTTCTCATTGACAGTTATAGGAACTGTCTCAATTGTTGTTTCTTGGCCTTCTTTAGTTAATTTATCAATTTCCTTCTTAATCCAATCTTCAATGTAATTTTTTATTGGCGCAACATTTATTTCATGCCTAACTTTGATATTAAACAATTCACCTTATAAATCTCTTAGGTCATGAGAAATGTCATGGATTGCCTCCTCAATATCTTTATTTTTCATAGAATAATCAATCAACCAATTATCTATCACTTCTTCACAATATCCAATTATGTCATTAAATTTCTCAACCAACGGTCACTTTAATATCTCCACTTGTTCATCAAATTGTTTCCTTGTCATAAACATTGAATTGGAAATTAGCTTAGGATTTTGCA
This sequence comes from Picea glauca, assembly GCA_000966675.3. NCBI lineage: Eukaryota > Viridiplantae > Streptophyta > Pinopsida > Pinales > Pinaceae > Picea > Picea glauca. Next base: position 4,193 of record JZKD02S0226216.1, read on the forward strand.
CGTCATCATTGCTTCCTCCCAAATCTATCTCTGTGAGCCTTATGAATAATTCTTCTCTTTACATTATGGATTCATTGCATGCTTGGACAATGTTACTCAAATTCTTGATCTTTTCCTTCCAACAAGAATTCAGTTGTTTAATCTGACTTGGATAAGGAAGATCTTATTGTCTCCTTTTCAATTCTATCAAGTTTGAGAATTATATCCCAAATGGTAAAACAACATCTGTGTAGAATCCTTCTCCATTCTTTAAATAAGCTTGCAGATATTCATGAAATGCATGTTCCCTTGAATAGAAAGAAACAATATTTTTGATACCTCCCATGCTTATATTATCAATGCCATTCTCTTTTTAACATTTTTATCAACATAAGTTCGGACCGTTGTGAGAATACTTGAAGATCCATTCAACTTAATATCAGGTGTATTTGGTTTGATCATTGTCAAAGGAGTGGCCATGATTGGAAGAGGCATCAAGGTAGTCTCCAATTCTTTGATCTTCTCTTTTAATTTGGCATTCTTATCCTCTAGACCATCAATAGAGTTGTCGAGTGCGTCCCCAGTTTCCCTATGGATTTTTGAAATCTGGGATGTTCGCAAATACTTTAGGTTGATCCCTGAGTAAGACTTTCACTTTTTATTCTTCTGGTCACTTGTTTCTAAAATCAACTTTTTACATTCTTTTTCAAAATAACACTTTGAAAAGTGCAGGATTCTTCTTCAATAAAGGTCTCATTTCCAATGACTTCCAATAGAGAATCATGTTGAGCCATATGCTCCCGTTAGTCTATTGCAGGAAATATTTTTTCAATGTCTACTTCTAGTTCCATATCCTCCAAGGAAAAGATTTGGATTTCATTTTCTATAAGATTATCTTCTTCTTCTTGCATTAATTTTTTTCTTTTCTTTCTCACGAGAAACTTGTGTGAATTTTCAATTTTTCGAGGGGGAGGATTCTTCTCTCCCCCTCCAATGGAACTATTGTTGACATTCTTTTTAATTGGGTGGGCCACTGGAGCACTGCTCCTGGATGTAGTACTCTTAGGAGTGGAAAATGGATATTGAGCACTTATTTCACTAGTAATTTTTCCCCTTTGCTTGTAAATATCATTACTACTAAGTAATGCTTCTAAATAGCATATGTCCCACAAATATTTTTTTCATATCAAAACCTTTGATCTTTTCAGCATACTTTAAACTCATGTTGTTAAAATGATTTGCAAATTCGTCAATTTTATTTATATTTATGAAAATGAACTCTTCAATCCTCCATGGCAATGGAATAAAATGTTTTTTCCTTTTTTCATGGAAAAAATGTAACTAGAATTTTTATTGCCTCACCACCTATGTAATAAATAGTTTATCAGACACATAATACGGGAGAAAAGAAGGATTCTCTTTTTAGCAAAATATCCTTGTGATACCATGATTCTCCATTTTCTCTATTGTCCCCTTTTTCTCTAAAAATACGGTAGCTTGAACATATACACTTGGAGTGTTTTTTCCCAACAACAACTTTATGAAGACTGAAACAAAATCATTATAAAATTCATAGAAAAACATAGGGGTCTCATGCCTCCACAATTCCTTATACCAAAAGGTAATTGGATATGTTTTACAATTCACCCTTTTATTGATGGTTAAGTTTCGGAATTGGAAACAATGCATAATAGAAAATATCAAATAAGAGACCATAAATAATTTTTTGTCCTTTTATAGTGTCATAATTGGGAAGAGATTTCGATAGAAATGAGTTTTCCCCCCAAAAAAATGCAATGTCCTTGAACTGTAAAATATAGAATATATAAAATCATGCGAGAGATAGAAGTAGTTTTTTCTTGACCTGTCACCTTGGTAAATAACCACACAATTTATCGATAGGGATTTTTTAAAGACTCGGCTTGTATTCTTGTTATGTCTGCTGGAACAATTGCAATATTATCCAAATATTGCAGCAGGAGGTCAAGCCCATTGTTATATTTCTTCAATAATTCTTTGCAATCTTCACCTTTGAAAGTAAGAGTCATCTCTCACAACTTTAACATATTGTGGAATACTTGAGGTGAAAGAGAAATCAAATAATGACCATGGAGTTGTATGATTCTTTGATTTGGTACGTACTTGTCCACACACCATGCAACGATTTCATTACAATAAAAAATATCAAGAACACATCTAGCATGAGCGATTCCATATGTGCAAGTTACATTCCCATACTTTTGTGTAGGAGGGGAAGAATAATACCAATATTCTCTTGACCACTGGAAGTTTTGGTATTCAAGGAAAAATATATTCAGAGTATCACCACAAAATGATTGTCTAGTTGATGCTGCCATAGGTTGATGGAACTATTTCTTCAGTTGGATAATAATGTCAAATAAATATTTTTAGAAAGATAATGATATTTTAATCCCCTAGAAAATGAATATTTAATGAGATTTAATGAATAATTCATCGATCCTTTCTCCATTAGTGATGATATTTTTGGGGCCTTCACAACATTTTTTATCATTACACAATACTAATTTTTATCGAGAAAAGAAACAAAAGGGTGGGGATGGGCAAGAGAGAATTCCAATATAATATTTTTGCAAACCCGCAAACCCATGCTTGGAGAGATGATAAAAAAATATAATAAGTATAGAGGAATGGTTTGTAGGACTCACATGCAAGAATAATCAAATACTTTGGATCTCGACACTTGTGACAAGGATGATGGTTGAAACTATAACATTCCTCCATTTACAACTCAAAGGTGAGAAAACACAACAAAGTATCCCTTTTCTCTCTCTCTCTCTCTCTCACACACACACACACACACACACACATATGAAATATATATTTGTTTTAAATACACAAGTTACAAAATCATTAGTTATGACAATTATACAAGGTAATATCAATTATCTAGAATGAAAACAGTTATAGGTGTTCGATCTATTCATGTTCAACATTGCTAGAAATTTTGTGAACCACAATATACCACTATGCAACATTACAACAAGTATCAAGATATAATTACATAAGGCAATTTAATAACATCAATTCATAACAAGATATCAAAATAGTCAATGTCTACCCATCCAACATCCTACCCTACCAGGATAGGATCTTCAAGACACATAATCAACACTCATAGTCCAAGATTCATTCGATCGATATTAACCATTTAGGGTCTCAGGACTTGTAGTTGTTTTGAGGAACATGAAGATATCTATACACATAACCATCCCTAGTCAAAATTCTAGAGCTAAATTGACAATGAATTATCTAAATAATTCACAATTTATAATGCCAAGAACTGTTGAATGTCTATTTCTACTCCTAACAGTTTCTCACTAATGCATAACCAAAAATTCATGAAAGATTTATCTCATTCATAAAATGATGAGTAACAACTCTAAATTTCAAACTACAATTAAAGGAATTAAACACACAATCAGTGCGGCCTCAATAATTCATAAATTGAATTTTCCAAGTCGGGTTTCATTAGATTATGAACTATCTATTAAGAAAAAGAACATAAGAACTCATCTACCTTTGAATTATAAGTAGAAGCGTAAATAGTGCACTAATTACATATAAATAATCAAGGCTTGTGCAAAGGAAATTTCATAATTCAACTAGAGTTCTAACTTTCAACAATCATTCTTAATCCATGTAAAAAATGTATACAAGACAAAAGGTAAGGATTGTTATGCATTCTTGAGTTCATACTAAAAAAAATCATCTCAAGTACACAATCCTTTTAAAATTTTTAGTATTATGGTGGTTATATTATAACTATATTTAATAATATAGATTCAATTCTGATAAGACAATGTTTTATGCAACTATAAGAGCTAGGCGATAGGTGATAAGATAATTAATTAAGAATGAGTCAAGTTAGAATCTCCCTACTAAAAGTTAATCTCATTTTTGTATAACAAAAGAGATGTCAAAAGAAAAAAATATTTAACATTTACCGCTCCTAATCATCCAAGGAATACTACAACCATCTTCATTGAGTAAGAAATTTAAAGTGACGGAAAAGATCATTAACAATCAACCTTATCATTGTATCATCAAATTTTACGTGAGTTGAATGAGATGAATGGTTACCCAGAGACATTCTCATGGGTTAACTTGTCAATGGTAAACATGAAAGCATAAAGGAAAGATAAATAGAAGGGGAGGACTCACAATTCAGTTAGGTACCCAGTTCTATCAACCTTGGTAATGTCTTAATTTCCTTGGTGAGTTATTTGGGTTGGAAATTTTTTCTTAAGTGATAGACTTTAATCTGTTCCTGACAGTTAACACTAGACTGTTAGTGAACACAATTAAATACATAAGTATGCGCAATGTGCTATCCTTCGCATGCTAAATCCAAGAGTTCACCAGTGCCTCCCATCCAATGCTATGTGTACTCTTCTTCCCCCCAGACCCCAAGCCACAAAGGGGCCACACACATGAAACGAAAAAACAATAGCTCCAAGGATTTCCTAAAAAAGGTAGAGCTTACACTCTTTCTGCAAGCTTGGTATCCCAAATCTCACAAGTAAAACATAGCCAAAACCTTTTTGGCAGCATAACCTTACCCAGAATAAGTGAGATCCATTTTCCTTCTACAGCATTTGTTATATAGAAATTTCCTCACTAACACATGTCCTCATGCACAAATAATTAACTTTTTAGATTAAATTAATTATGATTATTCACCCACACACTTGTCACACTCTCCGCAAGTTTCACAAGTAATTATCATTTTTATTTTATTTAAAAATCCAATTTCCCTCACATTCCTTAATGTGTTCCTATTTGATGTCCCTGTGTTCCCCAAATTCTCATTTAATGAGTGTCTCCTAACCAGATCTTAGTTAGAGTTGGATTAGGAGTCTTCTTCTAGTTAGACTAGTGGTATATTGACTCTATATGCCATTCGATGTGTACACATATTCTCTCTTATTATTATTTCTTCTATTTTAAAAATCCAATTTGTTAATTTCATGCACACATGTGCATTTTATCCAATATTTCGATTTTACTCACTTTTTTTTATCTTAGAATTTGATTTATCTCAATTCTTTTAATTTATTTAATATTTTTAATTAGTCCCTTAATTAAACTTAGACTTAGGCTTAGTCTTAGACTTAGGATTATAATTAATAATTTATTGTTTAAGTAATTACTTTATTCTAACAAGGTCTAATCACTTCAATGTTTTCTAGGCCACCTAGATTTATTGACTAAAGTTTTTAATTACGCAATGTGCCCTTCAAGATGCACCTCAATTCTCCATGCTTGAAGATGCACCTCCCGCGATGTATCCTTGGAGTGTTTTCACCCAACAAAAGCTTTTTGAAGACTGAAACAAAATCATTATAAACTTCATAAAAAAACTAAGGGATCTTATGCCTCCACAATACCTGATACCAAAAGGTAATTAGATCTATTTCACAATTCACCATTTTACTGATGGTTAATTTTGGGAATTGGCAACAATGCACAATAGAAAATATCAAATAACAGGCCATAAATAATTTTTTGTCATTTTTGTAGTGTGATAATTGGGAAGAGATTTCGATAGAAATGAGTTTTCTCGAATAAAAAATGGAATGCTCTTGAACTTAAAATATAGAATATATAAAATCATGCGAGAGATGGAAGCAATGTTTTCCTAACATGTCACCTTGGTAAATAGCCACACAATTTATCGATAGGTATTTTTTAAAGACTCAAACTAGATTCTAGTTATGTTTGCTGGAACAAATGTAGGATTCTCTAAATATTGCGGTAGGAGGTCAAGACCATTTTTATATTTCTTAAATAATTCTCTGCAATATTCACCTTTGAAAGTAAGAGTCATCTCTGAAATCTTTAACATCTTGTGGAATACTTGAGGTGAAAGATAAATCAAAGAATCACCCTAAAGTTGTATAATTCTTTGATTTGGTACGTACTTGTCAACAAACCATGCAATGATTTCTTTACAATAAAAAATCTCAGGAACACATCCAACACAAGTGATTCTGGATGTCCAAATTACATTCCCATCTTTTTGTGCAAGAAGGGAAGAATAATACCAATATTCTCTCGATCACTAGAATTTTCTGTATTCACGACCAAATATATTCAGAGTATCTCCACAAAACTATTGTCTAGATAATGTTTCCATAGGTTGACAAAACTATTACTTCAGCTGGATAGTAATCTAAAATAAATCTTTTAAGAAAGATAATGATATTTTAATCCCTTGRGAAATGAATACTTAATGACATTTAATGAATAATTCGTCAAGCCTTTCACCATTAATGACGATCTTTTTGGTTCCTTCACAATAGTTTTTAGCATTAAAMAATACTTAATGTTTATTGGGAAAGGAAACAAAAGGGAGGGTATGGGCGAGAGAGAATTAGAATACAATATTTTCGTGAACTCGCRAACCCATGAACCCATGGTTGGAGAGATGATAAAAAATATACTAAGTGTAAAGGAATGGTCGATCGAACTYGCATGCAAGAAGAATTAAATACTTTGGAGCCTGGAATCCATGACAAGGATGATGGTMAAAACGTATATCACGTAACTTGGGGTGCAAAGTGAAGGTCACAAAAAATGGAGAGTGAAAGTTTGAACCCGTGAACCTTCGAAATTGAAATATGAATAAGTACAATAACCGTAAAGGGATAAAAGAAGGGATAAAAGTAAAAGGGGATAAAGGGAGTTGTAGAAAAGGGAAAATAAATGGAGTAAAGAAGTGGGGAAAATAGAATGTGGAAGGAAAGCATTGAAGCACAAAATGGTCTCATCAACGAGCTCCAACTGTGGGATGATAACCCCTTGTGGGTTGTCAAGAATTCATAATATTCATGACTAATAGTCTTCTCTATTGGGATATGGAATCATCTTCAAAATGAACTCTTATATTTCTTCTTATTTCATGGATTTATATTCAAACTTAACTACAAAGACTACCTTATTATGAAAAATTGAATTGAAGAAAAAAAATATGTACATACATGATCTACCTACCCTAATTTACTTGAAAGAAAGGGACACCTTAGGTGTAGGCATATTTCCAATGGAGCCATTCAAGGATTGATCTTATTTGTGGAATGAAATCCAAGATTATGAGATATGTTGGCACTTGTATCAATGAGTCAAGGGCACTCTCAATATGTACTAGAGAAAAATTATACCAAGTAGGGTGAAGATTTGATTGCATTGTTTGGACAACAATGCTCTGGAACTATAATTCAATGAAATCAATTCTTGGCTACTCAAGAATACTATTATCTTTGATTGGCTAAGGAGTTTTCAACATAAGAATGCATTAATCATTTTCATTATTCACTACCACTTCCAAGGTTATTGATTCATCAAAATTCTCTTGAAAAAATTCTCCTTTCTTGTAAAGGTGATCTTGATCATCATTCTTCTCAAGATTCATTTATTCCATCAATTCTTCTTGTTGCAAGTTCTCTTGTGATGTTTCATAATCTATTACAAGGATGAAATGTTCTTGTGTATTTGGTGGAGGCTCCTCATTTTCATTTTCAAATTTGGTGCTTAACATATCTTCATATAGAGTATATAGGAGGCTGAAATTTTCTTCTTGTAATTTGGAATTTTCATCTTCCTCTTCAACAACATGACTTGTATTAGAAATTTCATCCACTATTTGATTAGATTCTTCTTTAAAATTGGTGAATTCATTATCTTTCTTCCATATGGGAGAGGATGGGTGGAAAACAACATTTAAAGCATCAACAAAAACATATGAATGCACTTTTGGGATGAAATTTTCTGCAAATAAATTTTCTAACACATCCCAGCTGGTAATGGGGTTAGGTATTAATGAACTATACCATTCAAGAGAATTCCATCATAGAGTTTGTAAATATAATCTACATGTAACATTGTATTCAGTGAGGTTGAAATCATAACATGTAACTGTTGACAATTAAATTCACAATGAAGTTTTTCCCACAAAGTTTTGATAAAAGCCTATTAATATAAAAGCTAAATAATAATAGTAGGTGGAACCCCGTTGTAGATTGAAAATGAATCTTGGTTCTTATTCGATGTTATGTTACTGTTCGATGCTACTTTCATTATTGATGATATCTTGTTTTATTGGATACTGGATCAGGCATATTATACATGGGTCTCTTGTTGTTCCAATCTCAAGTTTTATACCGATGTTTTCATTGTTATCATTGTTGTATGTTCTTGGATCTATTACTTGTTCCACCTACAACAGACATATGTTAGTAACAAAAAATAAAGGGAAATTAAAAGAAGAAATTATCCTATGATAACATGCTATGCTATATAAATTGAAAAGATGGTGGAAAATCCTATCTAACATAGGATAGCCATGAGAGTTATCGAGGTTGTATAGATCATAGATGACATGCATTTCTATATAGTGTAGTTGGTGATATGTGATATGGGTGGCGCTCTTTGAAATTAAAGGTTGTTGGTCTCGATGTATGGTTCAAAGTGGATTATTTGTTTGATTAGAAACTGGAATGTACTAAGAATTGAATGAACTTGAAGTGTGGAGGTGATGCACATTTACTGCACATCACCTTTACCCCTACCATTGGGTGCCACCCTATTTAGGTTATTGTCCAAACATTGTTGTTGTGGTTATGCTCTAATTTCTCAGTAGGGAGGAATCACTCGACCAACTCGTGTTTTAAGACATTTGATTATAGGTATGTTCTTTTTTTTGTCCCTTCATGAGTCTACTCTGGTTATGAAATGGATGTTGGCTCAGGTGTATTAGTTTGTGCTTTCCTTAAGTTTGTGAGTGTGTAAAATGGTGATTTTGAATGAAAAATTGATGATTATCTTTGAAATGATGTTGAATTCATAGCATTACTAGTTATCCTTGGGCATTAGCAGTCACAAGAGATCTGTGTTATCATTGTTGGTTTACTTAGAGGATCCTTCTTGGTCTTGGTGGGCGATCTTCACACTTTCGTATTGTTGTATCGAATCTTTGGGATTTTATGGGGTTTAATGATTGAAGCGTTCGTGTCACCACGAATTGTACATTTGGGCATTTGGTTGATTTTTCGACCAAGGGTCACAAAATGGGTTTTCCTGTTCTTACTCGACCCTGTGTTCACCTATGTGTGGTAGTTGTTTGATCGAAGCGCACAAGGGTTATACCCTGCGTGCATTAAATAACATTGCCACGCCAAGTTAGAGCCTCACCTCTTGTTATGGCCCGTGTCATGGATTTGTTACCTATCCATGAATGAATCATAACTCTCTCTGTGTGTACACCTTTGGCCTCAAATTTTTCACCATTACGAGGAGTTGGCTATGTTCCCCCTATGATGGCTACAGAGAAAACCCTTAACCCTCCAGTCTGGAGTTTCATAGAGAAGACTGTCGGACCTGTCAAGTTTGTTATGGGTTATTGTGGATGGAATGTATGGTCGATTACTTTGAATGCAGACTCACCCAATTGGTCATATGAAATTTGTGTTGGTTTGGCATTTAGTTACTACCTCTGTGATAATAATGAAAAATCTTTCATTATTATTGGAACAACTCCAATTTCACATTTTCTCTCCTTATGATTAATAACTTAGTATTTCTTAAGGGAGAGGGTCACTGCCCCGATTCAAATTGATGCATGGCCATGCATTGTTGTCACAGTTTGTTAGGTCAATTGATTTTACAACAGTGATGATTGGTTGGTTGATACACAGTCACTGGTATTTTTTCACTAAGGATTGTTTGGATGTTTAGTTGGCATTGGTTACAAATGTTTGTTGTCTCTCACGCCTATCGCGTTGTGTGTATGGGTTTTTTCACAATGAAATAATGGTCATGGTAACTATGGTTTTCTTTGGGGCCGAATGATTATGGAACCTAACGACTGTAGAAACTATATCCACTGTATCCTTATGATTGTTCGATTGTATAATCCTGAGTTTGCACAGCATAGTCGATTACAGTTGGACTAAATCAAAGTAACATTGTGTTATTAATGAATCAACACAATGGATTGAGTTATTACTGTGACTATGTGTTTGATTTTTTTAAATGAAAATATTGCATCGTAATGTTTTGGTGACTGTGCATTGTGTATAACATGGATAGCTTGGGTTTTAGAGAGTTTTAAGCGTGTTTATTTTTTGCAATCGATCATTTGTTAAGAAGGGAATGTTGTCGAGACCTCGTCATGTTGGATGGATGGCCCATCTTTTTAAGCCACATTGAATTGTGTTTTTTTACAGTGGTAGAATTACATTGCCTAGGTGAATTACCTTGTGCATGGCTTGTGTCTAAATGGTGGTTGTTGGTTGTATGTTTAAATATCAATTCAGATTTTGCAATTTAATCCAAATTATTGGGTTTACTACCTATATATATGTTTAACGAATATCAGTGCATTTAAATGATAGGACCGATTGCACTGATTATGTGACTTCATTGTGAATTTTGGAGACATGAATTTGAGTATATTTGTTGATTGAAGTAATGTATGGGCAGTGGTTGATTTTGATGGTTAACTGAGTGGAATGGATATTGTTTTAAAATTGTTATAAGATGCAAAGAAAGGAAAAAATCCTCTTTACAGATTGTGTGGAATGCATACTGTCTTATGATGGCACTGTGTTGGATATTTGATTATGAACAGTAAACTAGTTAAGCGCACATAAATTGTTATTTGGTCAAAATGATTGATGGTTGATGCATCTATTTTCGTAGAATGTTTTATGGATCACTTAATTAATTTCATGAATAGTAATCATCTTTCTTCCCTTCCATTATTTCATTTTCCACTAATTACAAACCCCATCACCTCCCCTTCTCATTTTTCCACTCCATGTTCTGAGATTAATTACAGTCAAGAGAATTTCAGTGTTAAAGTAGTTGAAAGTGGCAGTGTCTTGCGTGGATTATAGTGATGTTTTATTGGGTTGCTTATAGTTGATTGTTATTGTCATTGAGCATTAACCATTTTTTTCCCCCTCATGGTATCATATTTTTTCTCAATACAAACCCCTCGCATATCCCAGAACCCTTCTCACCCCCTGCTCATTAATAAATGATAAAACAAATTGTATGGATTGTATTGCATGAGTATGATATATTGTTGAGCCAAAATACATTTCATATTTAAAAGAGTTGTCATGCATGGTTAATTAAAAGATCGTTGCTAATCAATCATGCATGCAGGAATGAGCTATTCAAATAAAAGGCTAAAAAAAAAGGCCTATTACGCTTCTGTTAAAGAGAAGGAATAAAAAATGGTAGCATCATCAAAGGAAAATATGGATTTTGAGTTTTATTTTATCTATTATTGGTGACATTTGACTTCAGGAATGATTGTGTAGTATGTTTTATTGTGGATATATAAGTAATGTTGTTTTTGGAAATAATTCAAAATATCACGAGCTGAATTAGCAAATGTGGATATATGGATGGGAGTCACAAGGATGTGTGATTTTATTAACCAATAGTTATGTTATGATTATCATAAGTGAATGGGAGTCACAATGAGTCCCACCTACTAGTTATTATTTATTTATGACTCTTATTATAATTATTACTCTCCTCCCTAATTAAAGTTAGTTGAGTCTTTTAATTAACTTAACAAATGAGTTGGTTCAACTACTTCAACCAATTCTAAGGGTTAAAAGCAAAAGGAAAGAGAGGAACAAGGGGGGTATAAAAGTTGAAGCATACTAAGGTTTTCTCTTTGAGTTCATGTTGAGATAGTTCAATTTTCATTCATTCATTTATTCATCACAAGCCTAATTATCTTTTATGATAGCAGGGTCTTATTGTAGACAACAATATTCAGGGTTGAATCACATCATTCAAAAACTTTTTTTTCAGAGGTGTTGATCTATCTTTGATAGTCTATGTAGACTTGTTTGTTTATGAATTAGTTTTCATGACTGACAAAGGATATTGTGCAGAGTCGAGTGGGAAACAATCTATGGCAAACTGATCCATCTTTTAGAGTTCAGTTTTGGTTTTTTGTCAGAGGTCCTTTTGTATGTTCCATCGGGGATGTCTAAGTTTGACTTTGGTCCAAAATTTCTGCATGAGATTTTGTAAAGAAAATGACTCTTTGGTGAATTTGATTGAAATAAAGGATTTCTTTATGTCTCATCTGTATTGATTGTCATCTTGGTGACTTTTCTTCTATCTTTACATTTATTTCAGTAATTGATATGTTCGGAAAATTACATAAAAAGTGAATTTCCAACAAGATTTATGTTGATAAAGAACTAGCCTAAGCACTTGTAATTAAAACTTGTGAGTTAGGATGTTATTTTTGTTGGCTACNGGTTAATTTTTATATTCGGTTCTCATCGATACATCTTTATTTTTTTGATATTGTTTCTTTGACTGTTTTTTTGTTAATGACCATTCTTGTTGCAAGGTAGCCCAATATTCAGCCCGGTCTCCAAGACCAGAAAAACATTGCTTTGAACTTGTTTCATACTATTTTAGATAATGCTAGGACCCGTGTTGAGCTTAACCTTTCTTGGGAAGAAATTGAATGAGATATTAGTGTTCAAGAAAAATTGGAATCTAGACATAGACAACCTAGAAACCAAAAGTAACCTTTGGTTTCTTCAGTTTTATCTTTTTCTTTCATGTCCTTAGATTCTCATGCTTCTAGAAGAAGAAGAGGCTTGTCACCTGAAATCAATATTATTACTGAAATAGGAAGGAGAAACATTGTGCCATCTACCCAACAAACTTCTCTAAGGAGAAATTTATCTGATTCGTCCAGTTTGTCTTTCTTTCCCTCACCTACCGTCCATAAGATGACAACTAGTGGAGGCTCTGGTGGCACTAGAAGTGTTCAATATTCTCAATATTCATCATCATCAGTAATTGGTACCTTATATATCCACCATATTCCTGTACAATCTATCACAAATCCCACCAAAGTCATAAAAAATTATGGAATTTTTCATTTCGAAGAAGATGCCACAACCACACCGTGGCATGTGTCCTCTCCTCTTAACTCCGCACCTCCTACTTGCCCACTTCCGAAGTTTAAAGGGAACTTGCCTTATTTTTTAGGAAAAAACATTGTCAGTACAAACAAACACCTGGTGGCATTTTCTAATGCTTTTCATAACATAGGGGCTAACAAAAATGACACTTGCATGCACTTGTTTGTCAATTCTTTAGAAGGAAAGGCTACGACCGATTTCTTTGACCATCCTCCTAAGATCCTGTCTACTTGGTAGGAGTTAATCTATTGGTTCCGATCCATTTATGGGCAATCCAGAAACCCTGCCGAGAAGTTAAGGTAATACAATAACGTCACTTATAAATATGGTGAGACCATCAAGTCTTTCAACTTGCATTTCACCAAGTTGTACAATCAAATCCTTGAACGTATCCGCCCTTAGAACCAAGCCACTTTCATGCATTCCTACAATGAATTTCCTTCTCCCTACCATCATAGGATTTAGGAAAAAGCCATTGATAATGTTGGTTCCACTCTGTATGCTTTCTTATAATATGAAGAACATCTTGAAAGAACTGGTCTTCCCCAGGGAGAATCTGCTAGAAAAAAAAACATGTTCACTCTATTACAAGTAGTACAAGATATGAAAAATCATATGATAGCATTCGATCGGAAAGGTATTGCTTCCCCTCTCATCCCTGGAGCTTCATCCTCTTCTACACCTCATTTTAGAAATCCAGTTGAAAACAATTTTCAGCCTAAAGTTATCCTGCCTTGGAGTTGGTGTAACATTTGTGAGGAGCACCACGAAGACACCAAATGTGAGGTAAAGAAGAGTGCCAGAGATAAGATCTTTGGTAAGATACTAGAATATACTATCGTTGTCCTTGACTTTGCAGAGCCAAAGGATGTCATGGTTATTAATACTAGGAACAAACTCATTGCTCCCAAGGGTAAATTTGACCCTCCTCACAAATCTTCTAGCTTGAGCTCATCCTCNGGTTAATTTTTATATTCGGTTCTCATCGATACATCTTTATTTTTTTGATATTGTTTCTTTGACTGTTTTTTTGTTAATGACCATTCTTGTTGCAAGGTAGCCCAATATTCAGCCCGGTCTCCAAGACCAGAAAAACATTGCTTTGAACTTGTTTCATACTATTTTAGATAATGCTAGGACCCGTGTTGAGCTTAACCTTTCTTGGGAAGAAATTGAATGAGATATTAGTGTTCAAGAAAAATTGGAATCTAGACATAGACAACCTAGAAACCAAAAGTAACCTTTGGTTTCTTCAGTTTTATCTTTTTCTTTCATGTCCTTAGATTCTCATGCTTCTAGAAGAAGAAGAGGCTTGTCACCTGAAATCAATATTATTACTGAAATAGGAAGGAGAAACATTGTGCCATCTACCCAACAAACTTCTCTAAGGAGAAATTTATCTGATTCGTCCAGTTTGTCTTTCTTTCCCTCACCTACCGTCCATAAGATGACAACTAGTGGAGGCTCTGGTGGCACTAGAAGTGTTCAATATTCTCAATATTCATCATCATCAGTAATTGGTACCTTATATATCCACCATATTCCTGTACAATCTATCACAAATCCCACCAAAGTCATAAAAAATTATGGAATTTTTCATTTCGAAGAAGATGCCACAACCACACCGTGGCATGTGTCCTCTCCTCTTAACTCCGCACCTCCTACTTGCCCACTTCCGAAGTTTAAAGGGAACTTGCCTTATTTTTTAGGAAAAAACATTGTCAGTACAAACAAACACCTGGTGGCATTTTCTAATGCTTTTCATAACATAGGGGCTAACAAAAATGACACTTGCATGCACTTGTTTGTCAATTCTTTAGAAGGAAAGGCTACGACCGATTTCTTTGACCATCCTCCTAAGATCCTGTCTACTTGGTAGGAGTTAATCTATTGGTTCCGATCCATTTATGGGCAATCCAGAAACCCTGCCGAGAAGTTAAGGTAATACAATAACGTCACTTATAAATATGGTGAGACCATCAAGTCTTTCAACTTGCATTTCACCAAGTTGTACAATCAAATCCTTGAACGTATCCGCCCTTAGAACCAAGCCACTTTCATGCATTCCTACAATGAATTTCCTTCTCCCTACCATCATAGGATTTAGGAAAAAGCCATTGATAATGTTGGTTCCACTCTGTATGCTTTCTTAGAATATGAAGAACATCTTGAAAGAACTGGTCTTCCCCAGGGAGAATCTGCTAGAAAAAAAAACATGTTCACTCTATTGCAAGTAGTACAAGATATGAAAAATCATATGATAGCATTCGATCGGAAAGGTATTGCTTCCCCTCTCATCCCTGGAGCTTCATCCTCTTCTACACCTCGTTTTAGAAATCCAGTTGAAAACAATTTTCAGCCTAAAGCTATCCTTCCTTGGAGTTGGTGTAACATTTGTGAGGAGAACCATGAAGACACCAAATGTGAGGTAAAGAAGAGTGCCAGAGATAAGATCTTTGGTAAGATACTAGAAGATACTATCGTTGTCCTTGACTTTGCAGAGCCAAAGGATTTCATGGTTATTAATACTAGGAACAAAGTCATTGCTCCCAAGGGTAAATTTGACCCTCCTCACAAATCTTCTAGCTTGAGCTCATCCTCAACCACTACTACACCTCAAGTTCCTAAAATTCCTGAGAGTCCAATAATCACTCCCCCTCTTCCCTCTTCCAAATACAATATCTTGAATCAATGGGCCAACATAAAAGAAAATGCAACCCTCCTAGACATGGTTGTCATCCCTAAAGAATAGATGCATATGAAACAATTCATGGAAGGAAAATATTCCATTGTAGCCAATCTTTCCGAAGAGGTAGACGAAGAGGATTCTTCTATAAATAAAGTAGGTGTACATAACTTTAGATACCCTGTAAAAAAAAAAACCTTTTTATATTTCCATAAAGATCATGGATAATATTCCCCATTTTTGCCTCATCAATGGTGGTGAAGGCCCAAGTGTGATGTTGAAGATTATTATGGAAGAGCTAGGCTTGTCTTGTACATATGAAAATGTTAGAAGCATGCTCTCTTATAATAGTCTACAACAAAAGATAATAGGTGAGATTAAAGATGTGACCTTGGTTTTTTGCGCTCATCCTAAGATAAGGATGACCCTCAATATTCAGGTAATCAATATGCTAGTAAGAATTTACTCAATCATCTTCGGAAGATATTAGCAAGACTCAATGGGTGGATACCTCTCACTCAATAGAACACATTTATCTTTTCCTTGAAATGAAAACAATATTATAGTCCTTCAAGAAGGAAGGATATCACCCTACATAGAGAGTGTCCCAAAGCCTAACATAAAATACATAGAAGAGGACATAGGAGTGCATTCCATATTTGTCGAGGAAGATAACATTCCCATGGAAAAAATTGATTTAGATGATGGCATGTGGCACATGCGCTTTGATGGTTCATGCTCAAACGAAGGTAATGGAGTTGACATTATCTTGATTTCTCCTATAGGAAAAATCCATAACTTTTCTTACCGATTGGAGTTCCCTTGCACTAACAATGTCACTAAATTTGAAGCCTTGTTATTAGGCATTGAAAACACTTATAATATTGGTTGTGGTCACCTTTCAGTTTTCGGGGATTCCAAGCTTGTTGTGGATCTTGTGCATAAAATTTACTCTCCTAGCAACAAGTTGATGAAACGATACACCCAAACCGTTTGGGTGCTTATCTCGAACCTTTTATATTTCAACATCACCCATGTTGAAAGGGAGTTAAACTCAATGGCCGATCGATTAGCAGTTTTTGCAGCCTCCCATAATCGACAACTTCTGCCACACATACCTGACTATACCTTTCAATCCCTATATCGTTTGCATATTCCCAAAAATATAGAATCTTGGCAGGTCTTCCCTAACTATGAGAGCATTTGTGCTTTTATTTAAAATGAACATTTTAAAGCTAAGGAAATTATTGTTGGATTACTGAGAGGGGGGGTGAATCAGTAATAATGTAATTATAATCCTTTTCTTCAAATGTTATATCAACGTAGAATTATTATCTAATAATGAGCAGTAATAAATAAACAATCACACACATACATAGTACACCAGTGTTTATGTGGAAACCCAAATCGGGAGAAAACCACAGAATGATTTTTCTTATATGTCTTGAAGAATAACATTCATTGGAAGCACCAACTTCCTTTTTTTTCAAGTTGCAACTGGAAGGAGGCTCCAACCCCCTAGTTTCTTAAGCTACAACCTGAGGGAGGCTCCAACTCCCCAAATCTCTGGCTACAACCAAAAGGAGGCTACAACCCCCAATGTTCTTCGGCTACAACCGGAAGGTGGCTACAACCACCTACCCTTGCCCCGTCCTGTCACCCTGAAGTAGAGGTAGAATGATGGAACCACTGTCACACTATCACTATGAGATATACCGTTGTAAACCTGTACCAATAAATCTAAACCATGCATCAACCTGTAATCAACCTGTACCATAAACAAGTGC
>JZKD02S0226227.1:0-12235 GCA_000966675.3 Picea glauca
TCGACTTGGGAGCCGATCCATTAGTGGTTGGGAGGCCGACCAGCTTCATAAATGCGCCGTTTGGCAGGCGCGCGGGTTTTGCACCCCACAGCCGCGCATATGCGCCCAATATACGCAGATATTGCGCGCGCACGCTCGTGTTTAGTGGGTATGCTGCGCTTTTTAATTTTTTAGCCATTTTTGTATGGTTTTGGCCCTTTTGTTGTGCTGTGGACTTAATCCTTGTGCCATGAATGCCTGTTTTTCTGTGCTGATGATGCGGAGTTCTTGTCGCCCTGTGCGGACGAAATTTCAGTGATAACAATAGCCCACACTAGGTGAACTGTGTGTATTTGTGTCTCTATTGTATTGTGTATATTCTATGTTTTATTTCCGCATTTGTTTTATTTTATTACTCTGTGTTCATGTTTTCTAACAATAGGAAAGGAACCTGAAGGATAGAGAAAGGAATCACTGGTAATCAAGGATGATTGGAAACCTTGCAATAAAATTGATTAATAAAGTGTCATGAATATATTAACCAATCATGAATGATTGAAAACAAAAGTGCTCATAAACAACACCTTGGTTAATGCATTGAGGAAATGCATGTTTGCATGAGTAGGTAGGTAAGGGACTGCCATTATGGAAGAAGGATATTCCAATGTTATACTAGAATGTAACAATGGTAAAGAAAGGTAATGGGTGGCCATAGATGTTGGAACCCTAATTTTTAGTGAAGAAATAATGTTGGAATGCATTCATATGAAATTATGGTTTCATAAAATATATGCTAATTTAAGGTTATAATCAACCTGAAGCAAGAAGAACAATTATTTTTTAATAATGGATGTGGATAGATAATCCACATGATGAGAGGTTGGTTGAGTCCCAATACACCAAGGCAAAGTGCCTAATATGAAAAGTAATAATCTAATAACAATGCAAGGGTGGATTATGTGTGGATGTGGCCATGGACATTGGCATATTGATTAAATTCATTTGATGATTGAATGAATTTGGAAAATCTTGGTATGCTAAGATGAAGCATGAGCAAGGAATGATATTTCCTTGAATAGATGAATGTGATGCAATTGTTAGAATACACAAATTAAGAATTGTTTGTGATTCCATGGTAAATGTACATAAGAAATTAATAGTTTGTTGACTGTGTGAAGATTGAAGTTGCAGGAAAGACAGTATTGGATATGGAAGCAGTGTAATACCATAAAGGAGACCAATGTCTATTGGTTATAAAAGATCCAAATTATTACGAGAAGGAAATCTCATACATATGGAATCTGGTTCTTGTATGGAACAAATCTGAAAATAGAAATATGCAATGGAAATTTGTGGTTAACAGATTAAAAAAAAAAATTATTGAGAAATTGATGATAGTATCTCACAATTTTATGTATGCATGTTATATAGGTAAGATGAAATATTTGTCTGGGGAGGAAATATAATGGATGTCAAAGCTGGAAAGCATGGAAAATGGCTAATTTAGTGACATGAGAACCCTGTGATAATCCATGATCCCCATTGAATTATATGTCATGGTGATACGTGTTGGACGAACGCCTCGGCAAGAGAAATTTAGAGGGATGCCTCGATTGTAAGACTCGAAGAAGTATCATAAATTATTCTTGTGAAATAAATCCTTGGTAAGGCAAGATGGATCACCCAAGGGACTATATAGCAAAGAAGGGGATGCCTGAGCCTAGGCCTAGAGGGTGAGTGACTACAAGGAAGAAGATACTTTGATAGTTCTTGTAATCTATTTATTACAATCATGCACACAATGGATATGTCAAGGAAAATAGTGAGACAAATTAATGAGACATCCATATGGATGCAAATCCATAAACTACATAGATAAGTATTATGTGATTGCAAATTTCCTCTTGAATTATGAAAAATAATAAAATGTTTATGCATGAAATTATGAATTAACATGTTTGTTGTTTGAAATTGTTGTAGGCATGTGCTAAATGCCAAATATTTTGGAAAGGACGAGACCAAGAAGAGGAATAACATTATTGAGGAAGTTGAAAGAAGAAGGCATGGCAGATGTTTTTGAGAAGTAAAGAACACTGAGGATGGTGTTCCTTTGAAGGGGGAGGGGATTCTAACACCCTCTCTCTAAACCCTAAGTATGTGTAATTAATTATGATTGGTGATTGTCATGCAATGGCATGTAATTATTGTAAATATTGTTTAATTGTAAATTCCAAAAACTGACTTTGGGTTGAAGCCTTAAAGTACTGGCCATGATACCACTAGGGGAAGGAATGAAGAAAAAATAGAGAGGGGTTCCTCATGCTAAAGAGGACCCAAGCCTCCTTGCTGATAATATTTGATTTTGGGAATATTCAGATATTCCCTTTATATTTGATTTCAAGGAAAATAAGGTAATGAGGAAGGGTTGGTGATTGAGAAACCAACCACCCTCAATGAATACAGTTATGGGAAGACCTAGCTAGGAAAGTTGAATTGTTAGTGAAATGTACCACAAAGTACAATCCCTGTAGTGAAGATTGACCACATGGATTCCTTCTTACAGAAGGAAGGGGACAAGTTGACAACCTTCCCAAGAGATGCATGCAAGAGAAGCACGCGAGGGTAGAAAAAAAGAGGGAGAGGTTAGAGATCTAGCTAAAAAAAAGGGGGAAACTCAAGAGGGGTTCAAAAGAGAGGTTTGTAGAAGACCCGAAGAACATGAGATATGTTGTTGCAAGAGAAGAATCCCAGAGAATTCCCTGGTGGTATCATGGCTTGGCACAAGGGTGGCTAGAAAGATAAGAATGAATGCATCTGAGCCTATGGTTGGGTGGAAAGGTGAACACCCACAGTTGGTTTGGTTGGTCACGTCCTGTAAATAGATAAGTGTTCCTTATACTCTATGTAATTGAACTGTAATTGTACTCAAAAATTGGTCATGCTTGCTAATAGATTGAATTCTTGTAATTACTATAAGTTTGTGTGGTTGAAATAATCATGAAGTTTCACATGTGATTGTACATGAAATATGAGTGCTCTGTATGGCTCCCTATGAAATAATTTAATCAAGGTTTTATAATTTTTAGAATGCATAGTAGAATGATTATTATAGGGGGTTTCTTGATGAGGGGAATCAAACACCGATATGAGTAAGGCTAATATAGGTTGAAAAGTTACATTTTCCTTCACGGAACAAGATTTAAATTTTTGGGGTTGTTAAGTACAAGGATGGAATCTTTTCATTTAAACCTCCTTGCTTACTGTAGCGAACAGTAACAGTCAATATTATAATGAGTATTGATCTTAACCATCTAAGGATGAGTTTCCTACTCATTGAAAGCTTCCTTACGTAGGCCAATGAGTCATAGTAGTCATTGATCTAGAGAAGAGAGTTCATCTTAGTCATCCAAAAGATGGGTTGGTTACCAACCAAAGTCCCTTGTAAGTTAGTGAGAAAGTTGAAACTATTGGATAGGTAGGTCGGTATATCCCCATCGTTCGTCAATTACGTAAAGATTGGGATGGAGCTTCATGACCCGGGGCATCAAAGCATTGTATCCCAAATGATTTCTAAGTACAAACTCCTTTGGAAGTCTCGACACGTTGATGTCTAAGGATTGGGGCTATAGCCCATGGTTTCAAGCCTTTATTTATAAGAATAAACACAAGAGAGAGAGTTTGATGTCAAGAGTGATGTGTCACGCCAACTTGGCAGACATGAGGCCAAGAGATTGACACTTGTTAGCATTTGATTCACTGGTAAGTCAAGTGTGGACCTTGGTTAATCTCAAGCCTTCAGAAGAGTGCCTTGAAACCTGAGCCATTAGATATGGAGAGCCTGCAAATCTAAGCCGTACATATTGTGGTGAAGCTTGGGGGTCGTAAACCCATGATTAATGGTCCTTCATCATCTTGTAATCCCTGGACAGTGGACCTCGGGGAGTTTCAGGATGTAGGATACTGATAAAGAGTCATGGTCCCGATGCCCATGGTTACCTGGCGGTGACACAGGTCATCCTTTTGATCTCACATGAGGGACAAATCCCACTGTCGATCTTAATCACATATCCAATTTGGACTGTTGATCCTCTTTAACTAAACCTAACTCTTGTCGCGGACTACCACGAAACTTGGAGCGTGTTGAAACCTTGCACTCCATGTGTCATCTCGTGAGAGGATTATTACATCAACATGATGTATCTCAACATTGGACCCTCAGGGCGTAAAAAATTCCCCAATATGCAAGTCTCTCTGAGGGCTAAGGTCCATTGAGACGAGAATCGTCAATCTGGGGATCAATGACTCAAGTGTTATAGAAATATTTTCCTCACCTTATGAAATCTTTCATAGAGGGCCTTATTCCATTTCCCTATGCAGACTTATCTTCCCTATTGAATGAATCCAGAGACAAAAATACAAATTTTTCCACTTGTACGCATCTTGCACCCTATACAGCAAGCGTATACGCAGGTTATTTCACTACAACCAACATACATCGGGATTTGTGCCAGAAAATGAAATTAAAATTTGGGTTTCCATGTCATGATAGGATATCTCTGATCCTTGGCCTTCCATATACTAGAAGCATTTTGAATCATCCCTTCAGTTCCATTTTGAAGGCTATAAAGAAGCCAATTCTGAGCTATGGAAAGTGAGAGAGAATTCAACTTTGAGAGCAAAGTTAATTTGGAGGAATTATTTAATTCACATTGAGTCTGCATCCCTTTGTCCTTTAAGTTTGAACACAGTGTTAAGCCCCCAAGGTCTTCCCTTATTGTTGGAGAACCTCATTGTCTCCCTTATATGAGCTTGTCGTTGGTGGAGGATTGAAGTGGTGGAGGCCCAGCTCAAAGGAACTCGACTTCTCAGTTCTGAACCGTGCCGACATGGAAGTCTGTAATGTTTTCACTTCTGTTGATCATTTATTAATAGAAATACTTTTTTCCCGTCCAATTAATATCTTGCAAATATATGAATTATTATCCACGGGCGTATTTGTTATGTATATTTATGGATTATGCTATCTAATGTGCTAACCTTTTATATTGCCACCATATGCTTGTTTTTCTTGTTTGTTGAGAACTTGTTGCAGGTATATAGCTTTGGGTCAAAGTGCTCAGCGGTGGACATCATCAAACATCTGGACCAGGTAGGAACTTTCTTATCTTGTTTGCACATTGGTTTATATAGCATGTTTCTAGGATAGAGTTGATTTCTACAGTCATTTTCATCTATTGTGGTTCACCCTAGCCATAGAGACATTTTCCTTGTAACATAATTGGCGACCATATTGGGGATTGAATCTTCTTTCTTAGGGTTTGAAGTACTTTTCTCCTTAGATTTCTCTCGTTTCTATTGTGGTTCTTGTTGTATCATTGCTTGAAATCTCCTGTTCACTCTGGGTCAGAGTTTTCAGCCTTTTCCCTTGCCCGACCTTGTTTTAAATCATATAAGCACTTTTTTCCTTGACAATCGCGTACATACTCTAGTTGTCTCACTGCAAGATGCGTATATATGCTTTGTTTTCCCAAAAAATCGCGTACATCAGTTTTCCTTGCCTTTTTGCCTAGTCTGGTGTTTACTAGGTGGGATTTGATGCTTGTTGAGCCTTATTGGGTATCTGTAGTGCCTGTTAAGGGCTAGTGGGATGACAAGAAACCCTCTTTTGGTTGAATTTTTGGGCGAAGTCTTTCTCTTCATCTTTTCATTTTTATTTTCCTTGCACATTGGGCTGGGTGTTTTGTTGCTTGGTATCCTACTTGAGTTATCTCTTTTTTATACATAGTAGGGCTATATATCAAGTTATTTTTCAGTCCATGCATTTTCAGTTTTGATATATTGAAAATACAAAAAATATAGGCATTTTGCATTGCTTGGCATTTTTGTCTTTTGAGTTTTTATCATTAGCTTAGTGCATATAGTGAAAGATTGCATTTTTACTTCTGAATTGTAGAGTTGAATTTGAAAATTGCATCCATTTTAGAATCATATCAT
Organism: Picea glauca; assembly: GCA_000966675.3. Lineage (NCBI taxonomy): Eukaryota > Viridiplantae > Streptophyta > Pinopsida > Pinales > Pinaceae > Picea > Picea glauca. Next base: position 5,974 of record JZKD02S0226227.1, read on the forward strand.
TCATTGAAAGTTAAAGTTAGGACTTTTCATTATATCCATATTTACTTTTCTTGCAGAGTCATAACACCATGAGTTTCACTACCATACCTTTTTGAGTAATCACGGCCATTAAAATCAATGCTATAATCTGAAATTAATTAGTCACAATTTTACTTGCTAGGGTGCACAAATGAGCCTAGGATTTAGTGCCTTGAATAGGATTTTGTGAGTAAACTTCTCCAAGGAAATTGAATCAACATATGTGTCTGAGTCAGGGAGTGGAGAAATCCATTGTATAATTGGTAAGATCAGGAGGCTCCACTCACACTGGAGTTAATCACGAGGTCGCATGAAGTTGGTTGAAGGGATATCCCCCCAATACCTTCCTAGCATCAGAGATATTTCTGGGGATCTATTTGTATCTGGGGATCTTTCTAGTACCTTTGCCTCTGTGAGAGGCGGTGCTTTCAAGGTTTCGTGCTTTGCTACCTTGCCCATACAGTGGACCTGACTTATGACTACTAGCCTATGTATTGATTATATAGTGGTTTATTAGTTTCTTGACTTAGGTGTCTCATAGGTTACTTGCAGGGTTTATTCTGTAGGTACCCTGGGTCAGATAAGGGTCAGACAAAACACAACCTTTATGGAGGATTACCTCTCTGGGGGGATCTGGCCGACTAGCTGTTAAGCCCATGAGGGCCCTTATAACTAATTTTTTTAACTTCGATCTTTAGCAGGGAGTCTCAGGCCCCTCTTGGGCGAGACATACCTTCTTTAGGGAGGGAGGCCACTCAACCACTTTACCCTGTTTGCATGCATATTGGTCGTTTGAATTTTGGTGTTCTCTTTGATTATTAGTTGGCCTTAGGATATATTTTGTATCTTTAGAGTCTTGAGTCATCGTGGAGTTAGACTAGCCTCCGTCCCGTCGCTTGTTACAGTTACCACCAGATTTCGAGTCTTTTCCTTCTAAAAGGCGTAGAGTTATTATATGTGTTACACACACATCCACTGTTCAGACTTGTGATTCTATAAGGATGAGTATTGAACCTAATATTTAGAACACTGGGAGCCCTTCGACTCCCATACCCACTATAGTTAATGGCACCCCTTCGACTCCTGAAACCTCTATGGTTGTAGTTCCATAGGTACCTATCATTACTATGGCCCGGCCTATAATGAATGCTCAAGCTACCGCCTCGAACCCATTTGGGTCTCTTGGCCACTCATCGGGCTACAATGTTTAGTCCACCCCTATGGCTTCTAGTCACTTTTCTTATGGTATGCCCAACTTCACTTCGCAGTTTTCTAACTCCATTCCAGCTACTGTCCCTAATGCTAGCATTGGGCTTGGGAGCAATACACCTCCTTACACTCCTTTTTCATTTGGTGGATCTCAAACCCCCCAAATGACTCCTAATATGGGAGGTATTCCTTCTTTTAAACCTAGGTCCAATCCTCCTACTTCTAGGTGGAATAATCAATCTAGCGGACAAGGTTCAGCTCAAGTTCCATCCTACAACCCTACCTCCTCAGTGCATATTCTGACCAATACATTTGGCATAAATAATCCACCTCTATCCTCCGGATTCCAACTCGTATGAAGTCAATTTCATGCCATGGGAAACCCCTAACCTTGATCCAATCTAGCTGGGGGAATTTCTATAACCCTCAACAGAACATTCTAGTTGGAATGATGCCGAACCCACCTTTTATGAATCAGTCCAGAGGAGGGCCTTATAATGTTGGGCAGGGCCATGGTGTTTACCAAAACCCTGGATGGCCTGCATTTCTTCAAGCACAGTCTTTCCCGAGAGGTTGGGGTCAGATGTTGCAACCCCATCTCCCTTTTCTGGACATGCTTAATCTGCCAGATTTGTCTAAGTTGATGAATGACCCTGTGAGTCACGATCCTACATGACCTCCCATCCCCACCAAAATTATTTCGGACATCCCGAAGTTCGAGGGTAAGAATGGAGAGGATCCTGGTGATCACGTCACTACCTTTCACCTTTGGTGCTCATCAAATTCTCGTAATGACAATTCTACTCGTTTGAGATTATTTCAACGCACCCTCATCGGAGTTGCTGTGAAATGGTATATTGATTTACCTAGGGGGGCATATGGGAATTTTAGTTAGTTTGTGTTGGTTTTTCTCAACCACTTCCAGTTGCCCATTCGTTATGATGTTGGCCTAGAATTGTTGTCGACTTTACGCTGGGATACCACCACTCATATTTTAGACCATATCCAAGAGTGGCGTAGACGGAAGAGGTTGATTAATACCCCTATACCCTCATCCTTTCTTTTAGAATGGTTTCTTAAGTCTTTGCACACTCCTATATTGAAGGACATTGCCACTTTCAGGGTTACCACTGAGTAAGAAACGATCTTTAGAGCCTAGCAGTTAGACTTGATATATGCTCAGTCTGGGATGTTATATCACCTTCTTCCAAATTCATCGCGGTAAACTTACGACCCAAGACAAAATCCTGGACCTCATGTCGATGGCATTGTAGGTGTCGCCAATGTAAAGTCCACAAACTTGGTGACAAGCTAGATGAAAGTGTTTTCTCTAAGACAGTCTGTAAGAGGACCAGCCTCGTCTTTGTCTTCCAAACCCACTCAGTCGGCAGATGTACACTCTGTGTAATCGTCGGCCAACCCGAATGGTAACCAACAACCGGGAGGGAATAAGAAGAAAGGACGTAATAACCATAAGGGTGGGAAAAATGGTAATAAACCCAAGGACAATAATAATAATGAGAATACGGTAATAATGTTGGAGAGGGAAAACGAGAAAGACGTAAGGTGAAGTTTCCCTGTAAGATTTGCACAAATGATCACCTTACCCATTTGTGCCCCAAACTTGCAGAAGTTGTAAGGCTATTATCTCAATCACCCATCGTGCTGACAAATCCATTCCCACATAATCAGCACCTAGTCTCGAGCTCCTCCAACGCCAGAAATGTGGCTCGTGGAGGTCAAAACCAGCAGTCACAAGATGGCGATAATTTATGTATCAATATGGTCGATGCAAAAATTAATGTAGCCACTCGATCTCGAGACTATAACTCTAAACAAGTTATCCCTGGTCTAGAATCTCCTCCTCCTCCAAAGACAAATTTACAGATTGAGAAACCAGAGCCACCACCTCATATTCCGAAAGGAGTACTCAAGCGCTCTATCCATAATCCAAATTCTAGAGTTTCCAATAACTACTCTATTGTTGAGGACCTGGTTCAAACCCCTTGTGTGATGTTGGCTTTGGAGGTACTCCAAACGTGTCCTTCATAGAGGAATGCCTTAATCTCTACTTTAGGAGCTCTAGAACCCAGTGGCTCAAAATTTATGAAGTTTGACGTCATAGATGTTAAGCCTCACTTGCCTTACCATGTGACTTTCCAAATCCACATGGAGTACTCAAATTATACCATCAAACGTGTGGTTGTTGATGAATGCATTACTACGTGTGTGATGTCCCTGGTCTGTTGGAAAGCTCTCAGTTCTCTAACTCTTTCAAAGTCATTGAACATGTTGACTACATTTGATGGTCATTCCTTCCGCCCTCACATCATTCTCCCTGCCTTTCCGGTCTAGTTAGGTTGGAAGATGGTAGAGGTGGAGGTATAGGTAGTTGATGCGCCTCTTGATTATAACTTGTTACTAGGACGAAATTGGACCTATTCTATGATCGTTGTCGTGTCGTCTGTCTTTCATACTCTTTGTTTTCCTTGTGAAGGGAAGATCGTGACAATTGATCATTTATCCTTTGTGTTCTCTAGTCCTAATGCATCTGTTGGACCATTGATCCCCATGATCGACAATTCTCTGTCAACAACTGAGAATATCGGTGTTAGAATGTATTCTTCCCTTATGGGTACTTTCAACTTCATGACACCGAGTCATCATGTTTATGCCATGTCCAGTAGGCCTATTTAAATTGGGAGGTCCATTCCTTTCTGCACTTCGTATTTTAGTGATCCTTGGACCCTACCTTCCTTGACTTTGTCTTATGAGGGTCAGCCACATACTGGCATTATATCACCAACCTCTGTGTTAAAGCAAGATTTGCCTCACCCTATGAAATCTTGTAGAGAGGGCCTTACTCCATTCCCCCATGCAGACTTACTTTCCTTGATTGATAAATCTAGAGACAAAAATAAATATTTTTCCACTTGTACGCACCCTACAAGCTATACAACATGCGTATACATTGGTTGCTCCACTAAAGCCCGCGTACATCAGGATTTGTGCCAGAAAATCAAAATTTAATGTCGGGTTTCCATGTCATGACAGGACATCTCTGATCATTGGCCTTCCATATACTGGAAATGTTCTGACTCAGCCCTACAATTTCATTTTGAAGGCTATAAAGAAGCCAATTCCGAGCTATGGAAAAGCAGAGAGAATTCAACTTTGAGAGAAAAGTTACTCTGGAGAAATTATTACTTCATTATTGAGTCTACATCCATTTGTCCTTTAAGTCTGAGCACAGTGTTCAGCCCCCAAGCTCTTCCCTTATTAATGGATAATCTCTTTGTCTCTTTTATATGAGCTTGCCTTTGGTGGAGGATTGAAGTGGTGGAGGCCCAGTTGGAAGGAACTCAGTTTCTTGGTTCTGAACTGTGCCGATACGGAAGTCTGTAATGTTTTCACTTCTGCTGATCATTTATTAATATAAATACTCCTTTCCCATCCAATTGATATCTTGCAAATATATGAATTGTTATCCATGGGCATGTTTGTTTTGTATATTAATGGATTATTCTATCTAATGTGCTAACCTTTTATATTATCACTATATGCTTTCTCTGCTTGTTTGTTGAGAACTTGTTGCAGGTATAAATCTTTGGGTCGAAGTGCTCAACAATGGACATCATCAAACATTTGGATGAGGTAGGCATGTTTCTTATCTTTCTTGCACATTGGTTTGTATAGCATATGTTGGAATTGAGTTGATTTCTGCAGTCATACCTTTCTGTTGTGGTTCACCCTAGCCATAGAGAGATTTTCCTCGTAACAGAAATGGCGAATCTATTGGGGAAATCTAACTTTATTCATAGGTTTATAGTGAACTATGCCACCATCACTAAAGGTTTCATGTGTCTTTTGAAGAAGGACACCCCTTTTATCTGGGATGAGTGAGCTCAGGAGTCCTTCGATGCTTTGAAGAATGATTTGGTGTTGGTGCCTCTATTGTAGCCTCCTGATTATAGTAGATATTACTTGCTTTATATCACCACGTCTAAGAACATGATTGGTATGGTTCTAGTTCAAGAGGATGATGATCTCCATGAGCACGTCATTTACTATCTTAGTCAAACTTTGCTCAGTCCTGAACTTAATTACACTCATGTTTAAAAGCTAGCTTTGGTTGTTGTTCACGCAGTCCATGGTTTGCACCATTATATATTACTTTGTAAGACTACGCTGGTTGTTGATGTCAATCCATTTCAATACGTCCTTACCTGACGTATCATAGGGGGGGGATATAATAAATGGATTGTCATTTACAGGAGTTTGATCTCGATTTCACTTCGACAAAATCCAAGAAATCCCTGGTCTTTGCAGAGTTAATATCCAATTTTTCATGATTAGATGAGGACATTATCCATGTTGATTTGTTTGCAGATGAACACATTTTTCTTATCTCTTCGTCTAACCCCTGGTATGGAGATGTTGTTCTCTATCTACAAATTTTGAAGTTCCCTCAACATCTCTCATGATAAGATCGATGACGTATAAGATATCAAGCTAACAAATATACTATCGTCGTTGACACCTTGTATCGCCGAGGAATAGACGATATCTTGCATCGTTGTTTAACTCACAGAGAAGCCGAGTCTGTACTAAATGATTACCATAGTAGGGCTTGTGGTGGTCATCTATATGGGCTTGCAACAACCCAAAACATTTTGCGAGCCAGTTATTTTTGGCCTACTATATTTAAGGATTGTATTAAAGCGGTTAAGAAGTGTCACCCCTACCAGGTGTTCACTCAGAAAATGCGCTTGCATCTAGCCCCCCTTCACCCAGTCATTATCGTTGGTCCCTTCACCAAGTGGGGGGTATATTTCATTGATTGCAACCCAACTTTGGTTGGGGGGCATCGACACATTATCATGGACATCGACTAATTTACTAAGTGGGTCGAGGCCATGCTGTTGTTGGGTATTCTACCCTACGGACTAATAAGCTAGGGCTCTAAACTTATACGCATAAAATGACCCTTAAGATTTAACTTTTAACCTTCTACCCAAAATCTCAACCCCTTTTC
>JZKD02S0226227.1:12245-30737 GCA_000966675.3 Picea glauca
TTTCGTATATCATTTCTGTGTATTGTGAAGATTATGCTGGATATTTCACTGTTATTCTGTTATTTCTAGCATTTCGTTCCTGTTCTGCATATTTTATATATCTGGTATCTTGCAAACTCTCGGCCATGCATGGCGGGGAGTTCTAGTTAACTCACCAAAAGCTTCTCGTTCCGTCGGCAACTTTCCGTTTTTTGTGTTTTTTTTAGGTATCCGCGGGCTGTAGTGGGCCTGCTAGCGGGTACCCGCGGGCTGTAGTGGGCCTGCTAGCGGGTACCCACGGGCTGTAGTGGGCCTGCTAGAGGGTACCCGCGGGCTGTAGTGGGCCTGCCAGCGGATGCTTTTTAAAAATGGAGTTTTTAGAAGAGTTGTTCATCATGGATTTGGCAATGAAGGGCAATGAGTTGGCCTGATGCCAGGTAAGCATGTGTGGTGCAATTTAGTGTTATAACACATGCCTACAGTTAAATCCAATGGGAAGACTGTAACTTTCTTCGTATTCAATCATATTATCGCCTGGTTCGGTATCCCAAGTGAGATTTTCACTAGCCATGGCAGTCACTTTTAGAATGATATGATGGATGAACTAGTAGCTAAGTTGGGGTTTAAACATGGCCATTCTTCTCCTTATTATCCCCAGGAAAATGGGAAAGTAGAGGCCATCAACAAGTCTCTCAAGACCATTTTGCAAAAAACTGTTAGTAAGAGTAAATCTGACTGACACATCATGCTTTACCTTGCACTCTGGGCATACTAAACCTCGGTCAAGATTGCCATCGGATTTCCCCCTTTTCAGTTAGTACATGGTGTGGAGTCGATATTACCCATTGAATGTGAAATTCCTTCTCTTAAGTTGGCAGTTGCGCTCCTACCTGAGACTTTCGATCTCGATCGATGCCTTTTATACCTAGAGAGTCTTGATGAGCAACGTCGAGATGCCTCTATGACTATCAAGGCGAACAAACGATGTGTCAAGGTCCAATATGATAAGTCTGTCTGTCCTCAGTTGTACGTCGAGGGTGACTTGGTCGTCTTGTATGATCAAGCCAAAGAACTGTTGGGGGCAGACAAGTTTAAACCCATGTGGCATGGTCCTTACATCGTGCAACATGTTATAGAAAAAGGGGCCTATGAGTTAGAATATTATGAAGGTACTAAGTTGGTCGAGCCTAGAAATGGGCTCTACTTGAAAAGATATTACGCTTGAGCCCCAGGCTTGGGCGGAACTCTTTGTATACTAATGTAATTTACTGTATATATCTCTTTTATTTTTCGTCTTTGGGTTTCTTATAGAGTTTTCAATTGGTTGACATATGTCAATAGAGTCGTCGATCTACTTAGGATTCGCAAACGAGGCCATTCATCACACATGGAACTTGGCTTCCGCCGCTTGGGTGGTTTATTCACCTGAGGGTCTACTGGTGTCTTCAGGAGGTGTATGCCTAGGGCCATTCATGAATAATGTGGCTGAATATAGCGTCATTATATAACTTTTATGCGATGTTATCTCACATGGAATTTGTTCACTAGAGGTTCACCTAGATTCCCAGTTAGTAGTACGTCAGTCAAACGGTCATTACCATGTCTGTGATCCTACTTTACTTGGACGATTCCTATGGGTACGTCTTTTAGAATGACAATTTGGTTTTATTGCATATTATCATATTCCTAGGAGTTCTAATCATGTATTTGGTGCTTATGCTAATTTTGTTTTAGATTGGCATTTGTCACATAATTAAAAGAAAATAACACCATCTAATCAATGTACACATTGTAAAATATAAGTAAAGTCGAAGATCCTTTTTATATATTTCAAAAAATATGGTGTTTATAGTACAAAATGGGGCTAACACCCTCAATATACATATACAGTTGGTATCATAATATCCCACGACAACTACGCCTGTGGCGCCGGATGTGTATCATGGTAGAAAACCACGACGTTTGCGAGATGCCAAAAGAGTTGTGCCCATGCCCTAGGTACACCAACCACCTATCGTTCCATGGCTTTAAGTAGATCCTATACCTGAACCATGGGTATCCTATGAGTCAGACGTGACAGATTTCCCTGCATGTTTTGTATCACCCTCGTGGCTTCTCCTCCCGTCGCTTCGACTCCCCAGTTCCTCCGTCGATGTCGAGGAAAACCCTCTGACCGTCATGGACCCGCGTCTGTGACATACATAATATCTAGTCAATACTTAAGCACCATCCAAAAATATTTTTTTCGTAATTATACAAAAATACAAAAAAATGAAATATGTAAAAACATTTTGACATACCTATGTCACCATAAGCGGCCCCTGGTGGAAGTGGCATGTCTATATCTCCTCTGAATTCGATCCCCTCATAAGGATAGTCATCTAGAGCGATGACATGTCACCACCACCAGCAGAAAAAGTCCTCGTTGTAGGGTGTAGGCACCCTACCTCCTCCCTGTCACCTCATCACCTTGTTCCACTATTCCATGGTTGGATCATGAGGTCTTCTCAGGAGAATCTCAACTCTAGGTCCCAAACCTAGAACCCCCTCGAAAAAAAAACTACATAAGATGGAGGAAAACCCAAAATTTCTTTTACCCCCTTGCTTACACTCTGTCAACTGGCTCTTCATAGTGGCCAGTAGTGAGGTACACCAGTCGTACACTGTGGGTCTCGCACACTGCACTACATAGAACATGAGCAGCCTCAATGCCTGGTGCAATGAGGCTGAACTTGTGATCCTGATCAAAACCAGGACAATTATTTTTAGACTCGAGTTGTTTATTGCCTAGATAGGGACTTGAATCCCTAGCTTAGGAGTCCCAGATACACAGTGGGCATCGATATATTCTTCTATCTTCATCCCGTTACCTTCTCCCTACGACTTGAGGTTCACAACCTCCCCCCGGCGTGATAGACCAGTTAGAAAGTATATGTCCTCAAATTCAATTCTCAATGGTTTCCCATCGAGAATGAAGCTCTCACTATTAGGGTTCCAGTAACCCACCAACATCTCCAACAACCTCACTTGGGCTCTCATTCCTTTGAGCACCCAAAACTTATAAAAACCACATCGTTTTAAGGTCATTTGGGCCACCGGATCTCGATCTATAGTGGCGTCAACCTCCTCATGCTCCCTTTCTTGCCATTCAAGCACCATCATGTCAAAGACAAACACAATTTTGAGTTAGAACCCTTCATTTTAGCCATTTGTGCACCTGTACGCGGATTCCTTTTCCCATAGTCGTGTGTAGGGATCAATATACGTAGCCTGTGGTTCACACAGGTGTGTATACCTTTTTGTATACACGACCTAAACAAAGCCATCCCGCGTACACCGATATCTATGATTTTCACCTTAAAAAACTAAAAATTTAAAACCTAAATCAAAAATTTAATCCATTGAAATTGAAGAGGAATAGATCAAGAATTACATGATCCAGATGGCTCATGATATCGTTGTTGGATGATCCTGCAATCGTCGTTTGAATCTTGGAGGAATTTTGGTCCAATTTGCACTAGTTGGGTAAAAAATCAAAATGGTATGGTAATTTTTTATTTTATTACTATTTATAAATCATTTTTACCCACTTTCTATAGTTTAAACCATTTTTTTAACCTAATGGACTAATACAAATGTGGATCGAGTTGGTTCTTGCAGTTTTAACCTGGGATTCCTGCAGATTTCAATACTTTGTCTATCATTCATCACCTTAGGCAGGTATGTTGATTACCCAGCATATAGGATAGGTATCCATTCCATTATGCATTTTCGCATTATCCTATACCTGTCGCTTTTTATGCCCTAGGTACGAACTCATTTGTTACAACACCGAACCTTCCATCTGCTATAAATTCGTTTCGTTATCAAGTGGTAGAGACTTACCAAACATGGGTGCCCTGGTTAGAGTAACCAGTCAGTGGAGAAGACTCAATAACAAGCTCAGCTTCCTAAGGTCATGCTAAACCCAAAATTATGATGAAAGGACTCAAATAACTTTGTGCTCTATTCAAAGGCAACACGACTGTTTCCAATATAAGATAATACTCCCTTCCCACCTGTCTTTTTTGTTTTTTCATAACAACCAAATGCTATGATACAAAGGAGGAAACGAGTGTCGCAAGTAAGAAAAACTAGTTCCAACAGTGGAACATACCTATGCTCAATGCAGGGAAGTGCATGTGGGAGATGGACACTCAGGGGATGTTCCCTCCTAAGTATAGGGTGTCAAATTGTGAAGGATATAAACAAGGATCTACTTGGTTGAGGATGAAAAACTATTGAGGCAAACAATTTATAACACAAAGCGAGAACCGGCTATAGGCTCAATACTGCAAGTAGGGGCATGAGATGTACACGGGTTGTAGTGGGTTCAAGGTTACCTACCAATGATGAAAGTAGGGCCAGGGTGCATGATAGGACTAAATTATCATGTGATTCTGAGACAAACTAAGCGTATGGCCAACATGCAAAATCAAGAGTTCTGAGGAGTGGTTGATGCAAGTTGATAGACTTCCTTTGAACAAGAGCATGAGACATATGGTGGACTCTGAAAACATAGAGAAGACTCATGTTTGGTAAGTCTCTAATATTTTTCCACTTGTACGCACCCTACAAGCTATACAACATGCATATACGTTGGTTGATCCACTACAGCTCGTGTACATTAGGATTTGTGCCAGAAAATCAAAATTTAATGTTGAGTTTCCATGTCACGACAAGAGATCTATGATCCTTGGCCTTCCATATACTAGAAACGTTCTGGCTTGGCCCTTTAGTTGCATTTTGAAGGCTATAAAGAAGCCAATTCTGAGCTATGGAAAAGGAGAGAGAATTCAACTTTGAGAGAAAAGTTACTCTGGAGAAATTATTACTTCATTATTGATTATGCATCCCTTTTTCCTTTAAGTATGAACACGGTGTTCATCCCCCAAGCTCTTACCTTATTGATGGAGAACCTCTTTGTATCCTTTCTATGAGCATGCCTTTAGTGGAGGATTGAAGTGGTGGAGGCCTAGTTGGAAGGAACTTGGTTTCTTGGTTCCGAACTATGCTGATACGGAAGTCTGTAATGTTTTCTCTTATGTTGATCATTTATTAATAGAAATACTCCTTTCTCATCCAATTGATATCTTGAAAATATATGAATTGTTATCCATGGGCATGTTTGTTTTGTATATTAATGGATTATGCTATCTAATGTGCTAACCTTTTATATTATCACTATATGCTTTCTCTGCTTGTTTGTTGAGAACTTGTTGCAGGTATAAAGCTTTGGGTCAAAGTGCTCAACGATGGACATCATCAAACATTTGGATGAGGTAGGCATGTTTCTTATCTTGCTTGCACATTGGTTTATATAGCATTGGTTCACCCTAGCCATAGAGATATTTTCCTCGTAACACTCTACCAGTCATGTTGAGGATTTGCTTCTAGCCTATGAAAGTCATGCCGGGAGCATGTCACTAGCCACTATAAGTCATGCTGGGGACATTCATACAATTGAGAATCCTCTACGTGTAAGACGTAATCCCAAGCTCCTTTGTAGGATTTGCAAAGGAGGTCGCCTTACTCGTTTGTGCCCTGTTACTACTGTGGTACAAGAAGTGTGGTCCTTCCCTAGGGGCCCTCTGGGTTCTGAGTCACATTTGGCTTCCCAAAATTCCTTTGTTGATACAACAGTCATGTCAATGAAATATTTAGCTGACACCCCTCTTCCTTTAGGGGTCAATGCATCCCTTGACCTTGTTTTCTTTCGTATTGTTCAACCAGCAGTTGTGTTGATGCAACCTGCAATCTTCAACTGACACCACTCCTACTTTTGGGGGTGACACATCTTTTGACCTTGTTGTTTTGCATCCTATTCAACCAGCAGCTGAAGAAGTGGTTGTGTCGATGAAATCTTCAGTTGATCCCACTCTGCTCTTGGAGAGTGACAAGCCTAAGGAAGTGACACTATCGATGCAATCTTCGGTGAATCCCACTCTTCTTTTGAAGGGTGATGCATCCTTCGACCATGTCCTTAGAATTTCTAGTTCTGTAACTTCTTCACTAGGGATCATTCCACTCTCTTCAAGTGTGCTCCCACTAAGTCCTAGGGTGGTTTCCTTTGATTGGAATGATCTTGTAGAGCCTCGACTTCCTTTTTCTAAACCCTTCTAGATAAGGGGCATTCTTTGATATATTTTAGATAAGGTAACCTCTGCAAGTATTTTATCCTCCTCGACTTGGAAAGCTTTGGGTTTTCCCAAGCTTGTGTTAGCTCTTCGTAAGTCACTGACCTTTCACAGAAGTCCTGCACAGGAGCCTTGGCCTCCCCCATTACATGCTGCTTAGAACAACATCCACGATTTTAATTTAAGCTCTTTTCCAACTCGTCTTTAAAAAGAGAAAAGATTGTCGATTGATTTGTCCCTTTCACACTCATTAAATTGGACTTGAAATGTCATGAGTCTTAGTTAATCTCTTTTCCGACTATTTGTCAAAAAGTGAAAAGATTTCCAAGTGAACTTGTCTCTTTCACACTCGTAAATTGGATTTGAAAAGACGTCTATTTGGCACAGGTTTATCCCTTTTTTACACCAAGTAGACTAAAAGACATAAAAAAGGACATGTTTTGGCGTTATGTTGTGATTACATCTCATGCCCCTGCTTGCAGTATTGAGCCTATATCCAGTTCTCTCTTTGTGTTATAAACCATTTGCCTCAGGAGTTTTGCATCCTCAAACAAGAAGAGCCTTGTTTATATCCTTCGCAATTTGACACCCTATACCTAGGAGGGAACATTCCCCCAAGTGTCCATCTCCTGTATGCACTTCCCTACATTGAGCATAGGTATGTTCCACTGTTGGAACTAGTTTTTCTTACTTGTGACACTCGTTTCCTCCTTTGTATCATAGAATTCATTTGTCTATGAGAAAAAAAAAAAAATACGGGCGGGAAGGGAGTATTATCGTATGTTGGCAGTAGTCGTGTCACCTTTGAACAAAGCACAAAGGTATTTAAGTCCATTCATCATAATAATTATGGGATTAGCACGGCCTTAGGAAGCTGAGCTCATTACAGAGTCTTCTCTACCGACTAGTTACTCTTCCAGTCCCTATAGAGAATTCCATTGATGCCTCCTACATCTCATGGTTTCATCATTGGGTCTTTGTTGCCAGAGTCCTCCATATGTCTTGGGATATTTTTCAAAGGAAGTCTATCAACCTGTGTCGGCCACTCCTCGGAACTCTTGAATTTTTATGTCGGCCACTCCTCGGAACTCTTGACTTTTTATGTCATCCATACTCTCAATTTGTCTCAGAATCACATGATACTGTAGTCCTATGATGCACCCTGGCCCTACTTTCATCATTGGTAGGTAACCTTGAACCCAACAGTCGACATTTCATCATTGGTCATTGAATGGGTGGTTTCCCTTGTTTTTGACGACAAGATATCTATTCACACATTAGGATTCGTGCAGTGTCTTGGATACCATTAGCCTTATTGGTGGTTTCCTCACCTTTGTCAGTAGTTTTCATCATTGGTTTCTATTCAGAGGGTCTTTTCCGTGTACCTCTTGCACTTGGCACATGAAAAATATGCACAGGGTCCTTGGTTCGTGAACATGTTCTTCGTATGATTTCCACCAAATCATGAAGATCCTGCTTTGTACCTCGTGATGACTGATGAGAGATGCCTTAATTCTCTCCTTTCAGCGGGTCTCTTTCCATGGACTTCAACCCATTTATTCTGGAAATGGGACCTAGAGTCTTATGAGTAACTTGAGGCTTGCAGTCATCAGTGGTAGTATCTCTCGCCATCAATAGTTGGGAATACATCAATGTCTCCTGATCGATGGATTCTTCAGGTGTTCGACACTGACTCCTTTATTCCCACTTGTAAGAATGTACTTGGTGCTTGATACCTACTTTCATTATTGGTAGGTTGTCTCATGTTTGATAACGGTATACATCAATGATTGGTAATCAAACGATGTCTCATTGTGTTTGACCTCAACACCTTTATTCACATGATGTAGACTTGCACCTTTAGCGAATTGTGTAGAAGACTTGAAGACATCATTATGTGGTCGTAGCTTTCCTCAAATGTTGTTTCCTTTTCAATGGACCAGTACCTATATGAATTCAGTGATCATGGGAGATCAGATTGTACTCCATGGTATACAGATATCTTCAGACTAGTTTTTGAGACTGGTTCTACTGGGCCTTGTTCGTGACTATGACAACTATTGGCATGTAACCGCATTTGTATTTTCCTATTCATGGCTACATACTCTTGTTTGGTATATTTTCACATGGATCTGCAATGTATTTTTGGTAGCCATGTATGCAAAGTCAGTGTAGAATGTAATGAGAAATGAGTTCATCTAGATGGTCCCCTACCACTCCACTTCTGGGTTATTTATAATGTATTTCATCCATCACAGATGCTCCTCTGACCTCACACATTAGGGGGCATCTGTTATAGAAAGATTTGCCTCACCTTATGCAATCTTGCACAGAGGGCCTTATTCCATTTCCCTATGTATACTTATCTTCCCTATTGAAAGAATCCAGAGACAAAAATACAAATTTTTCCACTTGTACGCATCTTGCACCCTATACAACAAGCGTATACACAGGTTGTTCCACTGCAGCCCGTGTACATCAGGATTTGTGTTAGAAAATGAAATTAAATGTCGGGTTTCCATGTCACAATAGGAGATCTGTGATCCTTGGCCTTCCATGTACTGGAAACGTTCCAACTTAGCCCTTCAATTCCATTCTGAAGGCTATAAAGAAGCCAATTCCAAGCTATGGAAAGAGAGAGAGAGAATTCAAATTTGAGAGAAAATTTACTCTGGATGAATTATTTACTTCACATTTAGTCTACATCCCTTTGTCCTTTAAGTCTGAACAAAGTGTTCATCCTCCAATATCTTCCCTTATTGTTGGAGAACCTCATTGTCTCCCTTATATGAGCTTTTCGTTGCTGGAGGATTGAAGTGGTGGAGGCCCAGATGGAAGGAACTTGGTTTCTCGGTTCCGAACTATGTCGACATGGAAGTCTGTAATATTTTCACTTCTGATCATCATTTATTAATAGAAATACTCTTTTCTCATCCAATTAATATCTTGAAAATATATGAATATTATCCATGGGCATATTTTTTATGTATATTGATGGATTATGCTATCTAATGTGCTAACCTTTTATATTGCCACCATATGCTTGTTTTTCTTGTTTTTTGAGAACTTGTTGTAGGTATATATCTTTGGGTCAAAGTGCTCAATGGTGGACATCATCGAACATATGGATGAGGTAGGACTCTTTCTTATCTCGCTTGCACATTGGTTTATATAGCATGTTTTTGGGATAGAGTTGATTTATGCAGTCATTGCCGTCTGTTTTAATCCCTGGACAATGAACCTCAGGGAGTTTCAGGATGTAGGAGACCGATAAAGAGTCGTGGTCCTGATGCCTACGGTTACCTGGCTGTGATACAGGTCATCCTTTTGATCTCACATGAGGGACAAATCCCACTATCAATCTTAATCAAATATCCAATTTGGACCATTGATCCCTTTAACTAAACCTAACTATTGTCGTGGACTACCACGAAACTTAGAGCGTGTTGAAACCTTGCACTCCATGTGTCATCTCGTGAGAGGATTATTACATCAACATGATGTATCTCATCATTGGACCCTCAGGGCATAAAACATTCCCTAATATGCAAGTCTCTCCAAGGGCCAAGGTCCACTAAGATGAGAATCATCGATCTGGGGATCGATGACTCAAGCTCCATTGTCCAATCTCTTAAGCCGCTACCACACCAAATATGTGAGAGGAACCCTGACAATCATCATATCTAAGTGTGTGGGATATTGGTCATTTACCTCATAGACTCAGTCTTGAGTGTGGTAAAGGGCCGACATCTTGATGGTTGATGTCACGAGATGACATCAGCCAGCGTAACTAAGTAAATGCCCAATGGAATAGGTGGCAAGTGTCACACCTTCAGCCATGTCTGCATTAAGGATGACGTGTTCTGACATGTTAGTGCCACATTGGATGGGAACAATGACGTGGATCCACATGGATGTCACCTAGTAGAAACGAGGCATTTGGCCAATAAAGGTCAGAAACTTCAAATGGCCATAACTTTTGATCTAGAGCTTAGTTTTGACAAAACTGATAGTCGCTGGAAATATCTTGGCGAGTAGAAGATGACGGTGTCCTCAAAAAGAGGTTTGGATATGGTTGAAGGAAAAAAAAAAATTAATACCCAATCACTTAAAGGGGTACTTAGGGGGTTGGGTGTGTTAAATTTTATACACTTTGAGGTTAGTTCTAAAAATATTGTACCTATCACTTCGAAAGTTTACAAGCTCATATTGATGATAAAATGTAACTGAATTCTTGTTATATAATTTGACTAACATTTTTGGCATTATTTCCAGGGAAGTTTTGAAGGATTTAATCTTAAATTGAATTTGCAATTGTTTTGTTTTAGTTTTTTTAGGACCAACATTTCATACTCGAAAGGTGGAAGCGGTAAGACGGGAGGTGAAAACCTACACAATTTCTCTGGTGAGTCTCCACGGGCGCTTTTCATGTTGGGATTTTTAGTATTTTTAATTTTTTAGAATGATAAAGACTGTGTGAATAAGACTAAGGGTAATAGAGGTAGAAATCCTAAAAAGAAACCACGTCATGTCACCCCATCTAGGGGTGTTTCAAGTGCAGTCCATTCTACTAACCCCCTGGAAGGAAAAATTGGAGGAACTTCAGGGGAAAAATACGAGGAAGATAAAAGATATCCTATACTTTATCTGGTTAGAAGAAGTGCTTACTACTACTATTGAAGGGAAGCTTGATATATAATTTTAGGCATATTCGATTTAGGACATAGAAATCTTGGCAACAACCTCTGAAGCATCTATGGTACAAGAAGAACCTCTTATTATGTGGTATGAAATGGTAGACAAGGAAGTAACAAGAACCAACCATGAGGAAACAATTACTTTTGAGTTTCCTATTAGAGATCCTGGTGGAGTAGCACAAATGAAGAATATCCCTCCATCTGCTCTACCAAATTCCCATGGCTTGGAAAGTGAAGACCTTGATTCTTTCTTATTTGAGTTTGATGTGCTTTGTGGGAGTTACAATTATTCTACTATTTCCTAGAAATTGAAATTGTTTACTGCAACCTTAAAGGGTGAAACCCTCCAGCGGTTCATGGGCCTTGGTGGGGATAGCATTTGAACTTGGGATGAGATCAAGAAAGTGTTTTTGAATAAATATTAGGACTACTGCAAATCCGGAGAACTCGGAGAATAAATCTTCAAAATGACGTAAAAAGAGGATGAAAGTATGGAGGAATGTGTGGAGCAATTTTAGTATAACCTTCAATGGTCAAAACTAAGTCAGTTGAGTAAGGAAGCAATGGGAACAATTCTTCTAAGAGTAATAATAGATGAGTTTTTAGAGGTTATAAATATGAAAGGACTAGGAGATATTTCCCATTTTCCATATGATGACCTATGTGACTTATGTAAATGGTACTTAAGGGGGAACTTAAAGACTGGTAGAATCTCTAGAGATATTACTTCCAAATTTGCAAAATTTGTTACAGGAACAGGAGTTGTGAGGGATGAAATTGGTCACATGTTTGAAAATTTTCAAATTAACATATCAATTCTTTGAGTTCACAATTGGATGTTTTGTAGGTTAAGAAGAAGCAGGACGAATCATAAAAAATATTTATTTATATTATGTCTTAAATTCCAAAAGAAACACCCCTTGAGGGAATGACCCTTGGACAACATTGAAATTTGTGGTATTTGTGAAGAATCCCATTCCACCAACAATTTCCCTTCCTTACCAATAATTTAGGTAGCATATCGATGAGAGAAAGAGGTCTCAAGTTAACTTTATGAAATTGCACTGTAGAAACCATGGAAACCTATGACTTTAGGTACGGTTGAAAAATATGCATCTCAATTTCCTTATTCTCATAATCAAATGTGGAACACTCCTATGTCATGTAAACCTTGTCCACCTCTTCCCATTCCACAATAGATTTGGAAGCAAGGATGGTGTGGTCCATCCTATGATGGAATGACTCCTTTTCCTTATCCTACACTACCACCATATACAACATACCCCCCCACAATATCCTCAACAAAAAATCAATCAACCTCAATAACTTAAATTACCTTCTCCTCAAAACCTTCTGACACCAACCCAAATTCCTTCCTAGCCCATTCTGAATCCTAAGAATAATAAACTAGTTTAGGAAATTTATGTAACTTATCTGCAAACCTTTCCAATGTATTCTATCATGCA
Organism: Picea glauca; assembly: GCA_000966675.3. Lineage (NCBI taxonomy): Eukaryota > Viridiplantae > Streptophyta > Pinopsida > Pinales > Pinaceae > Picea > Picea glauca. The sequence goes on from JZKD02S0226227.1 coordinate 24,564, forward strand.
TGTACCACTATAGGAAATTCACCTGAGGTCTGGAAGGTTCTTAATCAAAAATACTCATTGATTTTCCAAGAAAATGAAGAGGAGCAAGCTCCTATCCATTTTGAAATTGATAAATTTCAGTCACCATCTCAATATCGTATTTGATCTCAGACTCAGTCTCAAGTTCAAATGGCTCCACATCCCAATTCTCAGAAGGGCTAATTATTACAACCCAACATCCTCATTTTCCAAAGAGATTGGCACTAGAAAAATCAATCATACCTTCTAAGTTTGATTTTTTATTAGAAATGAAAAAACTTTGTATTAAAATATCTCTACTACAAGCAATAAAGGAAATACCCATGTATACTAAAACAATTAGGAACTTGTGCATTAGGAAGCCAGGTACACAAAAAAAGGACCAACCAACCATATAAGTTGTAGGGAAATTGGAAAGTCTCATGTCCACCGAAGTCACTATAGAAAAGTACGTGGACCTTGGGACTCATGTAGTCACAACTCTTATTGTTAGAATTCACGTTGCAAATACCCTAATCAACTTGGGTGTAGCAACAAATGTGATGACATTAAAAAATCTTATTCAATTGGGACTTCGTAATCTCCTCCCCACACCTACTTCATTTGAATCAATTGATCAATCCAAACTTAAGACAGAGTGTATTTTAGAGAATGTGATTATATCGTTGGGCTTGTGGGAGTACCCAATAGATTTCTATGTCATACAACCTAAATCTAATCTGGGTGGGCACCCCTTAATTATAGGGAGACCTTGGTTGGCCACTGTAGTTGATTCTTTCATCAGTTGTAGGTCTGATAATATGACAATTACACATGGCACTAATACCAAAACAAATTACCCTTTACCCCCTTGCTAGACCAGGAGTTGAACTTGAATGTGCACGATGGCTTGATGAAGACAACAATGATGAAATTTTTCAACCTATTTTGACTATTGCACAATCCATGATATTTAAGAAAAATATTGATGAGAATATGATTAATCATCATATTACTAATCCAAATCTCATGTGGTATTTTGGGGGCAGTCATCATCTCACATTAAATCCTTCATTGATTGTCTTTTTAAGCATGATTTTCATCAAATTTACATAGAAGAAGAACTATCCTCTGTCTTTTCATCAATATTTCCTATGCATTTAATTTATTAATCTAGTCATAATATTGTTGAAATTTTTCCTTGGAAAACATTGAACACAAAGTATGCTTTAAACAATGTACAAGAAGAAAAATTCATCTAGATCTTAAGAAAATTTTATGATACCTTTGCATGGGAATGTACCAATATGAAAGGCATTCACCAAGACACATGCATCCATCACACCTATATTCATAAAGATTCTACCCCGTTAGATAGCCACAAAAAAGATTGAATCCATCCTTTATGGAAATAGTGAAGGATGAATTGCAGAAACTATTGAATGTTAGCTTCATTTGTCCCATCTCGGACAACCAGTGGGTGTCACCATTAGTGATCATTCCTAAAAAGAACATAAAATGGAAGGTGTTGGTGTGTAGTGGGAAGACCCAAGGTTTAACATGAATTCACCAAGAAAACCCTCAAATATTGGCCCTTTCATCATCGCCCTCAGTAGGTGAAGTCTCACCCGAGGTATCTATGGGAACTGCAAGAACCAGGTTTCCGCAGTGATGAAGGGATGGGAGGCAATAATTGTAACCATTCTACCTAGAATTTGTTCATTATATCTTATATCATGTGCGCATAAACATGATAACAAGTAAACATATTCAGAATAAAAGACATATATCATATACGCATAATAGACAGAACAACAAACACATCATGACACATAGACACCATATTTAACGTGGTTCACCAAAAATGGGCTAGGTCCACAACGATCAACTTCTTATTATATTGTTTAGAATCATCCATTACAAAATATGTGCATTGCACTCATACATAATGTCGTTTTCATTCTCTTATTCCTTTATCTATCTCTGTCACTCTTCACCCTTACATATATCGCATACATTGGACCGCATACACTCACTACTTTTTCTCTTCTACTCTCATACTTTCTCCCTTTTTCAACCACTCTCTATCCCAAAACCCTTACCTATTTATATGATTAAAATAGGGCTTACCCCTTGTCAATGGACCCCAAATTCCTAACATCTTCAATTATCTTTCTTTCTTTATGCACGTTAGTCCCGAAAGTATGCCAACTATCTTTCCTTCTTTTACGCATGTTGCATAGTTCCCAAATCTCGTCACAAAATCCTGTCCCAATAGGCCCCCAACACTCACTTGTGGCTCATCCCGAGTAACTTAGGCCTTCTATTTCACTCCCTTCCATGTCACAATGAACTTTTTAAAAGTTTCATTTTTTGTTGCAACCTTCTCCTTTACTTTTGCTTGTTGCGTCAAAATCCCATGTGTTGTATGCGCAATAATGGGGGTCTTTAGTTTCTATGAATTATCTTGCACTGCTTGCTTCATTATGCCTTATGTAGCTGCAAGTTCTTGTGTCACCCGGAAGGCTTCCTCCTATAGGGGATCAATATTTTTCATGATATTCTGATGTTCAAATATTATTTGGTTTATCTCTTGGTGCAGCTGCCTATTCTCAACCATTTCACCCATTCGCTCTGTTGGTGGCAGAGTGCTCATTGTATCTTTGATATCCTACACAATCTGTAACCTTTTTTCTAATTATCTTAGCTCTACATTCTCCAACAATTGAGTCCACACTTGTGTACTCTCCTCATACAAATTTCCATATTCCTCATCCAAGATCCTAATGCTCTCCATAGTCATCATGGTTGTCTTATCACGTTGCTCCCTTTACTCGTGTGGGGTACTTGGCATTGTGTGAGCTTCCAAATCCACTCTCTTTACACGAATTCCATGAATTTATTCGCTTATATTTGTCACTTTCTCTTCCAAGGGAGTATCTACTTCCATTGGTACCTATAGGAAGTTGTTGTATACCTCTGACACTTCATGTTGCAAATTTGTTGTTTTCTACACGACCTCGTCGCATTCCAGCATGAGTTTACTATACTCTGCATGTAGTGAATCATTGTCTGCATTTATTTTTCCCAACTCCATCGAAATCGACTATGTGCACAACTAGATATATTGTATAACACTTTTAATGTAATTTATGTAGCACATTCACAGGTAATTGTGACAACACTAAGTCAATATGGCTTAATGCTTCCATATGCTCCTACATTTCTGTCATGGGGAAATTTATGGCCCCTATGGATATCTTCATGATTTGGCACTCTGCTGATGTTGATGGTGGTTGTGATGTTTTCATTCATGACTCTATTATCTTTATTTTTCTCTCTATCTTTTCTTCTTTTGTTGTTCGAGTTGGCACTATCCTGGTTGATTCCAAAATTTGGCATAGTGTAGCTATCTACACCTGCGCATTCATGTGCATTTCTTCCTATTTTTGTGCAGCTCTCATAAATGCTTCATTATTTACTTCTTTCACTTGATCTCCAGTCTTCTGCAAGTCATCCTCATTCAAGGCTTGGATAGATACTTCATTTTAGGCTTTCCTCTTCTTATTTTTATGCATTGATCACTCCTTAGGGTGCTCCTTTCTATCTCTCCAGTGGGCAGTGTTGTTTCAGTGTCACCTGCATCATTCCCTTGTTCTTCATGTTCATGTTATTCTTCTTGATCCTTCTATGGTTTTTGTTTCTCCTTCTCTATTATTTCTGTCACTGGGGTTTTCCACTATGCTTCCCAGTCATTGAACATATGGTTGACATCATGTTCTATCAGTTTGTAGTTAGTCGGAAACCATTGTTGATCTAGATCCCTCTTTGATTGAATGTACATATGGTGTGGCCCTACCTTGAATCATGTGATTTCTTTGTATGATTCCACTATATGAGGTAGAATGTGCGGTGTGTCCTCAATGCATTGTTGGATTGTCTCCAGATAGATGTAGAAGGTGATATTGTTATCCTATTTCTTGTTCTTGTGTGTGTTATGCCACAATTAAACATATCTTGCTGCCAGGAATGGTTGTTGCATACCTTCTAGGAACTGTGTTTCTTCCGGTTCCCATCTCCAAGAAACTAATGCAATTAAAATCAATAACCAAGCATAATGAAACTTTGTTCCTTTTTCATATGCTTCCCTGCAGTCAGTTAAGAACTAGTTCATAAAAAATGTCACCCAGTTCATCTGCACTCCTGTTGCACACTTCTCTACTGATTTTATTACTCTAGTTGGCTCCTAATCTCTGTGACACTTCCTGAGTAACTTGCAATCCATCAACTGCATCACAAACCTGAAATAATCATCATTGATGCTCGCTACATCCAATCCATGTGATCCTCTGTGCGTGTCATATTTTTCCTTCATCCTTTCTACTAATTATTTCTTGTGAGTCGTATCAGTGAATAGAGGTAGTGTGTTTTTCCCTGCTAATGGAAATCTTGTAATCCACGTAATAAGCTTTCAAACCATAATAAACCTTTGTGGACGCAAATCAACAATAACTTGAAGTGGATGTTGATTTCTGCGCTTCTACCAAAATGTGGAATATCCAACATGTTCAATATGCTTGTTCATTGCAGTCATGTTTCCCACTCATGTGGATCGACTGTAAGTAAAAGTGAGTCCACTCTGAGTGATGTGCATAGGTAATTATGTGGCACTAACTCTGGAAACTTGTTTAGATCTACAAGGTCATGGTCTTAAAACTTTAGGCTTCCTATTATTCCCAACATATCTCCCTCAACAGTGACCCCAGGTGGAATCATTGGTGTAACTAATTCATACTTTGGCTCCTTGGGTAGTCTAACTTTCTTTGTTGTTGGATTTCTAGGTGGCATATAATTCCTTGGAAATTTGACTAGATCTTATGCCTTTGCTCTAGGGGTGTCTTCCTGCACTGGTGTTGATGTTTACTTACTGCTTGATTTCTTAGTCTGTGATGTGGATGCTCATGTCTTTGGTGGTGTCGTGACTTTATGCAACCCAGCTCTGTCTGCAACTCACTCAACTCTTCTTTGGATCTCTGATCTCTTAGAATGTCCATGCAACAATAACCCTTCTCATCACCCCATGTCTACTATTTTTTCTTGGTGTCATCTATTTCATTCCTCTTCACACCAAAATTCTCAGTCCCATCCAATTGTTTTCACATTCAATTCTCGTCTGAATCATGCACTGATTTCTTATTTTCTAATGGATCGTGGTCTAGATTTTCCATCCTGTCAAAATATCGTCGTCGTATTTCATTTATGACTATGTGTTCACATCGTCTTTCCATTATGTTTTCTCTTTGATGTTTTTCCCAACATTTGTGCATGTCTTTTCCCTAGTTCTTCAATTCTCCTTGTTGTGCACCTTCTTCTTCCTTTCTTCATTTCCTATGAAATTTTCTTGTTCATCTCTTTTTCTATTGATTTGAATATTTGAAGAATGCTCGATTTAGAACTTCAATCCTCCTATCTCTTCAACTGTTTATTGTGGCTTGCCTCAATCTATTTTATTTTATTTTTCTTTTATTTTTCTATAATACAGATACTATGGTACACATACTATGTAGTCGGGCTAGTGCATGGAAGCACGATTGTCCATATACAGTTTCAGTCAACTATCATTGATCATTCCTTCCATGATTTCCCCATTCAACTTTTCCAACTAAACAATGTTGGGTATGTGTTATATTCTTTGCATGTGTGTGTGTGGGCGTGTCAGATTCAATATTGATATTTTTAGCAATTTTGTAAATTAATATCGGATTAAGGGATTAGGGTTTTGGTAGCTACGAAATACCTAAAGAATTGTGTATATTGTATGGTGAATGGTGAAATTAATACAATGAAGAGTTGAAAGGTGCGACACCAAGGAAGGTTGGTTTTCGCCCGATGAAGGGTTTCCAGCGTAAATCTATGTGTACTATGTGTATGAACCATTGATTAATTTATGTTTTTCTTAAGAATCTATATGCATTTCTTTAATTCACAGGTTTAAAACTTACATGTGGTATCAGAGCTCGTTTTTGGATTCAGAGGGATGCCTTTGTTACTGAGGGTTTGGCTTGTTGGAAAATATTGAACAAGCAACGAATGTGTATTGATGGTTGTTGTCATTGATGGCAACAGCGGAGCTGGTAGGATAAGAAGGATAAAACCCTTTAAGGATTCGAGGAGAAT
>JZKD02S0226227.1:51628-74451 GCA_000966675.3 Picea glauca
GTGGAATTTGAAATCAAAACCTTAAGGACTACTTTAGTTGTTAACCTTGATTTGACTGATGCACAAACAACCAGGTTGCAACAGCTTAATGAATTGGATGAAAAAAGACTAGATGTCATTCATCAGACAACTATGATTCAACAACAAAGAACAAAATGGCATGATAAAACCATCAAACATAAGCAATTCCAAAAAGGTAATTGGGATTTACTGTATGATTCTCAGTTTAAATAATTTCAAGGGAAACTACGTACAAGATGGCTAGGACCTTACGAAGTGGACACTGTTTTCCCCAATGGAACAGTAAGGCTCCTCACAATTGATGACTCTAAAACACCGTTATTAGTGAATGGTCATCGGCTCCATCTGTACTAGCGCCCCATTTCCAAAGAAGATTTTAAGGCCATATGTGTGGCAGATTCACATTATCTCTTTTTAGAGGAGCCTCCTGCCCCTCATTGCAATTAATTTTTCTGAATTTAATTTCTTTAGTATTAGATTAAATTTCTTTTACTAATAATCCCTGTCAAGGAATGGCATGTTACAATTGATTCTTTTGCAGATTCTCAGGCCTATCAAGAAAGGACAATCTTACTACAAGCAGATCCAAGCTTCATTTTGTGAAGCATTGCTCCCTCTTTCTTCAATCCATTCATCATCACTTCCCATTCAACATCCCCGTCATTCATCCTTCTTTATTTTCTTTCCTTTCCATTCCCTTTCCCCATTTTTCCATTGCTGAAACACCATTGTTCAGCAACATTTTCCTCATTTTTCCCATTGCTGAAACACCACTGTTCAGCAACATTTTCCTCATTTTTCTCATTGCTGAAACACCACTGTTCAACAACATTTTCCTAATTTTCCCCATTTCTGAAACACCACTGATCAGCAACATTTTCCTCATTTTTCCCATTACTGAAACACCACTGTTCAGCAACATTTTCCTCATTTTTCTCATTGCTAAAACACCATTGTTCAGCAACATTTTCCTCATTTTCCCATTGCTGAAACACCACTCTTCAACAAACATTTTTCCATTCTTTTCCTGTTGTTGAAACACCACTTTTTCATCATTTCCTGTTAATAAAAACATCTTTTTCAGCTCTTTCGCTCTCACTTCTTCTATTTTCATACTATAGTCTGTCCTTTCACGACTTTCTCCCATGATTAAACAAACCCTTGATACAATTTCTCTCATAAATCCAAAGTCTCTCCCATGGTTACTGCAAATCTAGTATGGACAAGCACTATATTTTTCGAAGTATGAATCAAAGGTAAAGATGAGGTATGTAAACTTTATATGTAAATACAATTGAACTATGGCTAATGAGAAAATCCCAATTCATTATTATCATTCACCTAAAGTCACTATTTTTAGCCATAGTTGGGGGGGAGAAATATCGAAACGTGATGCCATCATTTCACACAAATAGACTACCGTCACTCGTTTTTACCCATCATTTCATTTTTTTTCACCATCATTTGCATGCCTTCATCCACAAAACTTACTTTGTCCGGGTCTGGTTACTTCACTCTCTGACTGTGCATTCTACTGAGCTGAATAGCTATGGGAGGTCCTATTATACGATATGAACCCACCAGGACAACCCTGCTAGAATTGTATCCAGAAGTCTACCAAATCTTTCAACAAGCAGGTTGGTTGGGTTATTTTCAGAGGCTCCAGGGATTTGATCAACAATAGGTTCTTCAATTTGCTCAGAATCTTCAACAAGACCATTCTATTGTTCAAGGGGTTAGGATTCCAGTCACAGAGGATGATATAGCATAGGTTTTGGGTCTTCCCGTCACTAGCATTCGTTGGTTCAGCCGCAAACACACTATCCTTAATGCCCAACGGGATTTTCTCTTGCCAGGAGAACAAGTTGAGCCTAAAGGTCGGGGTGTTCGACTTAGCTCGTTACCGCCTCCTTGGCCGAAAGTTGCAGAGTTTCTCTAGCACTACCTTACCTGTGAAGGCCGATACCAGGTAATTTACCAGTCCGACTTTGTCTTGTTATCTCATTTACGACATGCTAGACTGGTCAATATTCCTTACTATCTGCTCAGATGTCTTAGAAACATGTCGCATTATTGTAAACAGGCTAAAAATCCCATCCTTTCCCTCACCCATCACCACCTCGTTCAATTACTCATCCAAAAGGGTTTTGCCCAACAAAACCCCCTCCTAAACAATCCACCCATAAACCCTTAGGAAGTTGTTGAACATCCTGAAAACCCTCATGAAGAGAAACCACAAAACCTTCCTGACCCTCCGGAAATACCTATTAATCCGCCTACAGATCCAATTGATTCAGTTCCTTCCACCATACCAAGTTCTCCCCACAATTTACTAGAATCATCTACCCCTATTATTCATATCCTTAGTGATGATTCTAAAGCAGATAAACCTAATAACCCTCCCTACCCCATCACTGAGGAAAAACCCACATGCAAAAGAAAGAAGAAAATTCCTACTTGTCCTTCCTTTTTACCAAAAAACAAACGAGGGCTTCAACAAGAGAAGCTACTACTACCACTGCCCAAAACCCCCAACCCATTTTTCTAAAAACCCATACACCTCTACCCTCCCAAACCCCAGAATTTTTACCTGTTCAACCCATGGGCACTGAAACACAAGAACTAGAAGCCCAAGATGCTGCGACATCATTTTCTTTACATCAAGTAGTTGTCACACAAGAACCAGCTACTCATTCAGTAGCTGAAACACAAGAACCAGCTATAGTTGTTACACAAGAACCAACTACAGCTGAAACACAAGAACCAGCTGCTGACTTCATTATTGAAATACAAGAATCAGATGCCCAGGGTGTTGCAACAGTAGTTGTTACACAAGAACCAGCTACTCATTTAGCCGTTGAAACACAACAACCAACTATAGTTGTCACACAAGAACCAGCTACAGCTGAAACACAAGAACCAGCTGCTGACTTTATTCCTGAAGTTCAAGAATCACATGTCCAGGGTGCTGAAACACTATTTTATTTTCATCAAGTAGCTGAAACAGAAGAATCAGCTGCTGATTTTGTAGTCGCTCCACAAGAACGAGCTACTGAGGTTGTGACCATTACACAAAAAACAGTCACCCCTCTTGACACACCGATGACAGATCAACAACCAGAACCAACAATGGCTTCTCTCTTACAAGAGAATGAGTTTTTAAGATCATAAATGGAAGCTTACAAGCAAGAGCTGGTAATGGCAAAGGAAGCCTATGACAGGGAACTTAATTTTCATACCTTGGCTCGCGTAGCGGCCATGGCAGAGAAAAACACAAAATATGATCAGTATAGAGAGTATATGTGCAACCAATGTGGGGATATTTATGATAAAGCAGGCTACAAGGTGGTTCAAATCCCAATAACTGGAGCTTCCCCTGCACCTATGACTTCTGCAATTAAAAAAGAGGAACGTCCTACTATTACACAAGAACCAGTAGGACCTTCAAAAATCCCAAAAAGCAAAGTTAATTTACAGGAACCCTGGCTGATAGCAATTGTTAAATCAGAAGCCCCTGTTTTTATCAGTAAAGTTGTTCAAACTCTGCCTATTGATGAATCTACCCCTACTTTTGTGGAACAAGCCACTCGGACTCTACCTCAGCCTACCACTTGCGATGTTGAAACACAAACTATGCATGTTGATGAATCTGCCCCTCCTGTCAAGATCAGTACCCCTACTTTTGTGGAACAAGCCACTTAGACTCTACCGCAGCCTACCACTTGCGATGTTGAAACACAAACTCAACCATGGAATGAGCAGGCAATAAGGGACAAATGGAAAAAGGAGTCTGCTATTACACAGGACAAAAGTTTGCAGGAGCACAAACTACTTTGGTTGAACCACGTCTATTCAAACTGGGAAGCTTTGGAGAAAACAAGCCAAGAATCTCGTGCCCATAAGAAGCAGAATGAAGAGTTAAAAGGAAAATTGCTCCTAATGTTTGATTTGATACAAAAATTGTTGGCTTCTAGGAAACCGTCCTCAAATTACTCTCTTTTCCTTATAGAATGACTTGCATTCTTTTAGATTAATTCAATCAAAGATGGAAAACCCTATGCAGTGTTCAAACCAGAAGATTTTGTTCAAACTTTTGCAGAAGACTCTACTACTGATCAACATCTATTATGCGAGGTATATCTTCATAATGAAGCTATTCCTGAGAACAAACAGCTTAATCTCAACCCTCTTGTTGGTGATATGTAGATTTGGACACTCGTCTCCTTCCTTACCAACCAGATTACGTGGCAGAATGATTTTCTAGTTGCCAAGCATAATGAAGATAACTGTCTCCTCTGGATATGGCCAGAACCATAGAACATCGCCACCATTGTTGCAAAATATTGCAATTTTTTTAAGAAACCAGTGATGATTCAATACATAAGGCAACTACAGGCAACAGTACTTCAGGATTGCCAACAGTTTATTAAATCCACAGAGACTGCTGACCTAGAAGCAAATAACACGTTTTGGCAACAATCTTCTGAGAAAAGGCAGGAGCACAATCCCTTTAGTCCTATCAATCTTGAGACAGCAATCTCCCGGGTACTGAGTTACATCAAATGTGTCCAGCAATGTGGAAAATTGGATAGGTTATCGGTTCCATTTTCTCATTCTGTGGATGCCAACAGAGAAGTATCAAGGTCATCATAAGTTTCCCAAGAAGGTTGAAGCAGCAGCCTGGCAAAGGCTACAACGTGTTGAAGGATTCAGAGCTCCAACAGACAGTACTTTCCATAGCTACTACTTAAGTAATTTGCACACTCATAGTTGGTATCCGGATTCTGATTCAGATTGAAGTTGCCTGAGGACATGCAACTTTTTAGTTGGGGGGGATGTTAGGACCCTATAATGTACATTTTTGCTCATACTTTTTTCTATCATTACATCCTTTTCCCGCTCATATTTAAGCCTACATTATCACCTTAACCTATTTCTCCAAAGGTATATAACGTTTCTTCTCTTTGCTATATGTTTAATTTGTTTTACATGTAATTTTACATTACTCTCATACTTAGCCATTAATTAGAAATATATAGTTGTTGAAACAGTTTGAACTGCAGTTAATATACTGTTGCTACTTGAAGAGCACGTTGTTGAAACAATCAACAGTACGCAAATCCCATTGCTGAAACAGTTTGTGATTTGCGATGCTGAAACAACATTTCACATATAGCAATAATAAGAAGGAGTTGTTACACTGGCCACAACAGCCGTACCTTAAGCCATCACTAGTGCCCTTCACCTCTCGCACCTTCACGAGTTTACATGTCGAGCCTTGCCCCTTTTCTTTCCCGAACCACCGAGAGGCGAGACTTGACTTTCCTCCTCCTCTCGTTCTCGCTTCTAGCGACTTCGCGAGTTGAGGACTCGAACCTATGTTCCCTTATCTCCTGAGTCCCCGAGATGCGAGAGGTTAGTGGGGTGTTGACTACTCTAAATGTGTGACGCGTGTCCGCTGGTCAAACTCCCGGGTCCACTGTGCAGTTTTGCCATGTGTCCCTTGCGTTTTCTCTCGGCACTTCGTGACTTCCCTTCTCACAACTCCGAGCACTCAAAACTTTGGGTTCACACCCGGCGAACCTCCGAGTTCACGAGATCCTCTGATCTCTGACACCTGTCCTCCTCCTAATGGATGGTTCTGATCCATTTCGTAGCTTTTCCACTCACAAAGTTGAAGAACTTCTCCTTCGGACCACCGATGTATGAATCCCTGATACGGGTGATCTTGCGACACGTGTCCTTCCAATCGAACGACTCAGATTCCTTTCGCGACTTCGTCTTTCATGATTTCATGAGTCTCACTACAAATGATTCGACTCTTCACCTCCCGAAACCCCGAGATGCGAAATATGTGGGTGATCCAACGACCGATTTCTCCTGAGCTTTACGCTCGATGAATGCTTTTGTAACCTTCTCGCTCCTCTACAAGATCGGATAGCTTTCGGGACTTCACGAATCCTCCACAGAGGACTTTGACCGACAATTTCCTCCTTGACGATTTCTACGAAATGAACACGGTGTTCTCTTACGGAACTTGTCCTCCTGCAAACACTTTCGTTGCACCCTCTTTATGAACGCTTCAAGGTACTAAACCTCCTGAGATTTCTCCATGATTCGAGTCTTCAAGAAGACTCCTGCACGCACTCCTTGCGGCAATTCTTGAATATTTCCAGGTATTGAGTTCTCCAACTCTGTGTACTCTCGGCAATAGCAGTCTTTCCACCACTTCGCTCAGTTTGCAAACACTGAGACTTCACTCGGCCTGCGCACTCCTTTCATGGCTCCTGTGCTTAACTTACACTTCTGTGAGAATGAGAATCGTGTTATCTCTCCTAATCTTGTAGAGACAAACTCTCACCTTCGTCAATGCACACCTTGCGGATGACTTCACTGCACTCCTTGCAGGAAACTTCTTGCTCAGACAGAGAAACAATTTAAACTCATTCTCTATTCTCCCTCTCTTCAGATTTCAGACATTAAATATGAAATCATACATTCACACATCAAGAAAATGTATAACAGAGGGTAAACAAACATATATAAATCAGCATATGCAACACAGAAAGCAGTTTGACACCATGAGTCTGAACCAAAGATCTTTGAATTAATCTAGAACTTATGTACATGGGTTTTTCTACACAGTTTTCTTCTCTCCAGTGCTCTCTTCTCATAATGCTGCTTATTGTTACAATAATACAAGTGAGGGTGTCTATATCCGTTTTCCCTCTGGCTCCTAAAACTGTCTAATCTAGGAATTCAATTCTACCTACTTACATTCAATAACATAAATTCCTTCACCTAATACAGACAAGAGCAGGACGCTCAAGGTCTGTTTACAATATGGAAGTACGCCCTTCCTTAATTGTTTCATTTATGTTTGGCGTATTCACTTCAAAAACATTCAAATAATTTTATCATGTGCCAAAATGCGTTGGCGCCTGCCCCATGCTTGCTTGATGTTGGCGATGCTCCTACATCATTCTAGTCCTTTGTGTTTTGTAGTAGTGTAATTATGTTCAGTAGTCGAAAAATTTCTACTGGAAAATGCAATGGGTTGATCCAATCCTCCTTCCCCTGGCTGAGCTAGAAATGCACCTAATGCTATAGATGATGCATCTATGTGGACATGGAATTCCTTCTTCCAATATGGAAGTACTAAAATTGGTGCAGTAACCAGTTTTTTCTTTAAGGTATCCAAACTTTGTTGAAATTCATTGTTCCATTGAAACTTGACCTCCTTTTTCAATAATTTTTCCAGTGGAGTTGTGATCTACACGTATCCCCTGATAAACTTCTTGTAGTACCCCGTGTGACCCAATGTTTCTTGTATTTGTCACACTAAATTAGGTGTTGGAAAATCAACAATAACAACAATCTTCACATGATCAAACAAAATTCATTGTTTACATACTACAATACCTAGCAGGATACCAAATGGTGCACAAAAAATACACTTCTTCAAGTTCAAGGAAATATCGAACTATCTACATATATCCAACATTAAGCGTACAATTTCAATATGTTCCTTCAAGAAACTGAACATTGTCCAATCATACAAGCATACTTTGTCATGATTTTGTACTGATAACATCCCCATTTCATCACAAATGTTGTCTTATACATATCCTCCTACACAATCTTAATCTGGTGATACTCAGAGAATCCATTAGTAATGAGTAAGCTTATTGTCATCCTACATTCTCCAAAACATCATCTATAAATGGAATAGGAAATGGATCATGTAATCAAGCATCATTTAATTTCTGCAGATCCATGCAAATTATGATTCCACCTATTTTCTTATCCTGATTCACCATTGGACTAATCCATTATGACTCAGTGACAGGTTCACTAATCCTTACTTCCAGCATCCTATCTATTTCTACTTTCACTTTTTGCTTATATACTGGGTTCAATTGGTATGGTCTCTACTTCACTGGCTTGGCATCCAGATTCAAAGGAATTTGTATCTCCCTTAGCTCCCTAGAAATCCCTTTCATTTCTAAAAATGTAGTTGGAAAAAGGTCATGTTATTCGCGCAATAAATCAACAATATTCTTGACAGTTTGTTCATTTCAGTAATCTCTAATGTTTACGAACTTGGGATTATCCTTCGTACCAATATTCACCTTGCACATTTTTAACGACTTTGTATACTTGGTAGATTCAAGCTTGGGAACCTCTACTATGCGCTCTCCTTTGGTTTCTAGTATTTGAAAATTTCTCAGGTATTCATCCTCTTGGTCCTCTCCAACAACGTTATAGAATCCCAAAACCTATTGAACATTCGTAGAATATGCAGGTGCACTACATAAGGGTATTGGTATCGTCAATTATTCTAATGTAAAGATATTGTTCTTGATAATATGTAGAGTTGTGTTTACCGAAGGGGTATCATATTCAAACTTTAAATTTACCTTGAAGTTGTGATTAAAATCTTCCCAATCTATTGTTCCTCTGTGTACTTCGAGTTCCAAGTACTGATTCTTCAGGATCATATCCAGAGTGTGTACAAACAAGTGTGTCCATTCCTTCTTAGGTAATGAGCTCCATGTCGTGGTGCACTGTGTGAGATGATATGTAGGACAACTCAACCCAGTATACTTCTGCACAGTATATGTATTTTATGTCCCGAACCTAACCTGTAACAACATTCTACAATGCCACCAATTATCTATTATGTCTTTATGCACATCCCACCACCTTGCAGGAGTCCCTTTCAGTGTGATATCTAAATCTATCAATCTTTGTTGTTCTGATATCTGTGATTCAAATTCTTTTACAAAAAGTTCTACATCTGTTAGTCCATCACATTTTGGGGGATCACATACCTTAGCTCCAATCCAATGCAATGTGCATGTAATATGAGAACATCTCCTTGTAGATACTTCATGTAACCTATGTTGTCAATGTTCCATGTCTTCTTCTGAATCCGATGCCCAAGAACTAATACTTTGCCAACTAAGTACACCCTCAATAGTAGGATTAATATAGTCATCCATCCATGCAGTCACATTGTAAAGTTTATCAAGTTCTTTTCCCATTGTCGATT
Source organism: Picea glauca (assembly GCA_000966675.3). Lineage (NCBI taxonomy): Eukaryota > Viridiplantae > Streptophyta > Pinopsida > Pinales > Pinaceae > Picea > Picea glauca. The sequence goes on from JZKD02S0226227.1 coordinate 60,705, forward strand.
CCACATATCTCCTTGCTTATGTGGGATCCAATGGTGCAGTAACTCTCAAGTATGTTACTTCAAAGATCATTTATCTCTTTTTAAAATCAATAATGGTTTGATTATTGAAATCCAAATCGATTCCAAGTAACGTCATATAAGGTTTACTACCATCCATTATCTCGATTACTTCAGAATATGATGTTTTGTGCACTCCATTGATGTTAACATTCACCCCTGTCAGTCTTCCAATCAGAACAATCTTGTGTTGATTTTCTAGCCTCAACTGAGTTGGTGAGAAGATCAACTTCGGTTTTCCCATAATTTCACATGTCTCCTTTGGAATGACATTCACATCAAATCCCAGATCCAAGGTTTCTACCAAGGTTTGATTTATTCCTTGTTCTCCAATAGATTTAGAAACTTCCTCGACATGTGTCGATGGAACATTTTGTTCATTGTAACGTAATGGCTCTTTTACCGTGTTTTCAGTTGGAATAAGAGTAGGTGTTTTTGGGAGTCTTTTTTCATAAAATATAGGTACTAATTGAATTGAATAGCATGTTTTGGAACTGTAATTGGGATGGCTTCAATGGTCCAACAATATTTTGAGTGTGCTTCATAATTTTCAATCTTCCAGTTGTATAATGTTGAGTTGGAGTTGTGTCTGACTAACAGGGGAGATTCGATTGATATTTCTCCTTGTGAATTTGATTTGACATAATATCTTTGTTCATTTACTATTTGGTATAGACATTGTTCTTATTGATATTCATCCAGTGACTCACTCCAAGGTTTCCCTTCACTAGGATCTAGAGGAATTATTATTTTTCTTCCATTCCATTTTAAATTGATTCTATCTTTTTCAAGGGAGATATTTGCTTTTATCTGTCATCCAATGGTCGATAGACAAGTGCTACATACGCTAACATTCCCTCGACTAATTCGATTACTTAGAAGTCGATTGACGTCAGTATACCCATGATGTAAGTTTCAATGTTTCTAGGTATACCAACATGTTCTATTAATCTTTGATATGCTAACTTTAGGTAATTTAGTGTTGGATCCAGTGAGGTTCATCCCAACTGTATCCATGTCTCTCAAGGTAGGATATTTACTTTTCATCCAAATTCGACTACTTCCTGGTTAATCAACACCCCATGAATTTCTAATTCAACCTATGGGTCGTAATATTTATTTTTATAGGAGAGTGTCTGATGTATTTGGATGGTCTTTGTCCTTCTTTATACTCTCTTGGTATATTAATCATATCTAGCAATCAACTGATTGAATGCTTTTCTTTTAAAAGTTGTAAGACTTCTTGTACCATATATTCGTTTTTTCTTCCTCTATTTGGTTGGTCTTGATTAGAATTTCTGAAGAATTTAAGCACTTCTCTCATAATATGCTCTTCTTTATCTAGATTTGGGAACTGATTAGATTTCCCTGACTATCAATCATGTAAGGGGAGATTATCTCGTTCTGTGCCTGATCCAGTTACAATGTGTAAGTTATTTGAATTTAGCACTTCTTCTTTTGAGACTGCATATAAGAGGTTTACATTCTTTTTGGTCATGATCTTGTCAAGTACTATTAGACAAGCTTCCAATGAGTGATCACCAACGCCACAAATGTTACAAAATTTCAAGTCAAACTGATATTTTGTTGGGCATTCGGGGTTAATATGGTCATCTTTCTAGCAGTTGTAATAGTACGGTCAGCCTCGATCATGACCCCGACCCCAACCTTGGAATTTGGCTCAACCTCGGCCCTCTCGACCACTACCTCTACCATAATAATCAATTCTTCTCCCATAAACGTTATTATGATCAGTTTATTTAGTATGATAGATTGCATTTACATTTATATTATGTGCATTTAGGCGGCACTCAGATGTTATGTGGTTGTGCATTTCACAGATATGAAACCACTTGGTGTTTTTCAAATTGTGCGGGAAATCTTATACACTATGTTCATTCAAGATTTCACATATGTTGCAGTATGTTTCTGTTTGCACTTGTCATGCATCCGTTGTTCCAGGTGCTTTTTCTTTAAGATTGCAAGTATCTTTTGTATGACAATATTCATAGCATGTTGTACATCATAGCTCGCTTCTTCTCAGGGATATATTTTTAATGGTTTGTTGTAGATGTTCTAGTTTTTTCTCTAACCTTTCTGTCGACAAGGAATTTGATGGGTCGTCATCATTTGAATCAACCCATTGCGCTTTCTGTAAAGTGTCTTCACATGAGGTTATCCTATAAAGCCGTAATGGATTTCTGATTCATTATAGCAATCTGGCTATGTACCATTGTACTAGTATACTTTGGTCAATTGTCGATGGTATTTGGCTAACTAGATCTTTGAATACTTTTTTGTATTCACGGACTAGCTCACCTGTTCGTTGCTTTATTTCTTTCATCTTTTTTGTAGCCAAGTGTGTAACATCTTGGACCTTGAAAAATGATAAAAAAAATCTTTTTTATTTCTGATTTTGATCGACTTTGATTTTTTGTGAGATTCATGAACCATGTTAGAGCACGGTGTCAAAGAGCGGCATTGAATTTCACCATCTTCTTATCTTCATCTGATATGTTTGTTGCATCCCAGAGCTTTTTGTAAACAAACCAATGTCTTCTTGCGTATTCATCTCCTTCGTAAAGGGGAATATTATTGAGTCACATGGCTTCCTTAAGAATGTTATATTTTTGTGATCCTCGACTTATAACACTTTTCGACTGGGAAGTATAAGTCTTATTTGGTTGTTCTTCTGTCAACTTTTATGTCGATCGGTCTTCAAGAGGATGGTATTTGAGTAGTAATTGCTTCTTGATTTCTCTAGAAGTTAGTTCTTTGATCTAATAAATTTGGTCTTTATATTCAATGAGACGTCATTCTATCGAACGTGTCAGTTCACCACTATAATTTATTAGATTTTATTCTCTTGATATAAGATTTGGCAGGGGGGTTGGGTCCATGAGATCCTTGATGTGGATGAGAATTGTATCAACTTCATTTATTTCTAGCTTGACAATCAGTGTGTCGTGTAAATTTCCATGCCCGTCGGTTCTATACCATAATTGTGGAGATTGTTCGTCAATATGAAGTATTTGTTTAATAAATTCTCTAATTCGAGGATTGGTTGCTTGAATAAGAGGAGAGCGTATCGTTGGTCATGATTCTTCGTAATCCATTCTTTCGGCTTGTTTCTCTAGTTGATGGGTGTCCATGCTAGCCCCTATTAACAATGTTTCATTACCTCTATCAAGGATCATCGTGGATGTTATTATTTCCAACTCTGGTCGATTTATTTCAAACTCAAACTACTCGAGTGATCTTTCAATCTAATCTGCTTCGATCATTTCTATGTTCATTTTTCAGATGGTCCATAGGTTATGAATCTCCTCCCTTTTCTTTTGTCTCTTATCTCACTCTAATTTTTGGATGTCAGATGTTTGTAAATTTGTTTCCCTCTTGAATACATTTATGCTTCAGTTGATCAAATGTCTATATGCTCTTTTCTTATGGAATCTCATGTATTAGCTGACCCATGAATGTCTCCCCCACTTACTCGAAGTCGATGAGAGTGGCCATGTTTATTTTCTCAAAAAGTAGTCCCACGCTTGTTATGTATATTTTCACCTTGCTTCTAGAAATTTGGCCCACTTTTCATCTCTCTCTTCCCAGTGACTATTTGATGGTGGTGTGCCAAGTCGAGTTTGAAATTTGGCAATGTCATCTATGCCTTCATCGAGAAAAAAAATTGCAACAGTCTAGGAATTATGCACAGGAATCCATCGTGTAGCTTTGTGTAGAATTCATCTTTTATTGTATCGAGGGGTGTTTGATCCTTGATAGCTTGTTTTTTTATACAATATTTAGTGATTCTTTCAACCCACTTGTGTATATTCGTTTGACCCCCGTTTTTGAGTTTGAGGGTTAATTTTTCATCGAGCGTCAATTTACATATTATCGGATTTGTTTATGTACTCGAACAAGGCTTCCGGAATAGCTTCTAGATATATTTCGTGGGTCTCTGAGAAAAATGGTGAGCGTGCTTCTACTAGCATTAGGTTGTTTCTTCGTGCATAGTTATTAATGTAATTTTCAGTTTTTTAGTCCCACCATTTGCATATGTCTTGTAGAGTTATCATCTATATGAACATATGCATGCTTGGATTCAGAACTACCGGCAATGGAACCAATGTTGTAATCTAGGGGAAAGTAGGGGATTGCTACTAGTAGTTCAACACATAAGAAAGCATAGATTCATATACATGTAGATAGAGGCATACACAAAGTAGTGGAAGCCCAAAGAACAATAATTTATTATACGAAAAGTCAATACAACACAATAGATACAATCTTTCTCATAGAGATTGTCTATTTATACCTATATGTTTAGTTACTAGGCAGTTATAACTACTTAACTTCCTAGGTCGGTTGGTTAACAGAGACTTCAACCGAATTATAATTCTGACTTCAAAAATAGACCGACTATCTCTTGGTCGATTGTCAGGTCTAGTCGATATAGTCGACTAGACCTTACAACAATATTATCCATGTCATAGTCTCCTACCTATGCATTAAGTCAGAATTCCATATTCATCATTTTCTTACATTGTATATAATTAACTACTCGTTGTGCACCAAGTGCTTATTTATCTTATGCACACTAGTTGATCACCCCACACAATGCATTCAATGTAGTTCCATCCTTCATTAGTTCTAAGAAACTCTCTAAGAAACCTTTTAGAGTACTTGCCTTCTCAAATGCCCTTTCTATCATCGAGTGGTCATAGGCTGGAGGCATGTCATACACAGGTTGCAAGGTTGATGCTCCCCATTATGTTTCTAACATCTCCTTCCTTGATTTCTTATATTTGTCTCTTTATTTCCGAGAATCAAATGTCAAAGGAGGTTCTACTGCTTTCCTAACCCACTAGTCAGTCTGAATTCCTTGTTTGGTCGCATCAACTCTTGTTCTTTCTCCTCCTCAAGTAATTGTTGCCACCTCAAGTCGATCGTTGCACTCTTCTGGTTGCGATCAACAACAGAAAATATGTTATTACATGATCCAACTATCTATAGTATGTGCACGTTGTATAAGGATTCGAACAATCTCACACCAAATTCCCAGGCTAGTTACAGTTATAACAAATAATTGGTCCTCTTCCTCTATTGAATCCTCCTCTTCCCCGACCTCAGAATCCTCCTCTTCCTCCTTGATTGTATCCCCTTAGAGTATTGTATTGTGGTACCCCTCCTTCCAATATGTCTTCCCCTTGAACTTTGTATGCATATGTGGTGTTTTCTCTCATACATACTTATTCATTATCTTTTATTACTCTCTGTTTACTCTCTATCCCAAAACCCTTACATATTTATACAATTATAATAGGGATTATCCCGTTGTTATAACCCTAATTTGCACCAGACATGCTTACCTAGCATCAGGCCATCTCAGATTCCTTCTTTTCCAAAGCACTTCTAAACAACTCTTCTTAAAAACCTCTTTTATAAAGGCCCACGCGCCCTACTCCATTATTGTACACGTGTACACGCTAGCTGACCCAAAACAGCCCGCGTGTACCTACAAAAGAATGAAAAAAGGAAAGTTTCTGACAGAACACACAGCTTTGGGTGAGTTAACTAAACCTTCCAGCCATGCATGGCCGAGGGTTCAACCAAATACCTAGCTTCTTCTAGCCTATTAAAGAAAGGTTAGGGGTCCCATTTGGAAGAGGAGAATCATAGTAAAGAAACTATACCCGATTGTGCATTCCCTTTGTCCCAACCCTTTAGCCATCCTTGTGCAAAGAGAAAGATAGAGAAAAGAAGTTGGAGGATAGTTGAAGAGGAGCCCAGGACCAGTTTTGTGGAGCAGCGGCCGGATTCATCATTGCAAGTTGATTTGTTGAAGTTAATAATAAAGAAATACTTTTCCGGTCCCACCATATGAGGTTTTCATGGTTTATTGCATACTTGTTTATTGAATCTCTAACCCATTAATCTATATATCAAATGCATGTGGAGTTTTTTGTTTGTTTTGTGTGAATGCAGGTCAGCCTTGGGAGGAGAGCTGCAGTCAAAAAGCGATCAAGCGTGAGGAAGGATCGACATCAAACGCCTGAAATAAGGTATGCTCACTTGATCTTCTTAACTATGTATTTGCTTAAGAATAATGGGGATTAGGTCTGGGATGACGATAGAAAGTAGAAATCTTTAGGTCTTTTATGCATGAATAATTAAACCCTAAGTGCTAGTCCGTAGAGGGTTTTCCCACTCACAACAGAATTGGCGACCATACAAGGGAAAGTCTAGGGTTTCTGGGAATTTTTTTTTTTGGGTATTTTTAAGAACTGATTTCATTTCCTGTTTTTAAAGTTTCTGCAAAAGTATAAGCTAACAGAGATTCTGGTCTTCCATACCAGTTATCTCTATTTCTTTGCTTGACTGTAATTTTTTTTTTCGAGACCCACAAAGGTACACACGGCCTGTATAAGGTCTGCACGCGTGTAACCACGCCCTGCATTCTCACAGCCCGCGTGTACACGCTAGCTGAGGAAGTGTCATTCGCGTGTATGATTCCAAAAAAATTCTTTTAAAGGGGCAATCATCCTCTTCCCTATCAGAATTAGTCCTTCTCAGGGGTTTTCTGGAACTCTTTCTAGTCTTTTTTGTTTGCAGTCTATAGCTTAGGTTTCACCTCAGATTGGTTTGTTCTATGAAGTTTTCCTTGAATTGTTTTCTTTTTTCTGTTAAAGTAAGTGTCTGAGTCTTCAAGAGATTCTAGTTCTCAGTACTAGTAGTCTATGTCTGGGATGGCTTGCTTGGATTTTCATTTGTCTTAGAGTTTCATATATACACGCGGCCTGTATAAGGCCATCATGCGTGTACACGCGCTCTGACTTTACACAGCTCGCGTGCACATGCTTGTTGTGGAATTGTCAGCAGTGTGCTTGTGGAGGGAATTTTTGTTGAAGGTGGGGCAGTCATCCTTTCTTTTGACAAGAGTTATACCTCTCAGGTTTGGGTCTCTATCATAGCGGTCAATAACTTAGGTTTGATCACAACAATAACTTTCTTTTTTCATTTAGATGTTTTCCTCAAAAAATCTCTTTTATAGGGTTTTTAGACAAGTGTGAGAGTCCAATTTTAATTTGCTTGTGTGTGACTTTTAAAGTGACTCTTTGCGATCTGCGCTTAGGCCAGAAGTTTTCTTGGTTTTGACTTGTTGATATTTTTCCTTTTTGCTTTGTGAGCATTCAAATAAAAAAAAATCTTTTATTTCTTTGTTGGTTAAAAAGTGTTGTTTTGCATTAGTAACCAGGGAAAAGTCTTTTCTTTCATAAGTTCTTGACGGTTTACTCAGATCATAAGTAGCTCGTAGTCGAGTGAAATTTTTATTTGATTTTGTTGTTCAAAGATCTTAGAAAGAATTTTAAGTTTGAAAAGTTGTTTAAGAGTTGAGTGAAGTAAAGGTTTTTGTTTCCAGCTTTCTGTTTATTTTGCTTTCGTCTTTCAAACATCACTAGTTTCACTTTCATAACCTTTGAATTAATCCAAGCCATAAAAATTAACGCTAAATCTAAAATTCATTAGACTTTTTATGTTTGTAGGGTCAACCAACTAGTTAGGGTTAGGGCCTTGAATTAGGTTGGAGAGGAAACTCTTCAAGGCCATTAAAATCAAACATTGGAGTCTGAGTTAGGGAGTGTCAAAGTCCAGTATCGTGAAAGTTATCTAGGAACCCCCTCTAACACAGGGGATAAACATGAGGTCGTGTGCAGAAAGGTAGCGGAGATAACCCCTCCAAAGATGGACCAATCGTAGTGGAGAACACATATAGAGGGCTTGTCTTAGGATTTCGTCGATTGCATTTTCCACAGATCTTCGTGGGTCTCGAATCCATTCAAGGTCCTTAGTTGTCTTTCAGACCACTTTCTTTCAATACCCTCGACAGGTTTTGGGCTCGATACCCTACTCATTGTGGTCTACCCAAATTTCGATTGTACCCACCTGATGATTGTTCATGCGCTGGCAACCTAGTTGCCTATCTTTTTAGGGACATACACAGGTGACTGCGGGGGTATACCACGGTACCTAGGACAGACATCGGGCCAAGCTTTGTAGAGTGTACCTAGAGGGTGCTTCCGTGTTCAAGTTTCACTTGCACCAGTAAGTTGTTCTAGTGTTGGTTGTTGTAACTGTTCGTCCAATTAGTTTAGTGTTTGTTGGTTTTATCTTGTAGGGACTTTTTTAGTGTGTGTTGTTTTTTGAATGAATAGACATCCCTAGAGTGTCTTTGATATTCTCACATAGTGGAGGATCACGAGCTCCGCTGGTCACGAAGGATTCTAGGCCTATCACCGATTACACTAGAGCCACCCCCGCCACCACTAAGGTGAAAGCTAGACCAACAAGGGTCTTTTGAATCGACTGGGTCACAAGAAATTGTGCTCGACCAACATCCTGAGGAAACGACCATTTTAGACTTTGGAGCGAAATCTCTTGGTCAAACTGAAACTCCAACCACTAATCTTTCGGCACCCATCATCATACCGATTCACCCTTATGAGTGTCAGACAGTGTCGCATGCAGCAATGGAAACAAATGTTGTCACTCCCTCTGGGAATTCTTCAATTCCCACTACGGTTGTCACCACAGGAGAGTTTCCACCTCCTAACCCACCGTCACCGGTCTGAGCCACCATGGTCTCGACCACCTCTACCTCACACAGTGGTCTGATCTCGTCTATGGAGGGGGCCACAACCCCTTTCACACCAAGTGCGACAGTCCCTCTGTTCTCATACAGGATGCCTAGCTCAGGTACAAGTCTTGTACTTTCCTACTCCACTTCACAGACTTTAGGTCTGGGGGCAGGGAGCTCTAACGCTCCTCTGCAAGGCCACATGGGAGGCACTTCATCTCCTTTTAACACTTTTCCTTACGGGGGAGGTCATATACCTCCTTCGTCCCCTTTACTCGGTGGCATGCATCAGCAATCCACCGGGCCACCTACACACCATGGTTTATTTGGAACAAGGAGTCAAGGACCGCCTTCGCATAATATGTCGGTAGGTTCAACACCGTTTTCTTTTTTTGGTGCATTTGGTAACAACGCCTTCTCATCAGCTGCTTTCCTGACTGGGGGAAACCCTGGTTCGGACAACCTATTCCTATGCAGGGTACTATTCCTGTACAGGGGGCAAACCCAAGGACTTCTTCCACATCAGGGCCTTGGAATTCTTGGCAGGGTTCTGTTCCCTCGTCAGGAATGTCGATCTGGGGCAATTCTTTCCACAATCAATGGAACCCCAGACAAAGTACTATGCCTATCCCCACGGGATCGGCATGGAGCAACCCTTCCCAAAGTCCTTCGAATGTAATGCATGCCCATCCATCTACGTCCTATTTTGGGAATTAGTTGATGATGTCTCCTCACACGCAGAATCCATACGCTGGTCATGGCCATGGTTTTTACCAGAATCGGCCAATAGCCGAACTTTTCCTGGCAACCTGGTTCTAGTCAAACTCCAGGCCCCTTTTTCCCAGGTTATCACCAACAACCCAAACTACCTTTCCTGGCAACCTTGCATTTGCTAGAATTGACAAGGTTGTTGAATGACCCTATCTATCACGACCCGCATTGGCCCCCTATGCCGATGAAGTTGCCTTTGGACATACCAAATTTTAAAGCCAAGCCGAACAAAGATCCAGGCAATCATGTGACTACCCTCCACCTTTGGTGCTCATCTAACTCGTTGAAAGACGACTCCGTACAGTTGTGATTGTTTCAACGTACTCTCATTGGAAGTGTTGCAAAATGGTACATTGAGCTCGACCGCTCAAGATACTCTTCCTTTGGCAAATTGGCAATGGCCTTCCTAAACCATTTCCAATTACCTGTGAGATATGACGTTGGCATAGAATTGCTAGCCAATTTTTCACAGACAAAAGCAGACCATATCTATGATCACATCTGAGAATGGAGACGCCAAAAGAGTTTAATTAAGGTCCCAGTCCCACCAGCATTCCTACTCGAGTGGTTCCTTAAGTCTTTGGTCCCACAATTATCCAAAGATGTCGCGACATCAAGAGTGTTTTCCGAAGAAGACGCCATCACGCGAGCTCAACATCTTGAGCTCATCTATTCTCAATCTGGTTTATTATAAAAGATCTTTCCAGATGCGCCATGGTCAATACTTGATAAAACCAGACAAAGAGTTGGACCACATGCCGATGGTATTGTTGGTTCAGCACAAACAAATCCCATTGAGCAGTTGACGAAGCAGTTGCAACAATTGTCTATACAACACACAGTGGCCAACGAAACTACTGTTTTGGCTGCTCCCCCTACTAAAACGTCAGATGTACACATAGTGTAATCGACAAATCCAAAGGCCACCCAAGAGCCTGAAGAAAAGAAAAAACAACAAAAGAAGGGTAAGGGGGATAAGAAACCCACTAATAATGCTAGTGGGGGTAACACTAAGAAATGGAAGGCGAGGTATCTGTGCAACCTGTGCACGGAAGACCACCCAACCCACCAATGTCCTCGGCTTGCAGAGGCCCAAAAGTTTGTGACACAGAAATATCCTGCTGTGTTAACCAATCCATTTCAGCATGGGAAAAACCTAACCCAAGCCTCTACAAGCGCAGAAGGGGGTAGTCAAGGACCCTCTCTGTCTTCGAACAATCCTGCATCCATGAATGTGTATATGATGAAGGGTGATGCTTTTATATCGACTAGAGCGCATGACTACAGTAAACCAAGAACTTCTGAGAAGGGAAAAGAAGCCAAACTCCCATCGCTTCCTCTATAGATTGAGAAGACTTTGGGCGAAATAATGACACGCATCCCAAAATGTGCGTTCAAAAAATATTCTCACAACCCAAACGCAAGGGTCGCCCAGAACTATTCTGTGGTGGAAGATTTTTCTCAAACCCCTTGTGCGATGTCCGCTTTGGAGGTCCTCCAAAGCTTCCCTTCCTAGAGGAAAGCTTTGTTAACCGCTTTAGGATCTACCGAGACTTGTAATTCGGGTACCATCATGCTAGATACAACCAACTTAAAACCTCATCTACCTTAACACGTAGCATTTCAAATAGTAGTGGCTCACCCCACGAAAACTTTTATTCGAAATATTTTCCACACGGTGGTTGATGAGGGTGCCTCGACATGCATTATGTCGTTGGCATGTTGGAAGGCCATTGGCCATCCCATTTTGTCTCTGTCACCTACTCTTCTCACTGCTTTCGACGGTCGTTCGTTCCGACCGCATGGTGTCATTCCCTCTTTCCCCGTGCAGTTAGGAGGGAAGACCGTGTGTGTCAAGGTAGAAGTAGTCGAAGCGTCCCTCGACTACAATCTCTTGTTAGGAAGGAGTTGGACTTATTCCATGCAAGCAGTGGTTGCTACAATTTTCTGGGTCTTGTTATTTCCACACAAGGACCGGATTGTGACCATTGATCATTTGTCTTTCTCCAGACCTGACCCTTCATTGGGGGTGTCCGCAGTCCCAATGATTGACAATGCTCAACCAGCCATAGTCAATGTAGGGGTTGGTTTGTGCCCATATTTGATGGGTACCTTCGATTACCCGCCCCCTCAAGGCGATGTCAAGTTCATATCCGACCACCATAAGGTTGAGATTTTCCAAATTTTGTTGTTTCGCACGACGTACTTCACCAATCCGTGGATAATTCCTTCCCCATCGGCCACGATGGATGGGACAGGGCACCCGGGCATGTCCATGCCCTTGTCCACAGTTGAAGTAGCATACTCTTTAGTCCAGCAAGCTTCAGCCAACACAAATCCAACTCCTGCACAAGAGTTAGATCCGCTTCTAGAGCCTATTTGGGCTCAAGATTCTCTCACTGACACCGATTCGTTAGAATTAGTCTTGCCCTCTGACAAAGCAGTAATTGAAGCAATGACTAGTCTGAACAAACCTTGGGATGATCTTCATCACAGATCATACTTCCTCCCAGAGTTAAGCAGAATCGAAGCCGGAGAATTCACCTTGACTATGACTGGAGATAGGTCTTGTTCTATTAATCCCTTAGCTACACACAAGGTATATGCTAAGTTTAATATGGCAACCATACCGATCAATATCTCCAGAACCCCTGGCATAGTGGAGAATGTTTTCGTCGGAGTTGACTGCTCCCCCGAAGAGATTCAAATCTACACAGATCTATTTAAAGAATTTTGCGACGTTTTTGCCTGGTCTTATGAGGAAATGTCAGGCATTGATCCAAAAATAGTCGAACATGAAATCACAACTTATCTAGATGCCAAGCCTATTCGGCAGAAGCTTCATCCAGTTAATCCCAAGAAAGCAGCAGCCATTAAGGTTGAGGTTGAGAAACTTCTAAAAGTCGGTTTATCTATCCTATCCATTTGACCCAATGGGTGTCAAATCCTATGCCGGTCAATAAAAAACAAGGCACGATTCGTGTATGTACAGAATTTGATGATTTGAACAAGGCCTGTCCAAAAGATAATTTTCCCACACCATTCATTGACCAGATAATTGATGAATGTGTGGGTTGCGAGGCCTTCTCTTTCATGGACGATTTTTCAAGATATAATCAAATACAAATCAAACCCGAAGACCAGCACAAAACGACATTCATTTGTCCATAGGGTACATTCGCGTATCATAAGATGCCTTTTGGTCTCAAAAATGTTGGAGCAACCTTTCAGCGGGCCATGTATTTTTCTTTCCATGACCTCAAGCATATAGTTGAGGCCTATTTAGATGATTTAGCATCTCGATCTCACAAGAGAACGGATCATCCCACACACTTCTAGATTTTCTTGAATCCAAACAAGTGCAGTTTTTTTGTAACATCAGGATGTTTGTTAGGTTTCATAGTATCCACAATAGGGATCATGGTCGATCCTCTCAAGGTTGAGGCAATAATTCAGTTGCCTTCCCCATGCACAATCCTTCAACTTCAGAGTCTACAACGCAAGGTGAAATTTTTAATATGTTTCATCACCAACTACGCCGAGATCACAAAGGGATTTATGTGCTTACTGAAGAAAGACGTTCCTTTTCATTGGGACGATGTCTCCCAATGCTCTTTCGATGCATTGAAACATGACCTCATGACTGCCCCTCTGCTTCGGCCACCTAACTATAACAAATATTTCTTATTATACCTGGCTGCAGCAGAGTCAACCATCGGCATGGTCTTAGTTCAGGACGATGACTTGTTCTCTGAATATGTGATTTATTACCTGAGTCGAGGCCTCATAGGACTAGAACTCAATTATTCTCATATCGAAAAACTTGCATTGGCAGCAGTTCATGATGTTCAACGATTCTGTCATTATGTTCTGTTTCGCAAGACCACTGTCATTGTTGTCATGAATCCATTCTAGTATTGCACCACCCATGCTTACCTGGCATCAGGGCAACTCATTGCCCTTCATTGCCAAAGCCATGCTGAATAAAACCTTGAAAAACCTCTTAAATTAAGTAACCCGCGCCCTAACCCATTATTGGGCACATTGGAACGTTGGCAGGCCTTATACTGCACGCGTTGGAACGCTGGTTGGCCCACTACAGCCCGCGTTTACCTAACAAAGCACAAAAACAGGAAAGTTGTCGACGGGACGAAAAGCTTTGGGTCAGTTAACTAGAACTCCCATCCATGCATGGCCGAGAGTTCGTCCAAAACCCTAGCTCCTTCTAGCCTATAAAAGAAGGGGTAGGGGTACTATTTGGAAGAGGAAAAAGATAGCAAAGAA
>JZKD02S0226227.1:78668-98167 GCA_000966675.3 Picea glauca
CTTCTGGGCCTGCCGCCGGTTATACTAGAGCCACCCCCGCCACCATTAAGGCGGAAGCTAGACCAACGAGGGTCTTTCGAAGCAACCGGGTTTCAAACCATTGAGCCCGAACAACTCCTGGAGGAATAAACCGCCAATCGTGGCGTAGTTGAAACCCCATCCACTGATACTTGGCCGGACATTATTGTGCCAATTCAATTTTACGAACGCCTGTCAGTGCCTAACCTAGTTATGGAACCAAACTCTGTTACTTCCTCTGGGATTTCTTCCATTCCCATCACCGTTGCTACCCCAGGAGAAGCTTCTCCTAACTTTCCGTTGTCAGCCGTCCGCGCCACCATTGTCTCGGTCGCAACTACGTCGCACAGTGGACCGACCCCATCTATCGCGGCGGCCACACCTCCGTTCATACCTAGTGCGGCATGCCCACCGTTCTCATACGATATGCCTAGTTCAGGCACGAGTCCTGTACTCACTTACTCCACTTTGCAGACTTTGGGTCTGGGGGCAGGGAGCTCTAACACTCCTCTGCAAGGTCACCTTGGGGGCATTCCTATCCCTTTCAACATTTTTCCTTACGCTGGAGGTCATATCTCTCCTTCATCCCCTTCGCTTGGTGGACCGCATCAGCAGTCCACCGGGCAACTTGCACAAACAAGTTCATTTGGAGCCGGGAGTCAAGGAACACCTACGCAAACTCAGCCGGTAGGTTCGTCACCATTCGTTTGGAACGGGACGTTTGGTAATAACGCTTTCGCATCCACTTCTTTCCCATCTGGGGGCACACCCATTTTTGGACAGTCTACTCCGGCACAGGGTACTATTCCTGCACTGGGGGCACATATACCCGGACCTTGGAACTCAGGACAAGGATTCGTTCCTTCCTCTGAAATGTCGTTCTGGGGTAATTATTTCCACAGTCAATGGAACCCCAGACAGACTTCTATGCCTCTCCCAACAGGACCGGCATGGAGTAATCCTTCCCAAAGTCCGTCAAACACGATGAATGCCCAACATCCTATGTCCTTTATGGGGAATCAGCCAATGATGTCTCCTCAGGTGCAAAACCCTTACGCTGGTCAGGGCCATGGTTTCTACCAGAACCCGGGCCAGCATCCAAAATTTTCCTAGCAACCTGGTGCCAGTCAAACTCTAGGACCCCTTTATCCAGGCTATCAGCAGCAACCAAAAATACCATTCTTGGCGACGTTACACTTGCCAGATTTGACATGCTTGTTAAATGATCCTATCTGTCACGATCCACGTTGGCCTCCTATGCCAATGAAGTTGCCTTTGGACATTCCAAAGTTTGAGGCCAAGCCTAACGAAGATATAGGTGATCACGTGACTACTTTCCACCTTTGGTGTTCATCGAACTCACTGAAAGATGACTCCGTCCAGTTGCGATTGTTTCAACGCACTCTTATTGGGAGTACCACGAAATGGTACATAGAACTTGATTGTTCACGATACTCCTCTTTTGGCGAACTGGCGATAGTCTTCCTTAAACATTTCCAGTTACCTGTGAGATACGACGCCGGCATAGAGTTGCTAGCCAATTTTGAGCTGTCGACGGTGGACCATATCTCGGATCACATTTGAGAGTGGCGACGCCGAAAGATTCTTATCAAAGTACCCATCCCACCAGCATTCCTGTTGGAGTGGTTCATTAAGTCCTTGGTCCCACAGTTGTCCAAAGACGTCGCAACGTCCAAAGTTTTCTCTGAAGAAGACGCCATTATGCGGGCTCAATAGTTTGAGCTCATCTATTCTCAGTCTGGTTTGTTATACAGCATCTTACCAGATGCACCATGTTCGATACTGGAGAAAACCAAACAAAGAGCCGGACCACATGCCGATGGTATCATTGGTTCGGCACAAACCAAGCCCGTTGAGCAATTGACAAAACAATTGCAACAGTTATCTATACAACACTCAGCAGCCAGCTAGACTACTGCTTTGGCTACTCCTCCTACCCAAACGTCGGAAGTACACTCCATATAGACGATTAACCCAAAGGCCAACCAACATCCTGAAGGGAAGAAAAAACAACGCAAGAAGGGTAAAGGGGATAAAAAACCAACTGATAATGTTGGCGAGGGCACCACGGAAAAGAGGAAGGCAAGGTATCCGTGCAACTTGTGTGCGGAAGACCACCCGACCCATCTATGCCCTCAACTTGCGGAGGCCCAGAATTTTGTCACACAGCAACAGCAAGCCATGTTGACTAATCCCTTTTAGCATGGGCAAAATTTAACTCAAGCCTCTGTAAGTGGCGAAGGGGGCAGCCAGGAAAACTTCCCTCCTCCAAATAATCCCTCTTCCGCGAACGTATATATGGTTAGAAGTGATGCTTTCCATAACGACTAGAGCACACGATTATAGCAAACCAAGTGCCTCTGAGAAGGGCAAAGAAGCCAAGATCCCATCTCTTCCTCTACAGATCGAGAAAACGTTGGGTGAAACAATGACATGCATTCCAAAGGGTGTGTTTAAGAGGGCTTCTCACAATCCAAATGCAAGGGCCGCCCAGAACTACTCTGTGGTGGAAGATTTATCACAAACCCCTTGTGCTATGTCTGCTTTGGAGGTACTCCAAAGTTGCCCTGCTCAGAGAAAAGCCTTGTTGACTGCTTTAGGCTCTACTGAGACCTGTAACCCGGGTACCATCATGTTAGATACGACTGATTTGAAACCTCATTTGCCTTACCACGTCGTGTTTCAGATAGTAGTGGCTCACCCCACGAAAACTTTTACATGAAATATCTACCGCACGGTGGTCGACGAGGGTGCTTCGACTTGCGTAATGTCGTTAGCATGTTGGAAATCCATTGGTCAGCCCAAGTTGTCTCCATCACCTACTCTCCTCACTGCGTTCGATGGTTGTTCTTTCCGACCACATGGCATCATTCCTTCTTTCCCTGTGCAGTTAGGGGGAAAGACCGTGTGCGTCGAAGTAGAGGTAGTCGATGCCCCCATCGACTACAATCTCTTGTTAGGTCGTAGTTGGACTTATGCCATGCAAGCGGTGGTCGCTACAATTTTCTGAGTCCTATTGTTTCCACATGAAGGTCGAATAGTGACCATTGATCAGTTGTCTTTCTCTCGGCCTGACCCAGCCTTTGGGGCATCCACTGTTCCCATGGTAGATAATCCTCAAGCCGGTGTTGTTAACATAGGAGTTGGTTTGTGCCCATCTTTGATGGGTACTTTCGATTACCCACCTCCTCAAGGAGATGTCAAGTTTATATCGACTCACCACAAGCCTGAGATTTTCCATGTTTCGTCGTTCCGCACAACTTACTTTGAGGATCCTTGGATTCTCCCTTCCCCATCAGCCACGATGGATGCGACAGGGCACACGGGCATGTCCACGCCCTTGTCGGCCGCTGAAGTAGCGTACTCTTTGGTCCAGCAAGCTTCAGTTACTCCTGATCTGACTCCCGCACAAGAGTTGGATCCACCTTTTGAGCCTATCTGGGCTCAGGATTCTCTTGCCAACACCGATTCGTTAGATTTAGTCTTGCCTTCGGACGAAGCTATAATCGAAGCAATGACTGGTCCGGACAAGCCCTGGGAAGATATTCATCACAGATCATATTTCCTCCCAGAGTTACACCGAATCGAGGCAGGAGAATTCACCGTCACCATGACGGGAGATCAGCCATGTCCCATTAACCTCTTAGCTACTCAGGAAATTTACGCTGAGGGAAATATGGCGACTATCGCTGCAACCATACCTATGAACATCTCCCGGACCCCTGGCGTCGTGGAGAATGTCATCGTCGGAGCGGATTACTCCCCCGAAGAGATTCAGGTTTACACAGATATTTTTAAAGAATTTCGCGATGTTTTTGCCTGGTCTTATGAGGAAATGCCAGGCATCGATCCGAAAATAGTTGAACATGAGATCACTATGTATCTTGATGCTAAGCCTGTTCGACATAAACTTCATCCAGTTAATCCTAGGAAAGAAGCATCCATCAAAGCTGAGGTTGAGAAATTGCTTAAGGTAGGGTTTATTTACCCTATCCATTTGACTCAATGGGTGTCAAACCCTGTGCCGGTCGATAAAAAAACAAGGCACGATTTGCGTATGTACCGATTTCCGTGATTTGAACAAGGCATGTCCGAAAGATAATTATCCAACCCCATTCATTGACTAGATCATTGATGAATGTGCTATTTGTGAAGCCTTTTCGTTCATGGATGGTTTCTCAGGCTATAATCAAATCCAAATCAAACCTGAAGACCAACACAAAATGGCATTCATTTGTCCGTGGGGTACATTCGCCTATCGCAAGATGCCTTTTGGTCTCAAGAATGCTGGAGCCACTTTCCAGCGGGCCATGTCTTTTGCATTTCACGACCTCAAACATATAGTCGAGGCCTATCTAGATGATTTAGCATCACGCTCTCGCAAGCGAAAGGATCATCCTATGCACCTCCGACTAATCTTCGAACACTGTCGCTACTTCAGGATTCGCTTGAATCCCAACAAGTGCGTCTTTTGCGTCACGTCAGGACGTTTGTTAGGTTTCATAGTGTCAACCACAGGGATCATGGTTGATCCTCTTAAGGTGGAGGCAATAATCCAGTTGCCCCCCCCACGCACAATTTTACAACTTCAAAGTCTTCAAGGAAAGGCGAACTTCTTACGACGCTTCATCGCCAACTATGCCGAAATCACCAAGGGCTTCATGCATTTATTGAAAAAAGATGTTCCCTTTTTCTAGGATGAAGCAACACAATGCTCTTTCGACACATTGAAACACGCTCTTACAACCGCACCTCTGCTATGGCCACCGAATTATAACAAGGATTTCCTATTATATCTGGCTGCCACAGAGTCAACCATAGGCATGGTTTTAGTTCAGGAAGATGATTTGTTTTCTGAATACGTGATCTATTACCTGAGCTGAGGCCTCGTAGGACCGGAACTGAATTATACCCATCTAGAAAAACTTGCGTTGGTAGCAGTTCATGTTGTTCAACGGTTCCGTCACTATGTTCTGTTTCGCAAGACCACCGTTGTTGTCGTCGTAAATCCATTCCAGTACATGTTGACACGATGTGTTATTGGTGGAAAAATCAGTAGATGGATGGTCATCCTCCAAGAATTTGACTTAGACTTCGTTTCAGCAAAGTCCAAGAAGTCGTTGGTCTTCACAGAACTTATTTTGGAACTTCCAGTTGAGTCAGGTGACGTTGTGCCTGAGGAATCGCCTATCCTGGGGGATATGTTTTTGATTGAATCGTCAGACCCCTAGTACGGAGATATATTGATTTATCTCTAGACTTTGAAGTGCCCCACCTCTGCTTCTCGTGAGGAGCGTCGGCGGATATGCCATCGGGCCAAGAACTACCTCATACTCAATGATATGTTATATCGGAGAGGTGTAGACTGTATCTTGTGTCGATGTCTCACTCATGAGGAGGCCATCATAGTGCTCAACGATTGTCATACAGGAGCTTGTGGCGGTCATTTATCTGGGTTGGCAACAGCCCAAAAGATTTTACGAGCAGGTTACTTCTGGCCCACACTTATTAAAGATTGTATCGAGTCGGTCAAGAAGTGCCATCCGTGCCAAATCTTCTCACAGAAGATGAGGGCACATCCATCTCCTATGTTTCCTTTCATCACAGTTGGTCCCTTCACCAAGTGGGGGATTGATCACACTACATGCAACCCCCCGTCAGCCAGGGGGCACCGCTATATCATCGTCGCTGTCGACAACTTCACTAAGTGGGTCGAAGCTATGCCAACATTTAAAGATGATGGATAAACTGCAGCTCTCTTCTTATTTAACCAGATTATAGCACGGTTCGGTGTCCCGAGAGAGATTGTCACTGACCATGGCAGTCACTTTTAGAATCAAATGATGTCCGAGTTAACATCAAATCTTGGGTTACGGCAAGAACATTCATCCCCTTACTACCCCCAAGCCAATGGGCAGGTGGAAGCTATTAACAAAATGCTTAAGACAATGCTACAACGAACCATCAACTCAACCAAGTCAAACAGGCATTTGATGTTATACTTGGCATTATGGGCTTACCGAACATCAGTTAAGACTGCAACCGGTTTCTCACCTTTCCAACTCATTTACGGGCTGGAGGCAGTCTTTCCCATCGAATTTCAAATTCCATCTCTGAAATTGGCAGTACAGTTATTGCCAGACACTTCTCCACTTGAAGAACGGTTAGTACACCTTGAACAGCTTGATGAACAGCGTCGCAATGCGGCCCTGGCCAACAAGGCTCATAAGCATAAGGTTAAGTGTCAATATGATAGGTCCGTTCATCCCCGGATTTTTTCTGAGGGTGACCTTGTCCTGGTTTACGACCAAGATAAGGACCCCCTGGGGGCAGGCAAGTTTAAACCCATGTGGTTCGGACCCTTCATTATTAAGGAAGTTTTAAAAAAGGGCGCTTATCGTCTGGTCGATTTTGAAGGGAATGATTTGGCGGAGCCTAGAAATGGGATCTACCTCAAAAAGTATTACTCATAGAACGGTCACTGTGGGTAACTTTTTGTAACATATGTATAGTCTTTGTGCTATTACTTTTTTACATTTCTTTTGAAAAATGTGTCATGGACGTGTCATTAATGTTATCTTTCGTCACTATGGCAGATGTCAAGTGAGTCTGAGGTGTTCATTGGGTATGTGGACGGTGCTAGTCGACACACGTGGAGGCTTGCCTCTGCGGCTTGGGTAATCTTTACACCACAGGGTCAGTTGTTATCTTCCGGAGGGATATGCTTAGGTGACACCACAAACAATGTTGTTGAGTATAGTGCAGTTATTGAGTTGCTTCATGACGCTTTGTCATTGAGTATCTCTCGTCTCCGGGTCTATCTAGATTCTCAACTGGTTGTGTCGCAGCTTAACAGAATATACCGCGTGCACGATCCTACTTTACACCGACGATTCCTTAGGGTACGTCTCTTGGAACGCAACTTTGATTATATTACATATTTTCATGTTCCTAGGAGTCTAAATCAAATTACAGATACTCTAGCTAATCATATTTTAGATTGGCATCTTGCTCACACATAAAACGATCATGATCATACACATGTAAATACATTTTTGCACACATAATCCATAAATACACAGAAAAGAAATAAAAACCATATATAAACATGATAAAATCCTCAGAATACATAGATGGGCACAAACGCCTCAAAAAGTGGGAACCATAATGAGTCACCAGGGCTTATGCCCTCAAAAAATATATATACAAGAAGGTGCTCATGGCACATAAAAAGTTTACAAGTCTACTTAGGGCCTGTGGGCCCTGTTATAATCATGTACAGCCTGGGATAAACGCCGAAACAATCGGACCCATTTCCGAGGTGCCCCCACAACATGAGTCTGCATAGAGGGTGGCAAGTCCTCTATCTCTGCCATGGGAACTGTGCGAGTGAGAGTAGTGAAATTCCGCTCAACCCGCCTAAGAACCCTCTCGGCCTCCCCTGTTGGGAGGTTCCCTGCCACTGCTGCTCCCTCGGCGACGGCAGTTGCGGCCTCTGGCCGTGGCGGCGCTTATTCCGAGCATAATCGGTAGGTCGCACGGGTCCTACATCTGCATGCAAAACAAAAGTTCACCTGTCAAAACTCTGTTATACAAAAACATGCTATATATCTCAAAAAAGACATAAAAATTACATATGCGAACAAAAAAAACTAGATAGGTGGAGACTTACCCATCTCCCCTCGCTCCTCACAAGGAGGCACTGGTACCGCTGGATCTCTGGAAAAGTCAATCCCGGCATATGGGTAATCCTCAATCGCTGGAATCTGTCACGATAGCCATGCAAAGAAATCATCATTGAAGGCCTCGGTGGTCCTCCCACCACCCTGTCGCGGCAGCAACGCTGCCCATCTGCACACTGCAGGGAAATTCGCCAGATGTCCTCGTACTGTCAGTCGAGGACTGAAGCATGGAACTCTCTCAAAAAAGAACGAACACAGGATAGTCCCAAACCCAAAGTTCCTATGCGTCCATTGTCTACAAGCTGTCAGCTGGCCTTTCATGCTTGCCAGTAATGTGGTACTCCAGTCAAATATTTGTGCATTCATGCACTGAATTGCACAGTTCATCTGTGCGTGCGAAGCTTGGTTTACGGCCGCAGAGCTGGTAATCCTCCCTATAAGTGATAAAATGGTTTGGAGGGCGAGGATGGTAATCCTGCTCACAGGAACCGAGGAAGATCTATGATCGGTCCCAACCTCACAGTACTCCTCGATCAATTCCGAGACTTTGCTCGGCCCCACAAGAAAGGTATGAAAGTTGACGGGTTCCCCTCTCCTTGAGAGGCCCGTCAAAAAGTAGATATCCTCGGTGGTGGGCACCAAGGATTTCCCCTCTATCATGAAGGCCTCTGCATCTGGATGCCAATAATCAACCAAGGCATTCAGTAGCCTAGGTTGAGCACGCATAAACGGACACAAGAAAAATTTCACCAAGCCACACTACGTCAGCATGGCCATGACGTTCGGATCGGCAGCCACTGCCTCATTGGCAGCCTCGTGCTCCCTCTCTCTCCACTGAACATACATCCTGCCAAAAACACAAAGGAAAAAGGGGGGAGTTTAGATCTTGGCATTCAATTTTCATTTGCGTGGGGGTAGCTCGCGGGCTGTTGAGGCGACAGTCGCAGGCACCCGCGTGCAGTCTTGACTCTGCGCGCGGGTAGCCGCGGGCTGTCCCTGGACATCTCGCGTTTGGCTAGGGCCGACCTCTTGGAGGTCGACGGCCACCCCCAAAACATGCTCAAAAAACACAAATGAAGTATTGAAATGCAAGATGAGGGAGTTTGTACTTACTTGGTCCGAGCAGAAGTTCGTTTCTTCCACCGCAGCTCCTGGAATCACGATCTTTGGAAAAGGGGGTCTTTTGGCTCCAGAGTCAATTTCCAAATCAGCAATGGTGATAATGAGCTGCCAGCTTCTATTTATAGACTTTTTGGCCTCTTTTTGTCACTTTTTTGGGCCCCTTTATCAGTTTCTTTATACCAAAAACCATTTTGAGTGGTTCAGGAGTGATGTGGGGAGGATTTGATCAGGTATTGGGACAATTTTCGTTGAGTTTCAAAAAAAAATAAAAATAAAAAAATATAGATATGGACGGTCCATAAAAAAATTTCCAAAATTCAACTTGAGCATATAGGGTAGGATTTCATCACCACTGCTGCATCTCGTTGCCTTTTGTTCTGACGATATAGGATCGATCCCATCCGGTTGTGACATGGAACCGTCATATCTGCTCTAGAAGTGTCACAACTTGGTGGTAGAGCTTACCAAAACATGGATGCCCTAGGTAGTTCCTGGTTGCATTATGGTGTCCATGCTGTTTCTATCAACATAGTAGGCTCGGGAGTCCGTATAGTTTTTCCTAAATACGAGTCTGAGCCTCATTTGCACGGGTCTTTTTCACTCTTTATCTTACCCTCCAGACTCCCAAAACATAACGGGTCTCCTTTTAAGCCCTTTTCAGACCCTCTAAACATGAAAAGATTGTCGAGCGATCTTGTGACCTTTCACGTTCGTTAAACTGAAATTTGAAGTCATGTCTGTCCGGCGATAGTTTACCCCTTTTTCGGTCTGGATGGTCAACTGTACGAACAAAGGAATACTCTATTGAATGTCCATTCTTTAGAAGAGTATCCTCAGGTATAATTTTATTCCTTTTTCGGGCCTGAGGGACTAAATTTACGAAAAAGACACCCCCCCGGAGTCCATAGTTAAGCTCTTTTCAGACTCCCTAAAATTGAAAAGATCGCCGAGTGACCTTATTCTTTCACACTCGTTAAAATGTTCCAGAAGAATATTCCTGATGGAGTCCATAGTTAAGTTTTTTTCAGACTCCTTAAAATTGAAAAAATAGTTGAGTGATCTTGTCCCTATCACACTCGTTAAAATGGTTTTGAATTGACGTCTAACCGGTGCTAGTTTACCCCTTTTTTGAATCGGCTAGACTATTGTCGAAAATAGTATCCATATGGAGTTTCCTTTTACATTTTTTCAGACTCTCTAAATATGAAAAACCACTGAGCTTACCTTCTCTAGGCTCGTTAAACTTACATCAAAGGATGTTACCATTGTGTGTTCTATCAACCACATTTGCATCCTTTACCCATCAACCTAGTAACAGTTTGCGTCTGCGTTTTAACACCTTTGGCCACTGGAGGATTTTCTCGAGTATCATCTCCTAGAACATCAGTCTTTTCCTTGCGCCTTGAGCTTGTATGTTTGCTATACTCGTTCCTCCCTTGTAACGTAATATTCCTTTATTCTTTTTTCCAAATCAACAAAAAGAACAAAAAAATCAAATATACCCCAAAAAAGAGGATGGGAAAAGTATTTTCTTTATTGGCAGCATTATGAGTCGCCCTTGGATAAAGCACATATGTCCATTTGATTCATTGAACTATGGGATGTAGTACGACCTTAGGAAGCTTTGCTCGTTATAGAGTTGTGTCCTCCACCGTTTGGTTACTCTTCCAAACATATGGAGAGTTTGCGTTGCCTCCTGCTTCGTAGACCTATGATTAACAAATATGTTGCCTGAGTCTTATCACTTTTCATGCTATTGTCCAAGGGAATTTTGTTACTAAGCCTGAGTTGGCCCCTCTGCAATATGTCTCTTGTCCGCATACCCGGCCATCCTGAACGTCCAATCAAGTCTTTGTTCAAAATCACTGAAGCCTTCAGTCCGATCATCAAGATTATCAAGTCCATAACCGACGAGCCGTCGAAGACCTCTGGGTAGTACAGTCGTACACTCATATTACACTCCTACCTGAGTTTTAGAAGACTTTGAAGTTGTTTCTCGAGCTCTGAAGAACAGCCATCAGGCCGAATCAGCTTCTGAGAGATGGATACTTTCTATGTATATCTTTCTAATTTCGAGATGTAGCTCCGCTGTGTATTGTTCGCGGCTACTCTTTATAGTTATTTGACATGGATCTACAGTGTATTTGGTTGGTAGCCATGGTTCTATTTTATCCCGAGCATGGGTATGCTCGCCTCGGTGAGACATTTGATATTTTTTGCAGATGGCACCTCCTGATTCATGATTCCTGGGCTCACTCATTTAGCATATCAGTACAGATTGGTAAAGAATTGGTAATGTATTTCGGCCATCATATGCTCTTCTGACCTCACACATTAGGGGGCATCTATTATAACCCTAAATTGCACCACCCATGCTTACCTGGCATCAGGCCAACTCATTGCCCTTCATTGCCAAAGCCATGCTGAATAAAACCTTGAAAAACCTCTTAAATTAAGTAACCCATGCCCTAACCCATTACTGGGCACGTTGGAACGCTGGCAGGCCTTATACTGCACACGTTGGAATGCTGGCTGGCCCACTACAGCCCGCATTTACCTAACAAAGCACAAAAACAGGAAAGTTGCCGACGGGACGAAAAGCTTTGGGTCAGTTAACTGGAACTCCCAGCCATGCATGGCCGAGAGTTCGTCCAAAACCCTAGCTCCTTCTAGCTTATAAAATAAGGGGTAGGGGTACTATTTGGAAGAGGAAAAAGATAGCAAAGAAACTCTGCCCAATTGCCGAATCCATTTGTCACAACGCTTTAGCGTTTTCTTAAGCCTAAACAGAATTCAAGCAAAGCAGTTGGAGGACAAGGAAGAGGAGGAGCCCAGGATCAGGATCGAGGAACGGTGGCCGGTCTCTATGATTATTGTAAGTTGATTCATCTTGAGATTAATAAAGAATACTTTTCCTGTCCCAATACATGAGTGATATATGTTTTATTCGATTGATGTTTAATCTCTAACCCTCTAGTAGAACAATAGCATGCATGCGTATTGTTTTTGTCTTGGTTGCAGGATCATCTTTGGAAGGAGCAGCAGAAGCAAGGAGATAAAATCACAATGGAGGATCTACCTCAAACGTCGATAAAAAGGTTAGTCGGTTCTTTCCATGTTTGCATGTGAAAAAAGGTTTTAGGTTTGGGATAGAAGGTTAAAAGTAATTTCTTAAGGGTCATGATCTGCATGCAAGTTTAAGCCCTATCTTGTTAGTCTGTAGGGTATTATTTCCCAACAACACCTGAGTCGAGGCCTCATAGGACCAGAACTCAATTATTCTCATATCGAAAAACTTGCATTGGCAGCAGTTCATGATGTTCAACGGTTCTGTCATTATGTTTTGTTTCGCAAGACCACCGTCATTGCTGTTGTGAGTCCATTCTAGTATATGTTGACGCAACGAGTAATAGGCAGAAAGATCAGTAGATGGATAGTCTTCCTCCAAGAGTTCGACTTAGATTTTGTTTCAGCGAAATCTAAAAAAGTCACTGGTCTTCACAGAACTTATTTCAGAACTTCCGGTTGAGTCAGATGATGTTGTGCCCAAAGAGTCGCCTATCAGAGGAGATATGTTTTTTATCACATCTTTGGATCCCTGGTACGGAGATATACTTATCTATCTCTAGACTTTGAAGTGCCCCACCTCTGCTTCTCGTGATGAGCGTCAACATATACACCATCAGGCTAAGAATTATCTCATACTCGATGATACGTTGTATCGGAGAGGTGTAGACTGCATCCTGTGTCGATGTCTCACTCACAAAGAAGCAGTTATCGTGATTAACGAATGCCATACCGGAGCGTGTGGCAGTCATTTGTCTGGGTTGACAACAACCCAAAATATTCTACGAGCATGTTACTTTTGGCCGACACTAATCAAGGATTGTATCGAATCGGTCAAGAAGTGCCACCCGTGCCAGATCTTCTCTCGGAAGATGAGGGCACATCCCGCTCCCATATTTCTTGTCATCATAGTTGGTCCTTTCACCAAGTGGGGGATTGATTACACTACATGAAAACCTCCTTTAGAAAGGGGGCATTGTTATATCATCGTAGTCGTAGACTACTTCACGAAATGGGTCGAATCTATGCTAATGTTTAAAGATGATGGAGAGACTGCAACTCTCTTTTTATTCAACCAAATAATAGCAAGGTTTTGCATCCCGAGGGAGATTGTCACTGAGCATGGCAGTCACTTTCAGAACCAGATGATGACTGATTTAATTTCAAATCTTGGGTTACGGCAAGAACATTCATCACCCTACTACCCCCAAGCAAATGGTTAGGTGGAAGTTGTAAATAAATCTCTTAAGACCATCCTACAGTGAATGATTAACTCATCCAATTCAAATTGGCATTTGATGTTATACTCGGCATTATGGGCTTACCGAATGTCTGTTAAGACTGTAACCGGTTTATCACCTTTTCAACTCATTTACGAGCTGGAAGCAGTATTGCCTATCGAATGTCTGATCCCATCCATAAAGTTGGCAGTACAATTATTGCCAGACACTTCTCCACTTGAAGAACGGTTATTATACCTTGAGCGGCTCAATGAGTAGTGTCATGATGTGGCCCTGGCCAACGAGGCTCATAAACATAAAGTCAAGTGTTAGTATGATAGGTCCATTCATCCTTGGATTTTCACTGAAGGCAACCTTGTCCTAGTCTATGAACAAGATAAGGACCCCCTGGGGGCAAGCAAATTCAAACCCATGTGGTTCAAACCTTTCATCATAAAAGAGGTTCTAAAAATGGGCGCTTATTGTCTGGTTGACTTTGAAGGGAATGCTTTGGAAGAGCCTAGAAATGGACTCTACCTCAAGAATTATTACTCATAGGCAGGTCACCATGGGTATATTTTTGTAACATATGTATAGTCTTTGTACTATTACTTTCTAGTTTCTTCTAGTATTATGGACGTGTCATTTTTTATGTTATCTTTCGTCACTGTGGAAAATGTCAAATGAATCTGAGATGTTCATTGGGTACACAAATGGTGCTACCGGCACACTCGGAGGCTTGCCTCCGCATCTTGGGTAATTTTTACCCCTCGAGGCCAGTTATTATCTTCCAGAGATATATGCTTAGGTGACACCACAAACAATGTCGCCAAGTATAGTGCAGTTATTGAGTTGCTTCGTGGCGCCTTGTCGTTTGGTATCTCTCATCTCTGGGTCTATCTCGACGCTCAGTTGGTTGTGTCTCAATTAAATAGAGTCTACCATGTTCATGATCCGACTTTACACCAACGATTTCTTAGGGTACGTCTCCTAGAACAAAGCTTTGATTATATTACATATTTTCATGTTCCTAGGAGATTAAACCAAATTACAGATACTGTAGCTAATCAAATTTTAGATTGGCATGTTGCACACATATGAAAGGACATACACATAAACATGTAAATACATTTTTAAGGGCAAAAATGATCCATAAGACACAAAAAGACATAAAAATCCATATATAATATCATAGTCACTAGAGTACATAGGTAGACACAAGCACCTCAAAAATATGACCAATAACGAGTCATGGGGCTTATGCCCTCAAAAAATATATACAAGTAGTGTTCTTGGCACGTGAAAATTCTAACTAAGGCCAGGGCCTGTGGGCCCTGTTGTACTGATCAACAATGTTTTCCAGACGCCAAAACAATCGGACCCACGTTCATGGTGCCCCCACTACATGAGGTTGCATAGATGGTGGCAGATCCTCAATATCTGCCATAGGGATCGTGCGGGTGAGTGAAGCAAAGTTTCTCTTGACTCATCTCAACACCCTCTCAGCCTCCCCGGCTAGAAGCTCTCCTGCTGCTGTTGGTCCCCCTGCAGTGGCAGGTGCGGCCCCTGGCCAAGGACAACGCATGTTCCTCGCATAGTCCGCAGGTCTCACTAGTCCCACATCTTCACACAACAAACACGTATCCATCAAATACTCTGGTGTAAAAAAAAAATGATATATAACAAAAACAACATAAAAATTACATATGTTTCATAAAAAAAANATGATGTCAACTTACCCATCTCTCCTCGCTCCTCACCAGAAGGTACTGGTATCTCAAGATCTCTCGAGAAATCAATCCCAACATAAGGGTAATCCTCTATGACTGGAATCTGTCGCGACAACCAAGCAAAGAAATCATCGTCAAAGGACTCATTGGTCCTTCCACCACCCTGTCGTGGCAGTAACACTTCCCATCTACAAACTGCAGGAAGAGAGGCTTGATGTCCTTGTACCACTACTTGAGGATTGAAGCTCAGAACTCTTTCAAAGAAGAAAGAGCATAGAATGGTCCCGAACTCGAAGTTCCTCTGCGTCCGTGAATGGCAATCTGTCAACTGTCTCTTCATACAATCTAGCAACGTGGTGCTCCAGTCAAATATTTGTGCATTTAAGCATTGGACTGCACAGTTCATCTGTGCATAGGACGCCTGATGTAGAGCCGCAGAACCAGTGATTCACCCCGATAAGTCAGTAATCTTGCTTATGGGCACCTGTGAGCTCGATCAGTCTGTACCAGCCTCACAGTAAATTCCTATCAATTCCACTATGTTATGCGGCCTCGAAGGAAATGTCCGGAAGTTGACTGGTTCCCCTCTCCTGGAGAGGCCAGTCAAAAAATATATATCCTCTGTCATGGGCACCATTGACTGCCCCTCTAACATAAACGACTCTGCATCTGGATTCCAATAATCAACCAAGGCATTCAGTAGCCTAGGTTGTGCCCTCATAAAAGGACATAAGAAGAACTTGAGCAGCCCACATTGCATCAAGGCAGCCACAACATTGGGGTCTTCCCCGACCAACTCACTAACCTCCTCATGCTCTCTTTCTCTCCAGTGAACATACATCCTGCAAAACACCAAAGTTCAGGAGGGTTAACCCTTATTTTTTAAAAGTTTTCATTCAATAAGGGGGTCCATGCGGGCTGTAATGCTGATAGTCATGTGTACACACGTGCAGTTTTTACTCTGTCCGAATGTACACATGGTCTGTCCTAAGACAGCCCGCGTGGACCTAGGGCCGACCTTTTAAAGGTCGACGCCCCCCCAAAACTTGGAACCCAAAGAAAAAATAAAGATTAAATTGCAAGATGAGAGAGTTTGTACTTACTTGGTCCAGACAGATGGTTGTTTCGTCCACTATAGCTCCCGAAATCACCACTTTTATCAAAGGGGTTTTTTTTTTGCTCCAGAATCAATTTCCAAAACAACAATGGTGATAATGAGCTACCAACTTCTATTTATAGACTTTTTGGCCTCTTTTTGTCACATTTTTAGCCCCCCTTATCATTTTCTTTAAACCAAAAACCATTTAGAATGATTCAGGAGTTGCATTGGAAGGGTATGATTGGGTATCGGGACAGTTTTTTGGAGTTTTGGGTAACTTTTGATGGTCCATGGAAAAATATCAGATGATCAACTTGATCATATAGGTCAGGTTTCTACCCTGACTTTTGTATCTTGTTGTCTTTATCCCTTTTCCATAGGATCGATCCCATCAGATTGCAACATGGAACCATCATTACTGCTTTAGAAGTGTCGCGAGTTGGTGGTAGAGCTTACCGGAACATCGATGCCCTAGGTAGATCCTGGTTACATTATGGTGTCCATGCTGTCTCTAATCATTGTAGGCTCGGGAGTCCTTGTTTTTTTTCCTGATTACGAGTTTGAGCCTCATTTGCATGATTCCTTTTCACTCTTGAACTCACCCTCGGGACTCCCAAAAGACATAACAGGTCTTCTTTTAAGCCCTTTTCAGACCCTCTAAAACATGAAAATATTTTTGAGCAATCTTGTGGCCTGTCATGCTCGTTAAACTAAAATTTAAAGTCACGTCTGTCCTGCGGTAGTTTACCCCTTTTTCAGTCCAGACGATCAACTGTACGATCAAAGTTATATTTTAAGGAACTTCAGTTCTCTAGAAGAGTACTCTCATTAACCCTTTTTTGGGCCTGAGGGACTAAATTTATGAAAAAGGAACCCCCACGGAGTCCATAGTTAATCTCTTTTCAGACTCCCTAAAATTGAAAAGATCGTCGAGTGACCTTATTCTTTCACACTCATTAAACTGGTCCAGAAGAACATTCCTGACGGAGTCCATAGTTAAGCTTTTTTCAGACTCCTTAAAAATGAAAAAATGGTTGAGTGATCTTGTCTTTATCACACTCATTAAAATGGTTTTGAATAGACGTCTTATCGATGCTAGTTTACCCCTTTTTCGAACCAACTAGACTACCTTCGAAAAAGGTACCCCAATGGAGTCTCTTTTTACGTTTTTTCAGACTCTCTAAATATGAAAAATCGTCGAGCTTACCTTCTCTAGGCTCGTTAAACTTACATCAAAGGATGTTACCATTGTGTGTTTTGTTAACTGTGTTTGCATACCTGCATCTTTGGTCTAATTCCAGCTCCATGTTGCTCTCAACTGAACCATCTGAAGCATACCTTATACGCAGGCCTTGTAGCACTTTGCCTCTACGTTTTGACACCTTTGGCCCCTGGAGGATTTTTCCCGAGTGTCATTTCTTGGAACATCAATCTTGTCCTTGTTCATTGAACTTGTATGTTTGAAACACTCATTCCTCCTTTGTAACATAACATTCTTTTATTCTTTTTCCAAAATTATTGAAAAAAGACAAAAAAATCAAATATACCCCAAAAAGAGGAAGGGAAAAGTATTTTCTTTATTGGTAGCATAATGAGTAGCCCTTGTATGAAGAACATATGTTCGTTTGTTCGTCAAATTCTGGGATTTAATACGACCTTAGGAAGTTGTTCTCGCTACATAGAGTTGTGTCCTCCTCTGTTTGGTTATTCTTCCAAACATATGGAGAGTTTGTGTTGCCTCCTTCCTCATAAACTTATGTTAATGCCATGTTGCCTGAGTCTCATCATTTGTCATGCTATTGTCCAAGGGAAGTTTTTACCAAGCCTGAGTCGACCCCTCTGCAGTTTGTCTCTTGCCCTCATACCTAACCATCCTGAACGTCCAATCAAGTCTTTGTTTGAAATCAATGAAGCCTTCAATCTGATCATCAAGATTCTCTAGTCCATGACCGACGAGCTGTCAAAGACCTCTGGGTAGTGAAGTCGTACATTCATATTACACTCCTACCCGAGTTTTGAATATTTTGAAGTTGTTGCTCGAACTCTGAATACCTCATCTCCAGCCATCATGCCTTATCATCTTCTAAGAAGATGGATACTCTACATGTATATCTTTTTTATTTCGAGATGTAGCTCCGTTGTGTATTGTTCGCGGCTACACTTTATATAGTTATATGACATGGATCTATAGTGTATTTGATTGGTAGCCATGATTTTATTTTATCCCGAGCATGGGTATGCCCACCTCGATGAGACAATTGTTATTTTTGCAGATGGCGCCTCCCAATTTCTGGTCACTAGGCTCACTTGTTTGGCACATCAGTAAATATTGTTAATGTATTTCGGCCATCAGATGCTCTTCTGACCTCACACATTAGGGGGCATCTGTTATAACCCTAATTTGCACCAGACATGCTTACTTGGCATCAAGCCATCTCAGATTCCTTCTTTGCCAAAGCATTGTTGAACAACTCTTCTTAAAAACCTCTTTTATAAAGGCCCACGTGCCCTACTCCATTATTGCACGTGTGTACATGCTAGCTGACCCAAAACAGCCCACGTGTACCTACAAAATCACGAAAAAAGGAAAGTTATCGATGGAACACACAGCTTTGGGTAAGTTAACTAAACCTTCCCGCCATGTATGGTCGAGGGTTCGACCAAATACCTAGCTTCTTCTAGCCTATAAAAGAAGGGTTAGGGGTCCCATTTGGAAGAGGAGAATCATAGTAAAGAAACTATACATGATTGTGCATTCCCTTTGTCCCAACCCTTTAGCCATCCTTGTGCAAAGAGAAAGATAGAGCAAAGAAGTTGGAGGACAGTTGAAGAGGAGCCCAGGACCAGGTTCATGGAGCACCAGTCGGCTTCATCATTGTAAGTTGATTTTTTGAAGTTAATAATAAATAAATACTTTTCCCGTCCCACCATATGAGGTTTTCATGGTTTATTGCATATTTTTTTATTGAATCTCTAACCCATTAATCTATATATCAAATGCATGTAGAGTTTGTTGTTTGTTTTGTTTGAATGTAGGTCAGCCTTGGGAGGAAAGCTATGGTCAAAAAGTGATCAAGCGTGAGGAAGGATCGACATCAAACGCCCGAAATAAGGTATGCTCACTTGATCTTCTTAACTATGTATTTGCTTAAGAATAATGGGGATTAGGTCTCGGACGACAGTAGAAAGTAGAAATCTTTAGGTCTTTTCTGCATGCATAATTAAACCCTAAGTGTTAGTCTGTAGAGGGATTTCCCACTCACAACACCCGTGTTAATGGACCAAAAATGCCTAATGACTTCAATTCTCTTTCTTCCTTTGTGTGTGTTTGTCTCAGAAGTGCGCCAACTATCTTTCCTTCTTTTGCATGCACTGCACAGTTCCCCAAACTCGCCCCAAAATTTTGTCCCAACAATGGGTATGCATACACTATAGGGAGATAAATAAGGACCCTGAAAGAGATTTTCTCTCTACCTTTTATTAACCAAGTTTTGGACACACTAGTCGAAAAGAAATACTTTTCTTTTCTAGATGGATTCAA
>JZKD02S0226227.1:111025-121825 GCA_000966675.3 Picea glauca
ATTCTCATGATTCTCAACATTCTCATCATTCTAGTTTTCATCCAAGTACTTCTAAAAAGCCATTGTTGAAACTAGATGTGAACTTTAATTTTCCCATGTTTAATGGAGAAGCTAATGCAGATAATCTTAATAATTGGATCAGAAAAATCAAAGTTTAATGTCATGTAAAACAGATCAAAGAGGAAGAGGTGAAGATCTAGTTGGATTCTCTTTGTCTAGAAGGCATAGCCCTTGTTTGGTGGGAGAGAAAACAATGGTAAACTCCTTTCTTCATGGTCTGAATTTACATCTGCGTTGAAAAAGAAATTTTATTCCATTGGGTTATGTTCAAAAATCCATGATGGAATGGAAAAATCTAAGACAGGGTAAAGGTCATAGTGTTTAGAGTTTCATAGAGGAATTTAGGAAACAAGCACTTGCATTAAATATTCCTTTAGATTCTCATGAAACTTCGATGGAGTATATTGGTGCACTTCACAATTACATTCAACATGCATCATTATTGTTTAATCCCACAAACCTAGATGAGGTGTTTGTGCAATAAAATCAACTTGAACGCAAGGGAAAGAATGTATAGGAAGATCACAAGCATTCAAAATACCATTTCAAAAGGAAAGGATAAGAGGACAACTACAGAAAATAAAGAAGGAGAAAAATCATCCTGCACTCATTGCCAAAAATATGGGCATGATGATGAGAATTGTTGGAAGTTGCATCCAGACTTAAGACCAAAGCGATTTGGTGGTCAAATGAAGCAGAAAATTGTTGCTATTGTGCAAAAATACCTAGGTTCTCACTCAGGAGATGAGGAAAAGATCACATTCATTGTATTACAAGGTAAAGTTTCCTTTCATGCTAGTTCAAGTTCTACAATTCCATCTCTTGAAAATGATGAAAGAATAAGTGAATTATTCCACATAAGAGTAGTAACCAAACACACAAAAGTGGAAACTTTGTTTCATCCAAGCTCACAACTTAACTTGATATCTAAAGAGATTGTAAAGAAATTGGGATTAACCACAAGACCTCACCAGAAAAGCGATCTTCTTCCGAAAAGAGGACAAATACCATCTCACAAAAGATGGAGTGGAGTATATTGTTAGAGCTCACAACATGGAAGCTAACCCATCACTTATCATTGCAGGTCAAATGAAGAGAGCTATACATACTTGTAAAAATCTTGTGCTTACAATTTTCAAAACCAAAGAGCCTAATAAGTCTAATGATGCTCTTAATCCTTTACATAAAAATAAAATGCTTGAGATAAGAAAGGTATTTCAGTGGGGAGGCAGACAAAAAAGGACCTTCGACACTTTGGGAGGAAAGATCAACTTCGCAATAATACTAGCTCTATCGGACCTTCGGCAGCCATTCAAGGTTGCCACCAGTACTAGTGCAGATGCCATGAGAACAAATATACTTTTTAAACCTCCTATTTTTTCATATGGTGTTTTGAAGAATGTCTATGTTATCTATATTGCAAACTATGTTATTGAAAAAGTCTTCAAAGATTTATTTGAAAGGCTAATCCATGGCTTGCAAGTGAAAATATTTTGGTTGCAGGACAAACTATTTTACCACTTGGGTAAACCTGGTATTCCTACCATTGTGAAAGTGCTTGTAATTGGATAAGATTACACTTCTCTTGTATTTGGGCATTTTGGGGTAGAGAGGATTGTAATGTGTTTGTTGAGATTATGTTTGCCTCAATTGAATGTAATTGTAACCATTATTGTAAAGGGGTGTGTGATGTGCATTTTTAAGCTCACTAATAGAAAATCATGGTTGTACACACCACTCCATGTTCCTTCTCATCCTTGGAAGAGTATCTCCTTCGATTTTGTAGAGGGGTTTCCTTTTTCAAAAATGGGTCATGACTAATTTTATGTAGTAGTGGATAGGTTTTTCAAGATGTGTAGCATTATGCTATGGAACAAGAAGATCATTACTGAGTGAATTTCTCATCTTTTCTTTCAACATGTATGGGTCCATTTTGAACTACCCATAGTCATTATATCGGATCGAGACCTTTGATTCCTTGGGAATTTTATGTGGAGAATGATGGACACCAAGCTGAAGAGGAGTATTTCTTTCCATCCATTGACTAACAATTAGACAAATGTTTCTAATAAGACAATGGTTAAGTTGATTCGAGGTTACCACAGCAAACATCCCAAGTTGTGGGATGATCATTTACAGTATATGAAACTTGCACTGTTCACCATCTTGGAGAAAATTGGCACAAACATCTTTCTAAATATACCACTGAATATGCAAATATACTTAGTTGTAAACATGAAACTTTATGAGCCTCCAATGATCATGGATCGGCATGAGAGTGTTCTAGTACCTTTAGTGGACGAGTTTTCTCCTAAGTAATTGGATGAGTTGAAGGAAGATATCATCCTGGACAGAAGGATGAGGACTTCATGCAGGGGTGATGTAGAATATATTCGATTAGGCCTGATGGGAACACATCCAAGTAAAGCATGGTGGATTGAGAAAGAGAAAGTGAGGGGGAAATTCCCTCACCTGTCAGTTGACCGAAGAGGCTTTTGGAGGCCCAAAATATTTTAGTAGAGAGGAATGATCCAGGAGGATCTAAAAGGGAAAAAATTCAAAGTCCTCAATCTCAAAAAAAATGGCACCAAGTCGAAGAGATCTTCGAGATCTTTCCTTCACCATAAACGGTTCATCAAACGGAGTCTGAACGAAGAAGTTATGGCCAGTCAAAGTTTTGTTCAAGCTAGTCAAAGTCAACAAGGTGAAATCATCATACGTACTACTAAAGTCAACAAATGAATGTGCAGAGATGACTTCATGCTAACATCAACATGCTAGTGTGTTATCTCGACAGCGTGACATGTGGCAGGTTGATTTTACTTTTGGGTGGCTACTTGGGCCTATTGGTGAGTGCCACATGGCATCCCCAAGTGATGCCACATGGCACCACCCAGGGGCTGCCACATGGCTCCCTGACAGAGAGACACATGGCCTCCATGTGGTAGATGATTGGGCAAGCGCAGAAAATCATAGGGCACCACATGGCCTAATCATTGGGTGCTACGTGGCACCCTGGAAAAGCCCATTGAGGGATAGCAACCAAAAATGTCAAAAAAAATATTAAAGGTCATCGGTTTGGTCAGCGGTCCCCATATCTGGTGGTCAATACCCATCCATATCCACAAATTCTGGCCGACTCCACAAATCTGGCGGGCATGTACCAAAGAATCTGGTGCTAGTTCCATCACCTTATATTGGCGTGAAGTTTAATTTGGTAATGTATTGGTATATATATACCATATATATGGTATTTATACTATATTAAAATCATTTGTTATAGTAGGTACCAAAATGGGAAGTCCGTGGGCTTGACCCCGAGACCTCCCCCCAACCAAAACCTATTATTAAACCTTGTTACCAATCCAACCAATGGATT
Source organism: Picea glauca (assembly GCA_000966675.3). NCBI lineage: Eukaryota > Viridiplantae > Streptophyta > Pinopsida > Pinales > Pinaceae > Picea > Picea glauca. The sequence goes on from JZKD02S0226227.1 coordinate 114,465, forward strand.
TCTTTCTAATTCCACCCACATTTTTATTTAAGAACCAACTTTTTTCCAGAGCTCGAGGGGGCACGCACTAGGAGGCTGTATGGAGGCATGGAAATCAATGCAGAGAAGACATTTATTGCAGGTTAGTGGCACATTTTTTGAGGAAAATATCCCAGTAGGGGTCTGGAGGTGACTATGTCAAATTGAGACGATTTGATAGTCATTTTACACTGCTCCTCGTCGATAATCCACCGATGATGTCCATTTTTTCATCAAAGCAAAGCATCTGAAGGCCATTTTCAGACTTGAGGTATAATGATGTATTTATGCCAATTTTATTGTTGAGAATAAGATAAATCCTCTCCACTTTGAAGCAGGGCCTGGAGACGTAATCCATGTTGTACGAACTATGTTATCAAGCTATTGTGTTATTGTCTCATTTCTCTTATTTTCTCCATATTTCTTCCTTCTTTAATTAATGTTGCACATAAGCTTTGATTCATACTCTTAATGTAATTTATGTAATGTCATTGATGGAAAGATAGTGTATCATATATGGATGACTTTACTTTGATAGGTGATTCTTTTTTATGAAGCTTTGATTAATATTGAAAAACTTTTAAAAATATGTAGAGAGATAAATCTTGCATTGAGCATCGAGAAATGATTTATGGTAATGATTGGAGGAATTGTATTAGGTCACCATGTGTCTACTGGAGGAATAAAAGAAGACCCGACCAAGATAGAAGTAATTGTCAAAATTTCACCTCCAACTAATCAAAAAGGATTCTGAAGCTTCTAGGCCATGCAAGCTACTATCGACGATTTGTAGAAAATTTTACGAAGATAGTCGTACTCTTATTCAAATTGCTTGTAAAATATATTGAATTCTATTGGAATTATGAATGTCAATATGCCTTTGATGTACTCAAGGAAAATCTCTCCTCAACCCCAATATTGAGAGGACTGAATTGGACCCTCCCTTCCCACATCTCAACCGAAGCATCAGATTCAGCTATAGGAGTAGTGTTGGGTCAAAAGGAAAATATCTTAACTTATGTTATTTATTTCGTAAGCAAGAACTTATCCCTGGCTGAATTGAATTACACCATGATTGAAAAATATTTCCTTATAGTAATATATGCAATTAATAAATGTAGGCATTACATCATAGGGTATGAAGTCTTTATTCATAATGACCAATATGACATTACGTACTTGATGAACAAACCTATAATGAATGACAGGATCACTATATGGTTGTTGTTGTTATTGGAATTCAACATCACCATCATGGACAAACTGGGTAAGGAAAATCAGGTAGCAAATTTCCCCTCTAGGCTTGATAACAAAGATGATAATATTCATCTTGATGACAGTTTTCTGGATGAAAATCTATTTTCTATATCTACTAACTCACCATGGTTCACAGACATAGCCAACTATCTTACTACGGGAAATCTTCCACCTCACTTTTCAGCCAAGGAAAAGAAAAGTGTTGTTAGAATGAGTACTCCATACTCCTGGATTAAGGGAGATCTCTTTTACACTGGTCCTAATATGATTATTCGTAGGTGTGTGAGGGAGGATGAGATGTTTGACATCCTAAAATCATGTCACAATGAAACTTGTAGGGGTCACTTTGTAGTTAGAAGAAAAGCTTATAAAGTCCTCCATTCGGGATATTATTAGCGTACTCTCTTTCGAGATGTCAAGAAGTATGTATGGGGATGTGATGGTTTCCAAAGGATGAGTCGTCAAGTTCCACCAAATGAGATGCCACTTTAGCCGCAAGTTCTTATATGACCCTTTGAAAAAGGGGCCTTGGAATTTATTGGACTGATCAATACCCTATCAAAAGGTAAGAATTACATTTTGGTTTGTGCTAATTATGTTATGAAATGGGTGGAAGCAAGGGATTTATTCAGAGCAACAAAAAAAGTACTAGTGGATTTATTGTTTGAGGTACCTAGAGAAATTGTTACTGACAAAAGAATTCAATTCACATATAAGTTGGTACATGCAATTACTCAAAACTATCACATTAAGCATGGGAAATCTTCTCCATATCACCCACGAGCTACTGGGAAGGTCGAGTCAATAAATAAGGTTTCAAAAGGAAGTATGACAAAGACAGTATAGTTACACAAGAAGGATTGGTTAGAAAGACTTCCAGAAGACTTATGGGCTTACAAGACAACCTGGAGGACTACTACTGGTTTTTCCTTGTATGAGATGGTGTATCGGAAATAGGTTCTTATTCCCATAGAGTTTCAGATAAAGACCTTTTGAATGGTAGTGGAATTGGGGATGGACTTGACTGAGGCACGAAGGGAAATAATTATTCAACTCAATTAATTATTCGAGATGCATCAAGAAGCCTTCCAACATATTGATCTCTTCCAACAATAGAGGGAAAAGTGGCACGATAGATTCATAAAGAAGAAACAGTTCAAAGTAGGTGATTGGGCACTCTTGTTCAACTTCAAATTTAAAGACTTCAAAGGAAAATTTAATACTTTTTGTCTTGGTCCCTATGAGAATGAAGTTATCTTCAAAAATTGATCTGTTAATATTAGAAATATAGATGATGAAAAAGTCTCCTTCTTGGTCAATGGGCATTGGCTCAAGTTGAACCAAAAGCCCAAATCCAAGGGGGAGTTTGTCGAAGATATTATGAAACAAGATGAAATGCATATGGTAGGTGAGGGGGTCCCCCCACATCCTTCCTCTTCCTAGTTTTCTTCTATTTTCAATAAAAACAAAAATGAAAATAAATAAAATGAAAATGAAAAAAGTAAAGAGAAAAATAATGCTCGGTTGTGAAAACCAAAAATTCTGGTGCAACTGAGCTGAAACCATACTTGAAAACTAGATTTCTGGCTGGTGAGGTTCCCAAATAAAATTGTATCTTGTGGTGGTTAATTTTTCACAGTTTCTCCAATAATTTTGAATGGTTCTTGCATTGGATGATGGGGGATTTGGGATTCATTAAGACCCTCCTTCCAACAATATTGGTCCATCAACTCCAACTCTTTATCTAGGTTCTAAGATAAGAGATTGTAGCAATTCCTTGGAAATTGTATACCTCTATGACAAGTTTTCTCACTGACAACAGTGGGAATGCATTAATGCATCCTGACTGTTAGATCCTGCAAGTTACTCGACTTCAACACATGCATTTGTGCTTGATAGGATGCATTGGAGTACCTTAATGCTCCTTGACATTATTGGTGAGTAATATCGTGTTAGTTAATGGAATCCATTAATGGTCGGTAATCCTACAATTCCTCTCCATGTTCAACTTCAAGAAAATGTATTCACATGGAAGGGAATGTACAGAAAGGGGGTAAGGATGAATATTTTTGCAACAGTTCAAACACAATAATCATGCAATAATTCAGTTTTTCATTTCATGTAGTAGTTTGTTCATGTTCCTTTTCCAGTAGTATTTCATTTTCGGGATTATTTGCTTACAATGGTTCTATTTCTCGCCTTTGTTGTATCATTTTTTGCAAATAAAGAGGTACATAGGATCTCTATTTTTTATTGATATTCTTTATTCCTGAACAAGCATAAGAACAATGTGAATTCAGGGGTACAGGTGGATTGCTACCATAACTTTATGCAAAAATTTAAACCCAGATCTTCCTATAGCAATCCACGATAAGATTTTGCTTTAAATTTGTCAAGGATTCCAGTCCATAACAAAATCCTTGTACGATTCAACATCAATCGGAATTTCATAAGAGATATAGTTTTTGGTCCTACAAAGAAACAAGGTAAGATCAAGTAATTGAGACTTGGGAAATACATTACAATTTATTTTGTTCATTCAAATTAGGGGATGTTATACTATTGTAACTCTTTGAATTAAAATGTTCCAAGCCATGATCATATCTCCCATGATTCACATGCATCGAAATTATGACCTTTCAAAAGCCTCGAATTAGAATCATTGCTTAACCATCTGTCATCATCCACGGGAATATTCATCATTACCAAAGCCTATCACGGTGATCATTACCTTATTCAACCTGTTAAATCGTATCATGATGATCTAATCGTCATGATCACAATTAATGCATCAATTCTCATTTTAAAACTTCACAAAGACATTTTCCCATTTTTTTATAACCCTTCCTCATATGTCGACTAGGTTGAACATTGTAATTCAAACCCTGCATCTCCTTCGCTTTCAAAAACAATTAGGATCGCAATCAAGGTTGAACCCAATGGAGCAGAGCTATTGGAGGCATATCCAAAATGTAGAAGGAAGGTGGAAAAATCAGGTTTGTTGCCCTTTTTCTTAAAATACAGTGGGCATAATTTAGAAGTTACTCAAGCATTTGCACTAGCATTTGATGGGGATAGAGAAACTATCAGGTATTTGGAGCTTATGGTGTCATAGGACTCTATTTCATAGGTAATAGAGCTCCCAGAGGATGGAGAGCGTTGGTTCAAGAACAGGAAAATTGAAAAATCAAGTTGGGACCCATTCCTAAAACCGACATGTATGAAACCTAAATGTCCTAAGGGTACGTCGCAATTCTTGTTAAAGAGGATATATTGAAACATTTTGATTGTGTTTCAAAAATATATTACATGCGGAGGTCGCTTCAACCTTACCTTCCTTTACCACATCAGACTCATGTCACACTTAAAGGGTCAGAAACTCAATTTACCCTATTTCTTATGGAAATATTTGAAAAATATGGTGGCAACTGCACAGAGGAAGGTATACAATGGGACTATGGAACAAAACTTGCACCATCACGACCTCTTAAAAATGTTGGTTCTAAATGAGTTAAGGAAGGAGAAAGATACTTGGGAAGATTTCTTAGCCTGAAATCAGTTTGGGAGAGCCTAAAGAAGTAGAAAGGGAGCGTGAACCTAAAGAAGCAAAGAAAGATCTTAAAGAGGCTGAGGAAGAACCTGAGGAGGAAAAGGTACAACTCAAGGAGGTAGAAGAAGAACCCGACGAAACAAATAAAGATCTAGGTAAAAAAGAGGAAGATGAAGTTAGCCATGAGTTGGAGGAAATGGATGAAGGTTTTCATATTATTATAAGTCATAAGAAGCATGTGACACAAAGAATCAAGGAATTTTCAGTAGCACCAACTCAAAAAAGGATGATGAGGAGTCGGGCTACTAAGCTCACTGAAGGGTCAATTCAAATTCAGAAGACAGTCGAAAAAGAGGTAACACTTGAAAACCCTCCAAAGAAAAAGTGCTATGAAATTTCTAGTGAAACGATAAATGTGTGTGAAATTCGAAAGAGCATAATGCATGGAATAATAGCCCTGATTTGAGGAAACTCGTTGAGGAAGTTCATCTAATAGTTTTCCTAGGACTAAAATCCTAGGAGAGAAGTCATTTGATGTAACTCTTGGTGTTGACAACCTAGCAAGGACTAATAAGAAAATCAGTAGATTGAAGAGGAAAAATAGGGAGATGGCAGTCTTAGAAGAGTACATCAAGAATGAAAATGCATTTTTAAAGGATTCCAACATCATATTTTAGGAGGGGATCACACAATTGAAGAAGGATAACAAGATATCATTAAAGAATGCTCAGTGGTGGTACAGAAAAGCCAAGGAAATTAGTTTATAGAATTAGAAAATCCATACCAATCTTGGAAGGCTTCATCCAGGGAAATCTAAATTTAATATGCTTGCTCAAGCGGTCATCCAAGCCTGACATAGGCTTTGTTACGTTGATCCAATTCTCATCAATTTTGAGAAATTAGGTTTTGGAGAAGAACAAGGGTTCAATTTTGCATGAGGACATGCAATTCCTTAGGAATGGGGGATATCTAGGGCTAGTGGCGAACATATAGATGACACTGACAATGAATTAACAACATTATTGTTCTTCCTAAAAAATTCCCTATCACCTGCATGTAATGGACCTTCATGTGGGAACTTTGGAGAATTCTGAAACACTTCATGAATTTCTCATCTTTTCTTTTAGCGTGTATGGGTCCATTTTGAACTACCCATAGTCATTATATTGGATCGAGACCTTCGATTCCTTGGGAAGTTTATGTGGAGAATGATGGACACCAAGATTAAGAGGATTATTGCTTTCCATCCACAGACCATCAGACAAATGTTGCTAATAAAAAAATGGTCGAGTTGATTCAAGGTTACCACAGCAAACAACCCAAGTTGTGGGATGATCAGATACAGTGTATGCAACTTGCACTCTTCACCACCTTGGAGAAAATTGGCACAAACACCTTTCTAAATATACCACCGAATATGCAAATATACTCAGTTGTAAACATGAAACTGTAGAAATTTTAATACAAATTATGTATTGCCTGGATTCTCCTTATCTAACAATTGTATGCCACTGTTAAATACAAAATCGCTTCTACAAATATTCTTGCGGAATTTAAAACACGATCGCCAATTGCAATATCAAGAAGAAATATCAATCACACATAACACAGATGTTTTACTGGGAAAGCATAAAGCTAAAAAACCCACTATCATATATTATGTATATATCATGGATCATGAAACAATCTCATAAAAAAACTCTAATCCAAGAGCTCTCAGTACAATATACAATCTTCTCACACTATCATACAAAAATTGACAAATTCATGTGCCAATTAACTGCTTCCAAATAGCCTGCCTCCTCTGCGCAATCCCTGCTAATGGAAATCCCTGCAATGAATGAATTCCTCTTGCCTAGGTTGCACAATCCTCATGGGCACATCCATTGTGTGTGTGGTTGCATGAGTGCACTCACTAATGTCACAATTGATAGTCAAACTATCCCTTTCACCTGTTATCTCAACTGGATCTCCACTGGATATGACATGCATGCAGTTAACAGTGGTAAATCTTCAGTTGCATGTGAGATCATTGATTGTGAATTAATTAATAATTAATTCACTTATCTCTCACTAGTGTAAGTTCAGTTACAACTAGTACAACTGAGCTTAACTCACTTAACTGAGTTAAACTACTTCACAACTCACATAACTACACATCCAACTATGTTACAACTTTGAATCACTCAGTTACAACTAATTCGACTTGCATGTCCCACCAGTCAACCTTTGAACTCGAATTTCCTATAGCTAACTGATTTGCCACTTCAGTTAACTATTTCCAAGTTCTCATTGAGAGTAGACTAATATTTATTGTCCAACTATTATTAAGGGATAATAATAGTCAACATACATCTATAAATAGAATTCTCTCACCATCTATAAATAGACATCATCTACAAATAGAATTTGCTCATCATATAAAAATAGACTTCCACCTAAAAATAGCCTGAGGCTCCATCCTAGTGTAGGTGCATAATTTTCACTAGGATCTTCTTATTGAATCTCAACACTCCCTCTCAACAAGAAAGGGATT
>JZKD02S0226227.1:134224-155168 GCA_000966675.3 Picea glauca
TTACTAATCTAAATCACAACTAATGGCCTAAAGCCGACATAAATAAAATAACATTACTAATCTAATATGCCCCAATTAAGTGGTAATGAGCCAATATTAGGGCTTAACATCTTTCTCCTCCAAGTCACTGGAAAGCTCCTTATCTCCCGTCATGTGGAAGGAAGCACCACTATCCAAATACCGCACTGATCCAATGCACTTGATTCCATGCATGTGATCAAGGAGAAGTCAAGTTCAAATTGTGAGGCAAGGGCCTCACCAGCTGCAACTCTACCATCCTTCTTGTTCTTCTTCTTATGCGAACAGTTAGTAGTGAGATGCCCATGTTCGTGACAGTGAAAACACTTCACTTTGGACAAATCCAGCTTCTTGCCTTTAGACTCATATTTTGAATGGAATTTCTTCCCCTTCCATTTCCTTTCCTTGGAAGCCAAATCACAATCCTCTTCATCATCATGCTTTGATGAAGATCCATCTCTGGTGTTCCACCTCAACTCCTCCTGCACCAAATCTAACCATAGTCGTTCCCAATCTGGCAATTTTTCCCTTCCATTGATAGATTCTTGATAACTGTGAAAATTTTTGGGAAGTCCTAGGAGATCCAAGCTCACCAAATCATCATCAGCGACTGTTATTCCCACACTCCCCAGCTCATCCCAACATTGGACAAACTTTTTGATATATTTTGGAATGGAGTCACCCTTCTCCATCTTGATCTTCCTGAGTTTATCTTTGAGCGCCAATTTCCTATTGTCGTTGTTATTTTGGAATAGATCCATCAAAGTATTCCAAATTGCATATGGCATGACTTTCCCATGGAGGCTTGAGACAATGTGCTCTCTTACTCCCTCCAAAAGGATCCTTCTCACCTTTGCCACTTTCTTTTTCCATGCATCAAGATTTGTAGCATCTGCAGCATCTAGCTTAGAAACATCTTTGTCAATGAATTCCTTCAAGCCATTGTCTTCGAGTACTACCTCCATCCTGTCCTTCCAAGAAATTTAGTTCGATCTGACCTCAAGTGCATACTCTAACCTCAAGCCATTGAAATCCACTTCGATCTTGAATCAGCTGTAGAACCAAGAAAGTCTTTCTGCAAATTCGGATTCTATCCAATCACAAACTCAGCTTCTGCAATACTCTGCGCTCTGATACCATGTAGAAATTTTAATACAAATTATGTGTTTCCTAGATTATCCTAATATAACAATTATATGCCACTTTTAAATACATAATCACTTCTACAAATATTCTTGTGGAATTTAAAACACGATCACCAATTGCAATATCAAGAAGAAAGTTCAATCACACATAACATAGATGTTTTACCGGGAAAGCATAAAGCTAAAAACCCCACTATCATATATTATGTATATATCATGGATTATATAACAATATCATACAAAACTCTAATCCAAGATTTCTCAGTACAATATACAATCGTCTCACACTGTCATACAAAAATTGACAAATTCATGTGCCAATTTACTGCTTCCAGACAGCCCGCCTCCTCTGTGCAATCTCTGCTAATGGAAATCCCTACAATGAATGAATTCCTCTTGCCTAGGATGAGAAATCCTCATGGGCACATCCACTATGTATGTTTTTGCATCAATGCACTCACTAATGTCACAATTGATAGTCAAACTGTCCCTTTCACCTGTTATCTCAACTGGGTCTCCACTGGATCTGACATGCATGTAGTTAACAGTGGTAAATCTTCAGTTTCATGTGAGATCACTAATTTTGAATTAATTAATAATTAATTCACTTATCTCTCACTAGCGTAAGTTCAGTTACAACTAGTACAATTGAGCTTAACTCACTTAACTGAGTTAAACTACTTCACAACTCACATAACTACACATCCAACTCTGTTACAACTTCGAATCACTCGGTTACAACTAATTCGACTTGCATGTCCCACCAGTCAACCTTTGAACTCGAATTTCCTATAGCTAACTGATTTTCCACTTTAGTTAACTATTTCCAAGTGCTCATTGAGAATAGACTAATATTTATTGTCCAACTATTATTAAGGGATAATAATAGTCGACATGCATATATAAATAGAATTCGCTCACCATATATAAATAGACATCATCTATAAAAAAAAATTGCTCATCATCTAAAAATAGACTTCCACCTAAAAATAGCCTGAGGATCCATTTTAGTGTAGGTGCATAATTTTCACTAGGATCTTCTTGTTGAATCTCAGAAACTTTATGAGCCTCCAATGATCATGGATCGACATGAGAGTGTTTTAGTACCTTCAGTGGATGAGTTTCCTCTTGAGTACTTGGACGAGTTGAAGGAAGATATCATTCTGGACATGAGGATGAGGACATCATGTAGGGGTGATGTAGAATATCTTCGAGTAGGCCTGAAGGGAACACATCCAAGTACAGTAGGGTGGATTGAGAAAGAGAAAGTGAGGGAGCAATTCCCTCACCTGTCAGTTGACCGATGAGGCTTTTGGAGGCCTAAAATATTTTAGTAGGGAGGAATGATCCAGGAGGATCTAAAAGGGAAAAAATTCAAAGTCCTCAATCTCAACAAAAATGGCACCAAGTCAAAGATTTGTAGAAACTTTTATGAATATATCCCTGCTGCTATTCAAATTTCTTGTAAAATATATTGAATTCTATTGGAATGATGAATGTCAATATGCCTTTGTTGTACTCAAGGAAAATATCTCCTCAACCCCAGTATTGAGAGGACTGAATTGGATCCTCCCTTTCCACATCTCGACTGATGCATCAGATTCATCTATAGGAGTAGTGTTGGGTCAAAAGGAAAATATCTTAACTTATGTTATTTATTTCATAAGCAAGAACTTATCCCTAGCTAAATTGAATTACACCATGATTGAAAAATATGTCCTTACAGTAATATATGCAATTAATAAATTTAGGCATTACATCATAGGGTATGAAGTCTTTATTCATAATGACCAGTATGGCATTAAGTACTTGATGAACAAACCTATCACGAATGATAGGATCACTAGATGGTTGTTGTTGTTATTGGAATTCAACATCACCATCATGGAAAGACTGGGTAAGGAAAATCAGGTAGCAAATTTCCCCTCTAATCTTGATAACAAAGATGATAATATTCATCTTGATGACAATTTTCTGGATGAAAATCTATTTTCTATATCTACTAACTCACCATGGTTCATAGACATAGCCAACTATCTTACTACAAGAAATATTCCACCTCACTTTTCACCCAAGGAAAAGAAAAGTGTTGTCAGAATGAGTACTACATACTCCTGTATTAAGGGATATATATTTTACACTGGTCCTAATATGATTATTCGCAGGTGTGTGAGGGAGGATGAGATGTTTGACATCCTAAAATCATGTCACAATTAAACTTGCAGGGATCACTTTGTAGTTAGAAGAAAATCTTATAAAGTCCTCCATTCAGGATATTATTGGTGTACTCTCTTTCGAGATGTCAAGAAGTATGTATGGGGATGTGATGGTTTCCAATGGATGGGTTGTCAAGTTCCAGCAAATGAGATTCCACTTTAGCTACAAGTTCTTATATGACCCTTTGAAAAAGGGGCCTTGGAATTTATTGGACTGGTCAATACCCTATCAAAAGGTAAGAATTACATTTTGGTTCACGTTGATTATGTTATGAAATGGGTGGAACTAATGGATTTATTCAGAGCAACAGAAAAAGTACTAGTGGATTTATTGTTTGAGGATATTATTACTCATTTTGGGGTACCTAGAGAAATTGTTACTGACTAAGGAATTCAATTTACATATAATTTGGTACAGGCAATTACTCAAAACTATCCCATTAAGCATGGGAAATATTCTCCATATCACCCATGAGATACTTGGAAGGTTGAGTCAATAAATAAGGTTTCGAAAGGAAGTATGACAAAGACAGTATAGTTGCACAAGAAGGATTGGTCAGAAAGACTTCCAGAACACTTATGGGCTTACAGGACAACTTGGAGGACTACTATTGGTTTTTCCTTGTATGAGTCATTGTATCGAGAACAAGTTCTTATTCCCATAGAGTTTTAGATCAAGACCTTTTGAATGGTAGTGGAAATGGGGATGGACTTGACCAAGGCACGAAGGGAAAGAATTGTTCAACTTAATTCATTAGTCGATATGCATCAAGAAGCCTTCCAAAATATTAATATCTTCCAACAACAGAGGGAAAAGTGGCACGATAGATTCATAAAGAAGAAACAGTTCAAAGTAGGTGATTGGGCACTCTTTCTCAACTCTAAATTTAAGGACTTCAAAGGAAAATTTAATACTTTTTGGCTTGGTCCCTATGAGATTGAAGTTATCTTCGAAAATTGACCTGTTAAGATTAGAAATATAGATGATGAAAAAGTCTCCTTCTTGGTCAATGGGCATAGGCTCTAGTTGAACCAAAATCCCAAATCCAAGGGGGAGTTTGTCAAAGATATTATGAAACAAGATGAAATGCATATGGCCCCCCACATCCTTCCTTTTCCTAGTTTTCTTCTATTTTCAATAAAAACAAAAATGAAAATAAATAAAATGAAAATGAAAAAAGTAAAGAGAAAAATAATGCTCGGTTGTGAAAACCAGAAATTATGGTGCAACTAAGCCAAAACCATACATGAAAACTAGATTTATGGATGGTGAGGTTCCCAAATAAAATTGTATCTTGTGGTGGTTAATTTTTCATAGTTTCTCCAATAATTTTGAATGGTTCTTGCATTGGATGATGGGGGATTCAGGATTCATTAAGACCCTCCTTCCAACAATATTGGTCCATCAACTCCAATTCTTTATCTAGGTTATGAGATAAGAGATTTCAACAATTCCTTGGAAATTGTATGCCTCAATGACAATTTTTCTCACTGACAACAATGGGAATGCATCCTAACTGTTAGATATTGCAAGTTACTCGACCTCAACACATGCATTTGTGCTTGATAGGATGCATTGGAGTACCTTGATGCTCCTTGAAATTATTGGTGAGTAATCTCATGTTAGTTAATGGAATCCATTAATGGTCAATAATCCTAGGATTCCTCTCCATGTTCAATTTCAAGAAAATTTATTCACATGGAAGGGAATGTACAGAAAGGGGGTAAGGATGAATATTTTTGCAACAGTTCAAACACAATAAGCATGCAATAATTCAGTTTCACATTTCATGTAATAGTTTGTTCATGTTCGAGTTCTAGTAGTATTTCATTTTTAGGATTATTTGCTTACAATGGTTCTAGTTCTCACATCTATTGTATTATTTTTGGAAAATAAAGAGGTACATGGGATCTCTATTTTTTATTCATATTCTTTATTCCTGAACAAGCATAAGAACAATGTGAATTTAGGGGTACATGTGGATTGCTACCATAACTTTATGAAAAAATTTAAACCTAGATATTCCTGTAGCAATCCACAATACAGATTCTGCTTTAAATTTGCCAAGGATTCCAGTCCATAACAAAAGGCTTGTATGATTCAGCATCAATCAGAATTTCATAAGAGATATGGTTTTTGGTCCTACAAGGAAACAAGGTAAGATCAAGTAATTGACACTTGGGAAATACATTACAATTTACTTTGTTCATTCAAATTAGGGAATGTTATACTATTGAAACTCTTTGAATTAAAATGTTCCAACCCATGATCATATCGCCCATGATTCACATGCATCAAAATTACGACCTTTCAAAAGCCTCGATTTAGAATCATTGCTTAACCATCTGTCATCATCCACGTGAATCTTCATCATTACCAAAACCTATCACGATAATCATTACCTTATTCGACCTGTTAAATCGGATCATGACGATCTAATCTTCATGATCATGATTAATGCATCAATTCTCATTTTAAAACTTCACTGAGACATTTTCCCATTTTTTTGTAACCCTTCCTCGTATGTCGACTAGGTTGAACATTGTAATTCAAACCCTGCATCTCCTCTGTTTTCAGAAACAACGAGGAGCACAATCAGGGTCCAACCCGATGGAGCAGAGCTATTGGAGGCATATCCAAAATGTAGAAGGAAGGTGGAGAAATCAGGTTGGCTACCCTTTTTCTTAAAATACAGTTGTCATAATTTAGAACTTACTCAAGCATTTGCACTAGAGTTTGATGGGGATAGAGAAACTATCGGGGATTTGGAGCTTACGGTGTCATAGGACTCTATTTCATAGGTAATAGATCTCCCAAAGGATGGAGAGCATTGGTTAAAGAACAGGAAAATTGAAAAATCAAGTTGGGACCCATTCCTAAAACCGACATGTATGAAACATAAATGTTCTAAGGGTATGTCGCAATGCTTGTTAAAGAGGATTTTTGAAACCTTTTGTTTGTGTTGCAAAAATATATTACATGCGGAGGTTGCTTCAACCTTACCTTTCTTTACCACATCAGACTCATGTCACACTTCAAGGGTCAGAAGCTCAACTTACCCTATTTCTTATGGAAATATTTGACAAATATGGTGGCAACTGCACAGAGGAAGGTATACAATGGGACTATGGAACGAAACTTGCACCATCACGACCTCTTGAAAATGTTGGTTCTAAATGAGTTAAGGAAGGAGAAAGATACTAAACTCCTAAGTAAAATCTTGCACACTATATACTTTTTCTTGCCTAAGATATTTCCATTCCATATTTTCCTTTTGTCGATATTCGAAACGATAAAATTGTTTTCTTAATACAACTTTGAATTTTGACCAAGAAGAGAAACTATTACCGCTCTTTTGGATACCTTCCTGAAGTTTACCTTCCCACCAAATCAACGGTGTATCTTCAAGGTGAAGAGAGGCCAATTGAATCTTTACCAAGTTTTCATCAATCTTATAAACATGATAGTAAAATTCCATTTGTTGAATCCAATTGTCTAACTTCTCTGCAATAGACTCACCATTATACATGGGCAAGTTAAACTTGGCATCCAAATTTAACAATGGATTCTTTGAAGCAATTTTCTTCTGAGGAGATGAGGGTAGAGAAGTGGAAGGAGATGAAGGAGTTGAAGAAGGCAATCTTGAAGGAGGTGGAGAAGGAGGAAGATAACTTTCTTTCTTAAATTGTACAAAACTTTCTCCTTTTCATAATCCCCTCTCACTATAGATCTCTTCCACCATTTCCTTCTTCTGATTAAAGGCATTGAATAAATCATCTTCGGATTCATAAGAACCTATTTTCCTTGGTGAAACCATCTATTCTCTTTGAGTGAAGCTCCTTGAACCAATATTTGGATTATAACTCTAAAATTTTCCTTCACCACGCTTGTGTTTATCCCTTGTAAGCATTCACCTGGCAAACATGATCTAATACCACTTGATCTGAAAATGGATAGAACCCATACAACACTTGATCTGAAAATATTACTAAGTTCAATACCACTTTCTTATTCCAAAATATTTTATTGACAATGCTTATAGCATGGAAATGACTTATCTTACTTAACCAAACACTTTCACTGATGATCATAACTTGCATAATCCATCTTACATAAACATGTACGAAATCACATGAAAGAAATAATTGTGTTTTACAATGACCTTATTATCCATTACTCAAACTCAATTACAAATGTTAAATTCGGCCTCGTCTCATAACATTGAATCCAATGACTATAAACACTATATACTTCTTTTACAAGTGCCCAATGACTCTCTTATAGATCACAAGTGCCAAATGTTCATAATTTTGTCTTACAAATGAGTGATAAGATTGTCACCATCGGCTTCGTCTCAGAAAACTGATTTTGAAGATTATAAATACCCTATAACTCCCAAAAAGAATACAAAACTTGTCTTCAAAAGACTATGAGCATATCTTTAAGCACATAAGAATCACGACTCCTTTACACAAAAAATTGTACAAATACAAGAAAGACTGAGTTTTCCCAAGAAGCCCACCTCAAACTCCCTTCTCAAATATAAAATTTGAGCTCCAAAAATCCCATGCCTTTGCATTGAGAATTGGTCCCCTTTTATAGTCTAAAAGGGCAAATTTTGGTTATAACCTCCATTTAATACATAACAAACCATTTTGTTTTAATTGGTTATCACAACCAAATTCGTGGCACATTGGTAAAGTTGTTAGAATATGTGGAGGAGGTCGTGGGTTCCAACCCCCACAATCCTCTCCTTTGTTTACGCCCTTGTGTGTGTGTGTGTGTGTGTGTGTGTGTGTATTATAATAAATCCCATGTTAATCTTTGGAATGATTACAAAAGCATAACAAAATATTGTCATAACACATGGTTTATGGCATATTGAAACCATAGTATAAAAAATCCTACACGTACTTGTAACACACCCAACCCCTAAATACCCTTTCTAAGGATGGGGCATCAAATTTTCGCATTTCCTTTGGTTCATTTTCCAGTCCCTTACTAAGAAAAACCATCTTATTCTGCTCCTCCAAAGTTTACATCTCCTATTAAGATCTTAAACCATCTAGCGGGGTCCTCCTTGTGACCTCGGGCTAAAAATTGAGAGCTAAGAGTCTCTTAGAAAAGGTTTCGGTGCTTCAAAACTCCTGGGCTTCAGGATTTCCAACAGTGTTGTCAAATTTCCCAGATCGCCAAACAGTGGAGGAAATCAACGGTCCACATCCTCCGTCGAGATTCTATGGTTAAATAGGGCTCGACATTCGACGTAGAACACTCTTTCTTTCTAATCCTCGAGGTCCTGAAATATTTCCACGTGACCTTAGCCCTTAGACGATCGATATTCGGAGTTTAGCATTGAACGTCCTGTGTTTCGGCATTTCGACCATCAGCGGTCATTCTTGGCCCATCGACGTTCGACGATCAATGATCATCATTGGACCTTCCTTTATCAACCTACACTCAAATCTTCTGAATTCTTACCATGTGGCTTTGGCGCTTTGGCGATCAGTGATTTAGTTCGAAGGTTCCTATATGGTACCCCACCCTAAATATTTCAAAATCTAAAGTTATCTAAACTCACGGGGTCCCAAATACGTTACCAACCACGTAGGCTAGGCATCCATGAACTAGAAGCTGACATGTGGTGAGGTTCAAGGGGTGACATGTGTCCTCGATAGGGGGTAACATGTTTCATGCTCTAATCAGGCACAATGGATATGTGAATCATCCAAAACTTAGTGACACATGGCACACATAATATGGATCAACGTCACATTGAATGTTGTCATCAAGCCACGTCATCATAGATTGATAACTTCTCAGTCCTTCAATCTAACATTCTGTAAGATTCCACGTAGATCCATAGATCTATGGTTCTCATTACTTCGGAGCTTACTGAATCCTCTCGACACAAATCCCCTTAAGAGCTAAGTCTTCGGACTCTCAGATCTAGCACCACACATCCTCTTGCTATCAACGGTCGAGATCTATTTCATCGTTTGCGACTTCGACAGTTTTCACTCCTTGAAAATCCTTAGCCAAATTCCTCTAGAGAAGTCTCTGGACCATGGGAATGCTTCCCACATACCCATTCATACAACGGTCCTCGTCACTTCGACAGTTCAACATTCGAGAGTTAGGTGTGTATCTCATGGCTTTCCTTCCAGACCATGCCGGATCTATTGCCACGTGTACCTAGCATCTACAGCTAGGGTTTACTCTGGCTTGCAAACCTTTGGGAAAAATCACGTGTATCTAAATCGTTGAATACCCAGACTCTCGGATAATCGTTGATCTATGGACACGTGTCCCTCGCTTTTCAACTGTCCATATTTACTCCGTGACACCGGCATTTGGGAGTTTCTATGCTAGACCACTCCTAATCTCCCGAAGTAGCACTTCATCGAAGTGCTTAATGCCTCCCTTTCTAAGTCTATTCTAACGACTGAGAGAGATCCACACTGAATCCCCAGATCAATGGACCTTGTCAATTCACAAATTCGGCCTTCAACTACTTTCAAGGATTGTGGAGTCACAAGTCTCGAAGTCCCAAAGATGAAAGAGCTAGCTCCTTTCAGACTAGAGCAAGGTTCCTAGTCCCTAGTCACATGGGTCTCTTAGAAAATATTATGGGCTAAGCGCAAATCCCTTTTTTTTGTAGCAAAGGGTTTAAGGGCATGGGCACGAGCCCTCTATCAGATGGGTGAATAGTCTAAAGGAAAAACACCCTTCTCCCACAAAATCAAACTTGACATTCCTACTAAGGTAAACTTCAAAGTGTTGGCAGGACTTAGATGTTTTCATTCAATCCTACCCCATCTCTCTTGGGGATTCACCTCTCATAACTATCTAGTAGAAAAACTGAGATAAATTGAAAGACATGAAGTATAGCAGTTTAGATATAGAAAAAGATTCTATCTAATAATTGTTCAAATACTACAAGACTGAATCATAAACACAAAAATATCATCATCACATCCAATATAATACACAGAGTATGAAAATAGTTATGAGAGCTGGAAAATGTGAAGCAACTATTGAAAGGGATGCTCGTTTTCTCCCAACCATAGAACAGTCACTCCTAACATATTTACCACTGGCCACCCCCGAGCTAGACCATGATGCTCTGAGAGAGATTCTTTCTCTTTGCTCCAAAACAGTCAGGGACGAAGTTTACTCTCCTCCTCCCATGGGAATTGGGTGTCTTGTTTTCTCTACTCCAAGCAAGGAGGTATACATGAGTACTTCCTCAGTCACTTGTTAGCCCCATTTATCATATTGTATCCAAACCATGTCCATGGCTTCTTTCATCCAAAATGAACTTATTGCTCATCTTTTTCTTTCAACTTCTTAGTCGAAGTATACTTCCCTTCTCTTCTCGGGAGAGGTTTTTCTCTACTTTGCTATCTCGCAGATCTGTCTCTGTCCCCGAATTACCTCCTTTATTACCTTTCGAAGCAAGGTTGCATGGGTCTGAATCCCAATTCGTGGTCAGGTATGTAAGCCTTACAGATGGGTACCTTACCCCATATCCTCTTTAACTCTTGAGGATGTCCTTCCAACTACCAACCTCACTCGTAATTCATTTATGGGTTAGAGGAATTTTGAGCAATTACACCCAGTAGGTACTGGTATGGTGAGGGTAATCTCAACCATTCTTGGTTTCCCTTCACCATCTCTCTCATATCATCCATGGTCTATCTTGGAAAACTTTCCCCCTTTCAGCAGTAGTGCAATACATATTAAAATTCTATTGATAACAAAAATTCAAACATTAACCCTTTATACAAAGGTTCATCAAATCAAACATTCACACATATTTAGTCTGCCATAGTCTCTCGGCCAGTTATAGTTATATTTACAAAATGGGAGGAACATAGGTATTACAATTCCCTCCCCCTTAAAGGAACATTGTCCTCTATGTTCTATCTACCGATGTGCTCTGTATGTACATAAGTAAACAAAAATGGATATGCATGTCTCATGGCATCCTTCATTTCCCATGTAGCCTCATATGGGCCAAAGTGTTTCCATTGCACCTTGACCTATGCAATGGTTTTTTTCCTGAGTGGGGTTTCATTCATTTCTATTATGCATTGAGGTTCTGGAAGGAATTCTCCCTCGGGTTCCATATGAATCAAACACCAGTCAATAATATGATTAGAATCATGTACATGCTTCTTTAATAAAGAAACATGGAAAACATTATGTGCCTTCACTGTGGGAGGAAGTGCTAGTAAATAGGCTACTGGTCCCACTCTATCCAAAACTTCAAAGGTTCCACAATATCGAGGTGTCATCTTGGCACAAGCTCCCATCCTCAAGGAGCTTCTCCTAGGTCTAACTCATAGATACACATGATCCCCTGCTTTGAACTCTCTAGGAGTCCTTTTTAGGTTTGCATAGCTCTTTTGTCTATACCGGGCGATCTTCATATTTTGCCTAATCTGAATCACTTGGTGTTCCATTTACTTTAGCATATCTGGCCTGATTGTAACTCTGTCTACTGGGTTGTTCTAGTTGATTGGAATGTTGCATTGCCTTCCATAGAGGGCTTCAAAAGGACTCATTTTTAATTACTCTTGATAGCCATTGTTGTAAGAAAATTCTACCAGTGGTAGGTAGTCCTCCCATTTCTTAGGTTGATGCATTACATGCATCCTCAGCATGTTTTATACTACTTGGTTTATCCTCTCTGTTTTCCCATCAGTTTGAGGGTGATAGGTTGTACTAAAGAGAAATTTTGTTTCAAAACCAAGAAACAGAGATTTCTGAAAGTTGAAAGTGAACTTTGTATCTCTGTCAGATATAATTTCCTTAGGCATGCCATGAAATCTAAATATCTCTTACATGAAGATGTTGGCAATATTTATTTCCTTGCAAGTTGACTTGACGAGTATGAAGTGAGCATCCTTCCTCGATTTTTCCACAACTACCATGATGGCATCGTTCTGTCTGGTTAATCTTGGTAATCCTGTGCTAAAATCCATGGAGATGGTTTCCCATTTCCATTCGGTAATTAGTAGGGGTTGCAAAAACCCTGCTAGGTGTCAGTGCTCTACCTTGACTTGCTCACGTTCTAGACACTTAGATAAATAATAAACTATGTCCTTTTTCAGTCCGGGCCAATAGAATAGGTTCCTAGTGGCTATGATCATTTTATGATAACCAGGATGACCAGTATATGGTATTTTGTGTAGTTCATCCATTATGAACCTCTTCAAGTCGTCACAAATTGGAATGTATAATCTGCCCTTGTAAGTCAGCAGGTCATCATTAAGCATTTGATAACCTTCGTACTTCATCCCTATGGGATCTTGTTTTGGGTATGATGTCACGGTCTTGAAAACTGCATCTGTCTCATGTGCAATTTTGACCCTCTCTTTGATGTCTAATTCACTGGTGCTTACAGCTACCAAGTGAACTACATTCATAATTCTACTAAGGGCATTAGCCACCCTATTCTCCTTTCCTTTGATATGTTTGATTTAAAAATCAAACTCACTAAGGAAAGCCATCCACCTAGCTTGTCTCACATTGAGTTTTGGCTGGTCAAACAAATACCTCAATCCAATATGGTCTATCATAAGTACAAATCTCCTACCTAAGAGGTAATGCCTCCACATATTTAAAGCATTCTCTATGGCAGCCAATTCCATATCATGGGTCACATAATTGACTTCAATTTTCTGGATTCATAGAAAATGACATGTCCTTATTGCATAAGGACTCCTCCGAGGCCTTCCTTGCAGGCATCCATACACACAAGGAAGTCCTTGTTTGGGTATGCAATCTTCAACACAGGCGCATTGGTTAGAAGGTATTTCATATCTTGTAATATTTCTTCACATTATAATGTCCAAATGAATTTAACCCCCTTTTTTATGAAGGGAGGTGATTGGGCAACCAATCTTGGAGAACCCTCTTATGAATCTCATATAGTATCCTGCCGAGCCCATAAAGGATCTGATATCAGATACATCCTTTAGGGTAGGCCAATCCATGATGGCTTTAATATTGTTAGGATCAACTGCCACTCCTTCCTCGGAAATAACAAGGCCTAAGTAATGGACTTGTTTCTGGAAAAATTCACACTTACTAAGCTTAGTATAGAGATGATGTTCTCTTAGTACTTGGAGTACTAGGTTGAGATGTTCTTCATGCTCTTCACTATTCTTGGAATAGATTAGGATATCATCAATGAAAACCAACACAAACCTATCCAGGAACTTTATGAATACGTTATTCATTAAGCATATAAAAGTGGTTGGTGCATTAGTGAGCCCAAATGGCACCACCACAAATTCATAGTGACCATATCTTGTCCTAAAGATTGTCCTTTGGATGTCTTCATATATAATTCGGACCTGATGGTATCCATACCTCAAGTCAATCTTGGAGAAGATAGTAGCACCCCTTAATTGTTCAAACAAGTCATCGATTCTTGGAAATGGATACTTATTATTGATGGTCATCTTATTGAGTTGTCTATAATATATGCATAGTCTAAGTGTGCCATCTTTCTTTTTCAAAAACAAAGATGGTGCTCCCCATGGGGACACACTAGGTTGAATGTATCATTTGTCCCACATCTCCTTCAACTGTAACTTGAGCTCAACTAGCTCAAGTGTACTCATTCTATAGGGTGTTATAGACATTGTCACTACTCCTGGTACAAGTTCTATTGAAAAGTCAATATTCGTTCTTGGAGGTAAAACTGGTACCTCTTCTAGGAATACATATTTATATTCTCTCAATATGGGATGGTTCTCTAGACTAGGTTTTTCATTCTCAACAGAGTTTAGTACATGTATTGCATACAAGGGACATCCCTTTCTGCAATACTTCTTCACTTGGAGGGTTGATATTTGTCTCACTGAGACAGGATTTTGAATCCCTTGTAAGGTTACCCTTCTTCCTTCTTCATTTTCACACTACAAAGTTTTATTGTAATAGTCCAACTTGGTTTTGTGGGCAGCCAACTAGTCCATGCCAATTAGCACGTCATAAGATCCTAGAGGAAGTATTTTTAGGTTTTCTTGGATAGGAAACCCACTCATGACAAATTGGCATGTTGGTATCACCTTTGTTACTTTTCTTTTGGTTCCAGTGGCTAGTTGTACCAGCCATGATTTAACATGTTTAACTTGTTGCAATTTAAATTTCTCAACAGTTTGAGGGGCAACATAACTCAAATTAGAACCAGGGTCAATTAAATTGGAAACAGGATAATCCATTCAGATCATCTCCAAGACTGATAACACGAAGAGAGAACCCTTGAAATGTTGGGGTTGTGGAGAGGAACATATGTTGAGAGACTGTATGCATAGGCAACAAAACCCTAGGTGGGTCTACAACATCCAAGAGGCTACCACAATCAATGATGTGTCTAGGAGCCTACCACAAATTTATGAAACCTTGGATAATAGACAATATGACCACCAAGATTCAGTGGTGGATATGGAAGGTACGATTTCCAACCATCACGTTTCCATTTTAATTGACCTCGGTTCTAATTTGAGTCATGTTGCCCCTGAAACTGTTGAGAAATGTAAATTGCAACAATTTAAACATGTTAAGTCATGGTTGGTACAACTAGCCACTGGAACCAAAAGAAAATTTACAGAGGTCATACCAGTTTGCCAATTTTTCATGAGTGGGTTTCCCACCTAAGAAAACCTAAACATACTTCCTCTAGGATATTATGACCTGCTAATTGGCATGGACTAGTTGGTTGCCCACAAAACCAAGTTGGATTGTTACAGTAAAACTTTGAAGTGTGAAAATGAAGAAGGAAGAAGGGTAAACCTACAAGGGATTCAAAATCTTGTCTCGGTGAGACAAATATAATCCCTCCAAGTGAAGAAGTATTGCAGAAAGGGATGTCCCTTGTATGAAATATAGGTACTAAACTCTGTTGAGAATGACAAACCCAGCTTAGAGAACAATCCCATATTGAGAGAATATAAAGATGTATTCCTAGAAGAGGTACCAGGTTTACCTCCAAGAACGGATATTGACTTTTCAATAGAACTTGTACCAGGAGCAATGCCAATGTATAGAACACCCTATAGAATGAGTACACCAAAGCTAGTTGATCTCAAATTAAAGTTGAAGGAGATGTGGGACAAAGGCTACATTCGGCCTAGTGTGTCCCCATGGGGAGCACCAGCTTTGTTTGTGAAAAATAAAGATGGCATACTCAGACTATGCATAGATTATAGAAAACTCAATAATATGACCATCAATAATACGTATCCCTTTCCAAGAATTGATGACTTGTTTGACCAATTAAGGGGTGCTACCATCTTCTCCAAGATTGAATTGAGGTCTTGATGCCATGAGGTCCAAATTAAATATGAAGGCATCCACAAGACAACCTTTAGGACAAGATATGGTCACTATGAATTTGTGGTGGTGCCATTTGGGCTCACCATTGCACCGGCCACTTTTATGTGCTTAATGAATAACGTATTCAGAAATTTCTTGGATAGGTTTGTGTTGGTTTCCATTGATTATATCCTAATCTATTTCAATAATAGGGAAGAGCATAAAGAACATATCAAGATAATACTCCAAGTACTAAGAGAACATCATCTCTATGTTAAGCTTAGTAAGTGTGACTTTTTCCAGAAACAAGTCCATTACTTGGGCCATATTATTTCTGAGGAAGGAGTGGCAATTGAGCTTGACAATATTAAAGCCATCATGGATTGGCCTACCCCAAAGGATGTATCTAATATCAAATCCTTTATGGATCTGGTAGGATACTATAGGAGATTCATAAGAGGGTTCTCCAATATTGGTTTCCCAATCACCTCCCTTCAAAAAAAGGGGGTCAAATTCATTTTGACATCAGAATGTGAAGAAATATTTCAAGATCTAAAATACCTTCTAACCAATGCACCTATGTTGAAGATTGCAGTCCCAAACAAGGAATTCCTTGTGTGTATGGATGTCTGCAAGGAAGGGCTCTGAGGAGTCCTTATGCAAGGACATGTCATTTTCTACGAATCCAGAAAATTGAATGGACATGAAGTCAATTATGTGACCCATGATATGGAATTGGATACCATAGTGCATGCTTTAAAGATGTGGAGGAATTACCTCTTAGGTAGGATATTTATACTTATGACAGACCATAGTGGATTGAGGTATTTGTTTGACCAACCAAAACTCAATGTGAGACAAGCTAGGTGGATGGCTCTCCTTAGTGAGTTTGATTTTGAAATCAAACATATAAAAGGAAATGATAATAGGGTGGCCAATGTCCTTAGTAGAAGTATGAATGTAGTTCACTTGGCAGTTGTAAGCACTAGTGAATTAGACATCAAAGAGAGGGTCAAAATTGCACAAGAGACGGATGCATTTTTCAAGACTGTGAAATCATACCTAAAGAAAGATCCCACAAGACTGAAGTACGAAGGTTATCAGATGCTTAATGATGACCTGTTGACTTACAAGGGTATATTATACATTCCAAATTGTGACGACTTGAAGAGGTTCATAATGGATAAACTACACAAAATACCATATACTGGTCATCCTGGTTATCAAAAAATGATCACAGCCACTAGGAAACTATTCTATTGGCCCGGACTAAAAAAGGACATAGTTGATTACTTAGCTAAGTGTCTAGAATGTGAGAAAGTCAAGGCAAAGCATTGGCACCCAAATGGGTTGTTGCAGCCCCTACCAATTTCCAAATGGAAATGGGAAACCATATCCATGGATTTCATCACAGGATTACCAAGATCAACTAGACAGAACGATGCCATCATGGTAGTTGTGGACAAACTAAACAAGGCTTCTCACTTCATACTCGTCAAGTCAACTTGCACGAAAATAGATATTTCCAACATATTCATGAAAGAGATATTCATACTGCATGGCATGCCTAAGGAAATTATATCCGACAGAGATACAAAGTTCACTTCAAACTTTTGGAAATCTGTGTTTGTTGGTTTTGAAACAAAATCTCTCTTTAGTACAGCCTATCACCCTCAACCTGATGAGAAAATAGGGAGGGTAAACCAAGTAGTAGAAGACATGTTGAGGATTCATGTAATGCATCAACCCAAGAAATGGGAGGACTACCTACCACTAGTAGAATTTTTCTTACAACAATGGCTATCAAAAGTCATTAAAAATGAGTCCTTTTGAAGCCCTCTATGGAAGGAAATGCAACACTCCAATCAACTGGAACAACCAAGTAGACAGAGTTATGATCGGGCCATATATGCTAAAGGAAATGGAACAACAAGTGATTCAAAACAGGAAAAATCTGAAGATAACCCAGGATAAACAAAAGAGCTATGCAAACCTGAATAGGACTCCTAGAGAGTTCAAAGCAGGGGATCATGTGTATCCTCGAGTTAGACCCAGGAGAGGCTCCTTGAGGATGGGAGCTTGTGCCAAGTTGGAACCTCAGTATTGTGGACCCTTTGAAGTTTTGGATAGAGTGGGACCAATAGCCTATCGGCTAGCACTTCCTCCCACAATGAAGGCACATAATGTTTTCCATGTTTCTTTATTAAATAAGTATGTACATGATTGTAATCATATTATTAACTGATGCTTGATTCAGATGGAACCCGAGGGAGAATTTAAGCCAGAACCTCAATTCATAATAGAAAGGAAGGAAACCCCACTCAGGAACAAAACCATTGCACAGGTCAAGGTGCAATGGAAACACTTTGGCCTAGATGAGGCTACATGGGAAATGGAGGATGCCATGAGACAAGCATATCCATTTTTGTTTACTTATGTACATACAGAGCACATCGGCAGATAGAACATTGAGGACGATGTTCCTTTAAGGTGGAGGGGATTGTGATACCCATGTTTCCTTCAGTTTGTAAATATAACTATAACTGGCCAAGAGACTATGGTAGGCTAAATATGTGTGAATTTTTTATTTGATGAACCCTTGTATAAAAGGGTCAATGTATGAATTTTGTTATTAATAGAATTTGAATATGTGTTGCACAACTGTAGAAAGGGGGATAGTTTTCCAAGATATACCATGGGTGCTATGAGAGAGATGGTGAAGGGAAACCAAGAATGGTTGAGATGACCCTCACTAGACCAATACCTATGGGATGTAATTGCTCAACAGTCCTCTGACCCAGAAATGAATTACCCATCAGGCTGGTAGTTGGAAGGCCATCCTCAAGAGTTAATGAGGAGATGGGGCAAGGTATCCATCTATAAGGCTTACAGGCCTGACCATGAATTGGTATTTGGACCCACGCAACCTTGCTGAGGAAGGTAATAAAGGAGTTAATTCGGGGACAGAGACAGATCTGTGAGATAGAAAAGTAGAGAAAAAACTCTCCCGAGAAGAGAAGGGAAGTATACTTCGACTCGGAAGTTGAAAGAAAAAGTTGAGAAGTAAGTTCGTTTTGGATGAAAGAAGCCAAGGACAGGGTTTGGCTACAAGTTGATAAATGGGGATGACAAGTGACTAAGTACTCGTGTCGACCTCCTTGCTTGGAGTAGAGAAAACAAGACACCCAGTTCCTGTGGGAGGAGGAGAGTAACCTTCATCCCTGACTATTGTGGAGAAAAGAGAAATAATATCTCTCAAAGCATCATGGTATAGCTCGGGGGTGCCCAGTGGTAAATCCGTTAGAAGTAATTGTGCCTATGGTTGGGAGGAAACGGGAAACCCTTTCAGCAGTTGCTTCACATTTTCTAGTTCTGATAAGTATTTTCATACTTTGTGTATTACATTTGATGTGATGATGAAATGTTTGTGTTTATGATTCAGTCTTGCAGTATTTGAACAATTATTAGATAGAATCTTTTGCTATCTGTAAACTTGTATACTTCATGGCTTTCAATTTATCTTAGTTTTGTTGTTAGATAGTTATGAGAGGTGAAACTGTAGGAGAGATGGGGTAGGATTGAATGAAAACATCTAAGTCCTGCCAAAACTTTGAATTTTACCTTCGCAGGAATGTCAAGGTCGATTTTGTGGGAGAAGGTTGTTTTTTCCTTTAGACTATTCACCCATCTAACCGAGGGCTTGTGCCCATGCCCTTAAACCCTTTTCTACAAGAAAAAGAGGATTAGTTCTTAGCCCATAATATTTTCCAAGAGACCCATGTGACCAGTGCCAAGGAACCTTGCGCTAGTCTGAAAGGAGCTAGCTCTTTCGACTTTGGCACTTCAGGACTTGTGACTCCACAATCCTCAAAAGTAGTTGAAGGATGAAGTCACAAATCGATGAGGTCTATCGATATGGGGATTTAGTGTGGATCTCTCTCATCCGTTAGATCGAACGTAGGAAGGGAGGCATTAAGCACTTCGACGAAGTGCTACTTCAGGATATTAGGAGTGGTCTAGCTCTGAAACTCCCGAATGACTAAGTTGCAAAGTAAATCTGGACCATTGAAAAGGGAGGGACATGTGTCCATAGATCAACAGTTATCTGAGAGTCTGGGTATTCAGAGATTTAGATGCACGTGAGTTTCCCATGAAGGTTTGCAAGCCAGATTAAACTCTGGTCGTAGATACTAGGTACATGTGGAAATATATCCGGCATGGTCCAAAAGGAAAGCCAGGAGATACACGTCGAACTCCTGAATTTTGAAATGTTGAAGTGATGAGGACCATTGGATGAACAAGTACGTGGCAAGCGATCCCGTGGTTCGAAAAATTTGTACTCCTGAGAAATTTGGCCAAGGGTTTTCAAGGAGTGAAAACCATCGAAGTCGCGAACGTCGAAATAAATCTTGGTCATTGATAGGAAGAGGACGTGTGGCACTAGATCCAAGAGTCTAGAGACTTATGTATTCAAGGGATTTGGGTCGAGAAGATTTGGTAAGCTCGGAAGTCAGAGTCGTGAAGTAATGAGAATCGTAGATCTATGGATATACATGGAATCTTACGGACCATTAGATTGAAGGACTGAGCAGTTATCAGTCTATCACGATGTGGCTTGATGACGTCATTCGATGTGACGTGGACCTGCATTATGTGTGCTACGTGTCACCCAGTTTTGGACGATTCACATACCCATTGTGCCTGATTAGAGAATGACATGTGTCACCCCCTATCGAGGACATGTGTCACCCCTTGACCCTCACTGTGTGTCAACTTCTAGTTCATGGTTGCCTAGCCTATGTGGTTGGTAACATATTCAGGACCCCAGAAGTTTGGATAAATTCAGAGTTTGGATGATTTAGGGTGTGGTACCATATAGGAACGTTCGGCCTAAGTCATTGATCGTCGAAGGGCCAAATCCATGTGGCAAGAATTCGAAAGATTTGAGTGAAGGTTGATAAGGGATGGTCCAACTATGATCGTCGATCGTCGAATGTCGTTTGACCAATGACAGTCATCGATGACCGAAATGTCGAAACATAGGACGTTCAACGCTAAACTCTGAATGTCGATCGCCGAAGGTCTAAGGCCACATGGTGATATTTCAGAACCTCGAGGATTAGAAAGAAAGAGTGTCCTGCGCCGAATTTCAAGCCCTTTTTTAACCATAGGATCTCGATGGAGGACATGGACCATTGATTTCCTCCATTGTTCGACGATCTAGGAAATTCGAC
>JZKD02S0226227.1:155178-197802 GCA_000966675.3 Picea glauca
AAGGATATGATTTGGAATATAATAATGAAATAGTCAATTTATCCTCATCATGAAGTGTTTCAGAATTCTCCAAAGTTGCCACATGAAGGTCCATTACATGCAAGTGATAGGGATTTTTTCAGGAAGCACAGGAATGTTGTTAATTCATTGTCAGTGGCATCTATAATTCATTACCAAGCACATCAAAGGTCCTCCTTAGGAATGGGGGAGATGTGGCATCTATTTTGCATGTTTTTTGTTTGATAATGTAGTGACAAGATTTGGTTGCATGCACTTTCTATTGAGTGATCAAAGAACGCACTTCTTGAATAATACAATGGCAACATTGACTGAGGATTTCCAAATTCACTATTAGAGTAGCACGTCGTATCACCCTTAGGAAAATGGGACAAAAAAACCTTCAACAAAATTTTAGAGAGTACTCTGACTAAGATCTGCAACATAGGAAGGGATGATTGGGACTTAAGGATTTTTGCAGTATTATGGGCATATAGGACTACAAGCAAAAATGTGAAAGAACAGACACCTTTTAGGGTCGTATATGGGCAAGAAGTCATAATGTCGATGGAGTTTATTGTGTTGAGCCTATGCATTGTAGTGATTATAGATATTTCAGACTCTAGTGCAGTAAAGGAAATATTGTCATAGTTGTTACAGCTCGAGGAAGACATATTCGTCGCAGGATTCCATTAGCAAGTCTAGAAGGTAAGAGAAAAAGCATGGAATGATAGGCATATTAAACAAAATAAGGTTTCAAGCAGGAGACTTAGTGTTTCTCTACAAAAACAAGTTCATGCAACACCCCAGGAAGTTTAGGATGCACTTTCTAGGTCCATATCTGATCAATTATGTGATAGAAGTAGGTGTTGTGTAGCTAGAAACATTGAATGGTGAATTCTTGGGAGGATTGGTGAATGGAAGTCAAGTGAAACTTAATAGGGAAGGTTGACCTTCCGCACACTAGTCTGACCTGTGCAAGAACCTCTTTACTATAGTAGTGTATTATAGTAGGAAAAAAAAAAGGAAAAAGAAAGAAAAAGGGGGAAAAGAGAAAAAGGAAAACAAAGGAAAAACAAAAAAAAGTAAATAAGTTTCATCAAGAGTAAGTGCGTAGAAGAAGCCAGTGTTGTGCAGATAGAAGAAACCAAGCAAAAGAAGTGAATTACGCATAGAAGCATAGCATGTTCAATAAATGAACGAGTAAGCAAGAAAAAATGCACGGATGAGGACAGATAAAGACCGTTAAATAGAACTAAAGAGTGGAAAATGACAGTTTAATATCTATAATGATAGCATGGCACAGAGATGTGTTGTCATAAATGGAAAAATTTGATGGAAATCATGACAACCTGAAAAATCGAGGCAAAAATATAGGGAAGGATTTGGAATTAATGCAACTTTAAAGTAAGCATTAAATGAACAGTACTAAGGGATTTGACAGTTAATTATGGTGCCAAGGTGAATAGACAACTAGCGAAAGGGGTACAAAATCCATGAAGGGTTGACAAACATTGGTCAGTGTTACTTGGAGTTGCATGCAAGTAAGAGAGAGTCGAGAGCCATGTTGTTGATCTTGAGAAAAACCACAAAGTCGAAGTAGTTGTCACTAATAACTGGATTACATAGATGGAACCACTAAAGGCAACAACATTTGTATCAAAGAAATATTGAACGAGAAAAGAAAAAATAACACCAAAGTTTGATGAGATTCTGGGAGCATCATCATCGGATCTAAGGTTTACTAGGGATCACATTTCACCAAGGAAGGATGATGCTAGACCAGTGACATTGCAGAAGGATGCCAAGTATCCATTGGTGATGCCCGACATTCCATATGGAATCATCATCAATGAGAATATGTTAGGAAAGGTTTCGGAGCTTAAATATGTGGAACGCGATACCACGAACACAGTGAATTTCTCTGTACTTGTGCCATGTGAATACTTGGAACTGAGAACATATTGAGTGAAGAACTAGGATATACATGTGCCAAAGGTATGGGCTAGAGGGTTGGAACGATATGTCATACTAAATATGTTTGTCATTCCACATTTTGACGGGAGCTAAGAGGTGAATGCATGTGTCAAGATGTTGCTAACCTGTGTGCATGGCGGTTACGTATAGTTGGATAGACCAATCTCTATAGATACAAATATCATTTCTCAAATCACAGGATTACTGACATAGGGGGAATATCCAACCTTGTTTCTTGCAGACAAGAAGAATGACATAGCTTTATCAGAAGCCATGAGGGAGAAATTTCACACAGTCATAGGGGTGTGCGGGTTGGACATACCAACTATCTGTGACCCAACAATAAGAATTGTGACACAAGAATTGGTAGGAAAGTTGCTCAGGAAATGTAGGAAGGACCAAGTGCTTTCAAACGTGATAGCTTCGGAAGAGAAGTGTGTGGAATGGGTATCGATGAGTTGGGAATTGTTTCTACTTAACCAATTCCTCATCGATTGCATAGAAGCATGGGTTAGAGGAGTGAAATTTCATTATCCTTGGTTGTCAATTTTGATTGTGTTTATAGCATGGAATGAACCAGAAGACATGTAGTTTATAGTTCTAAGAGGTAATTCATTTTTAGGTGCTAAGTACTAGAAATTTTGGTACACGATGAACAAAAGAAGATAGATAGACACCAACATTGATTTATTTCTTCACAATGAAAGGATTATGAGGTGTATCTAGAATACACTACACATTTCACCATAGTTTCTAGAGGCATACACACCAATTGCGCGATTTCAGGAAGGTCGTCATCACATCTATATACAAGCAAAGAAATACCCGAGAGAGGAATGGGTCTAGACGAATTACAAAATCATAGAGGAAGACATCCAACTAATTATGCAATATTGGGAACCATGCTATAAGGTTCCTACAACGAAATAGAGACAGAGCACTCTGACAATGAAGAATAATACCAAGGCAATGGACAAGGAAATGGACAAAGCGATGGTGCAGGGGACATGCAGGAGATAGTACTAAATGTTGGGGAAAAGAGGCACTAGTACATTCAGGTCAAATTTTGATGGCATGTAAGGGGAAAACAACATCTCAACAGAAGAAGATGAAAGCAAATAAATAGCCATCTATATACACTTTGATGGATAATTATATCTATAGGATTGACTACCAAGTGAGGGATGTCATAGAAGAGACAACTCAGCAAACATCACAGAGACATGAAGGACTGCACTAGAAGGTGCAATAACACTTAATGACATTGCAGCAGCTATTGGAGGCAGTAAGGATAGTGCCAGAATAGAGATTTGGTGAAGGACCAACAACAAGCGCAATTGGGGAAGCAAGGACCACCACTTCTTACTTGTCTGAGATAGCAGCAGTGCGTAGAGTTTTGAAGATCTCACCGAAGGAAATTGAGTTCCCCACACCAGATATGAAGGAGCAAGCATGAGAACTAAGTCACCTAGACTTATTCGTTTCACACATGCCCATAGAAGCACTACAAGGCTTACAGACGGGTATTGTATAGGAAATACAGTTATGTGCAGAGTCAACATCGAGGGACTTGGATAAGGTAACAATGGATAAGGAGGAATTGTAGAAGGATTATACAATAGTTGTGTAGGAGAAGGACGAGGATGAGAAAAAGGTAGAGAGGTTATTGAAGGAGAAGGATGAGGTTGAGCAATAAGTAGAGAGGATAAAGCAGGTCATGTAGAAACTATATAAGGAGATTCCAGAGGTGTCGATGGTGGTAGAAGCCACATTGGAGGAACAGGTATCCAAAATCAGTGAAGGCATTCAAGGATTCTATAGCATAATCAGAGAGCTTGAAGTGCACACTACACTAAGAACACCACTTGAGGAGAAGGAACAAAGATAAACAAGAGCCATAACCATAGTGTCAAGCATTAAGAGTCTAGAGGAGGAGTGCACAAATTTATGCGAAGAAAGCATGCAACTTTGGAAAAATTTGGTGGAGGATTTGGAGATGAACGTCATTGAAGAGATATTAAGGAGTGCATAGGAGAAGGTGTAGAAAGTCATGAGGGATATAAACATGTTTCCACCATCTAAACGCATAACGACCATCCTAGAAAACATGCAGTCATACAACGAGATAGAAAATATAAGGGAAGAAAATAAGACTCTCGCACAGTGGTTGGTACCCCTGTAGGATGAAGAACTTAGGGTCATAGGTGCACTGGAAGTCGTGCAAGACATAGTGAAGAAAGCAGCACAAGACATCAAGGAGAAGCTCACGAACCTGACTGTGTAGGAGTAGAGGACATTTTGGAGAAAGAAACTAAGGTAAAGAAGGAATTCACTATAGCAAGAGAAACCCTCCAAAATTTCATGGAGGCATGGAAGGGCGCAATGCAATAGGCGTAAGTTTCTAGGGATGAGCCACAGGTGAGTGTTGGGGGGCTATTGGACATGGATTTTGAATAACTAATCTTGGAAGAGTGTGTGCAAAAGTAGAAAAGGGAGCATTTTGCGGGGTCAAAGTAGAAGTAAGAGCATGCGCAAAAGGAGGAAGGAAAGCAGTAGTTCAACATAAAAGCAAGAAAGCAGTAGTTCAGCGCCAAAGAAGGAAAAGTAGCATGTTGGAAAAAAATAAGGAAAAGTAGCATGATGGCGATAAAGAAGGAAGACAACTAGGACATATTAGGGTTTTGGAATAAACTATTAGAGTTATGAGCCCTAACTCTATGTATAAATATGTAATGGATTGGAAGAGAATAGGTTGTTGAAAGTGAGAGTTTAGCATGCATATGATTGAGAATATATGTTTAGGGTTGTGGAGAGAAGTTGCAAAGATAATATTGCACTGTGGAGTGGCTAGGCTAGACTGAGGATATAATATGTTGTATCTATTGTAAGCACAGTGCACAGGCCTGAGATAATTATTGCACGAACATCAATATAGAATCTAGTCGTTATGGACGTAGCCCAAGGATTGGGTGAACCACGTTAAATTATGTGTCTGAATTTGTTTTTTGATAGGGTTGTTCATGGATATTTTGTTATGCATTGTTAATATAGATCTATTTAATATATGATTATTGTGCAATAATTATGAATGTTACAGTGGGTTATTTATATTGCAATCTATGTTATAAGTGTTTTGCACAATAGAGTTTGTTAACTAATTAAAGGATATGAATAAATATAGTGCGCACAGGGTGGATAAAAAGTATTAGATATGATGATAGCCTCACATCCCCTCATCCCTATAGAAACTTGGTTCCTACAGCCCCAATAGATACCTCGGGTGAGACTTCACTTGCATGTAGGTGATGCCGAAAGGGTCAGTATCTGAAGGGTTTTGTTGGTTGATTAAATTGAACCTAGGGTCTTATAATCGCGTGCCAATAGCCACACAATCTCCTTTGTTGCTTTTGTAGCTACCACATATTCTACCTTTGATGTGGAATCGGTTGGAACTGGTTGTTTGTGTGATATACATGAGATAGTTGTTAATCCAAGACTCATGACTCATGATATAGCATGAAGTTGACACTCCATATTCTTTACCCCCGTCAAATTCTAAATTGGAATATGCAATCAGGTTGAATTCATCGACCTTAGAATAATTGACTCTAAAGTCTTGAGTTTCCTTCAAGTATTTTGGAACTCTTTTTTCAATAGCCCAATGTTCGTGTAACACCCCTATTTCCCCCGGCTTGTAATTAATCATAAAATAGGATTACCATGCTAAGGTATGTGGACGATGTAAATGCATTATTGTTAAATTGCCCATAACTGACTGTTGGGGGGTGAAGTCTTGAAGTACAAGCCATGATATATCTAGGGGAAAGAATCAGTTAATGAAGGAAACGGCTGGTGGTTGATCAATAAACCACCCCCATGAATGGAAACATGGGTTGTCAGCCCAAAGTACCACAGAGACCTACAGACCCAAGCTTCCTTCTGACAGAAGGAACAGGATAGATCAGAAACCTCCCTAAAGAAGGAAGGTAAGATACATACAGGGGGATGGTAAGAGAAGAGACATGAGACGAGAGCACAAGCTCGGAAGAAGATGCTCAAACCAAAAGGAAGTGCAGATGAAACAACCTAAAGGACCCGAACGCGAGATTGTTGCTGAGGAAGAATCTGATAAACCTCGCAAGGATATTGTGACAGAGAGAGGGTCTATGAGAGATGGCATAGTTCCCTAGTGATATCATGGCTTGGCACAGGGGTGGCCAGAGTGCTAAGAATGAATTCCTCTGAGCCTATGGTTGGGAAGAAAGGAACACACCCACAGTCAGTTAGTTGGCTGCAACTTGTAATATATAAGTATCCTCCTACCCTATGTAAATTGAGTTGTAACTATGTAATAAAATTGGATATACTATGAATTTTTTCAGGGATGTGCATAATTTCTTAATGGCTATACTATATCCCTTTTATTTCTTCTTGATTGTGTAATTAGGAAAGTAAGAAATTATATGGTTCGGAAATGACTTGTACTCGTAAATGCTTGAGCCCTATGGTGGTTTAAGCTAGAGCCACAAACTGTGAGTTCATCGACCTTGGGCACAGTTTCATGTATGCATGTCGACACTCCTAGTCATTCTGAGTCCCTTGGATAAAGGATTCTATTAAAGCTAAGGAGAGATAGTGCATGTATGCATAGGATCTCTGTGAGGTAGGAAGAGACCAAGAACCACTTTAGTTCTAGAGTTGATGAACGAGCGTGAGGGGTGCACGGAAGAATTATTCTTAGTGTTAAGTTCAAGAGAAAGAGCGCAAAGCTCTTAAGCCTTTCAGAGCTAACAAATCTCAGGAAGGATAGTGAGATTGAAGTATCGAAAGGGAAGGTTCCTTTGTATGGAAGATGAATGAATGAGATCTATTCAGGAAGAGCCAAGGTCTGTTGTGACCGTTGGATATGGGAAAGAGTACAGGAGTTAACCCCTTGAGTCCTTCGGACTTCGTGAGTTCATAGAATTGAGCGAGTTCATCGTAAGGGAGGTAAAATCCTTGAATTCTTGAAGTCCCGAAGTCAATCTGGGCTTTAGATCTGAGGATGCCCGAGAGTCACCCCGACCGTCAGATATATGAGGTAGTTAGTCTGGCATTGACCGCTTCGAGAGAATAAAGGCTTAGTAATGCCAAAACTCCTGAAGAATGAAGTAGCGAAGTAGTGTGAACTGTCGATCTATGGATCCTTCAAGACCCCTCTCGAACGTTCGATCGAGGGAATGTGGGTATTATGTTGAGATTACATGGGGACCCATGTGTCGAGTAATGGTGATGCCAGGTGTTTCGCTCAAAGTGGCACACACTAGGGTATTAAGAGGTGGTTATTCGTGAGCTCCTTTGGAAATATGCAGAGCAATGGAGTCTATCTATACTGTTGATCTGAGAGAGAGGATACATGGTGGAGATCATCGACTTTGGGAGAAAATACTCCGAGAGAAAAGGTGGTGTGAGCGTCTGGGACTCCTGAACATCGAAGTCCCGAAGTGGATCTGAGTCGTTGATTTAGATGGATGTGTGGCACCTGATCTGGAACTTCGGGTATGGAGTACTTTGGAGGAAAAAGAGTTGGAGTGCTTGGGACTCCCGAACATCGAAGTCCTAAAGAAGATCATAATCGTCGATCACAAGGGGCACGTGGTGCTCGATCTCTAATTCTGGGTACGAAGTACTTTGGAGGAAAAATGTGTAGGAATGTTTGAAACTCCCAAACATCGACGTCCCAAAGTTAATCAGGGCCATCAAAATATCTGAGGACACGTGGTGTCAGATTGTGAACTTCAAAGATTTGCAACTCCAGAAGATTTGCACGGTAGTTGTTTTGGTGCATGTTGTCTTGGCGTCGGGTCATAGCCCATGGTCATATGAAGGTATTTATGGATGGAAGAACCCGAGGAGCTCGGGAGAGGATATCATCCAGCTATGAGCTCAGTTCGGAGCATGGAGACTGTGGCTGGAGAGTTCTGGAAGAGAATAATGAAATAGAGACCCAGAATGGGGGTTTTGATTCTCTTAAGAAGAACAAAATTTTGACGTCCCACCATGGATGTGTTACAAATTGGTATCAGAGCATGGTTACAACACTTGGCCTTCTTGGGTTCATGCACAAGTTGCATAAATAGGTATTCTTATCTGCATTTACTCCTTGAGGAGAAGGACTATAGATTGAACGTGTGATTTTATGAATTCTTGTTGAATTTTAGCAGAAGAATTTCTTTAACCCTTTGTTAAAGTGATAATTACTCTTACCGGAGTAGGGATATGCTAATTAACATTAATAATAAGACTTGAATGTGGATAGTTGAAGGTGGCATGGTTTTGTCAAGGATAGTTGAATCCCGAAGGACAGATGACCTGGTGTTTGTAACATTGCCTCTAAACATGGGAAGTTGGAACCTCAGGCACAGATGATGGATGATTATATAATGGTTAATACCTTTGTGGTCTTAAAATAATCTGATAGGATCAGGTAGGAACCTTGGCAGTATAATTACTACTT
This sequence comes from Picea glauca, assembly GCA_000966675.3. NCBI lineage: Eukaryota > Viridiplantae > Streptophyta > Pinopsida > Pinales > Pinaceae > Picea > Picea glauca. Next base: position 163,649 of record JZKD02S0226227.1, read on the forward strand.
TATATTAAACTTGGAGTATATAACTCCTCATGACCAAAGGAAAGGTGAGATGGGTAAAGTCCTATAGAAGTTGAGGCAAGAAGGTTTTCTTGCTAGTTGTTATAGTATAAAAGGGAAAGTGACCCTAGTTTGTTATTGCCATAAAGAGAAGGAAACATCAGTATGAGTTATAACTATGAGATTAGTCATGTAAGCGACTATAATCTCTAACTAAAGAACACTAATGATAAAACTAAGCTAGTATGATGAATACTTAGTTGTGTGTGTATGCTTGAGTGCATGGATTTAATGCATTGTGAAGCTTCTTGATATGAAGCCTGATATTAATACCAGTTAGGTACGAATTATATTAAATGTGCAAGTGATGCACATGTATGATGTAAGAGTATAAGTATACTAAAGGCCCAATATGGTTTCCCTGATGAGTGAAATGTGAGGCAAACATAGCACTTGCCAAGATTGAATGAATACCATGGATGCATGGTTGACTCCATTCTAAAGAGTCATGAAATTTTTGTTTTAAATGATAGCTTAAGGGGAATGTGCTCCATCTCCCCAGGAAAATTCAATAAAAATAAATGAAAGAGTTAACGAGCAAGGATGCTCTATTGTCATGATAAGAGGCAAATTATTATGCCCTTGAGGATCATAGGAGAATGATTGTAAGCAATCATGAGTTGACTTATTTTAAAATAGAGATGTATGTAGGCTATGAAATATACCTATGGAAGCTACACACAAGCTTATGATTATGAATATGGCTAAGTACAGCATGTATGTAAGTTAACAAAAACTAGAATATGTGTGGATACATAATCTGGATGCATGTCAGAAATGCATGTCTATGTTCCTTAAAGAATGTTTAGTAACGAGACAAAGATAATTCAAGGTTGAGTCCATCACATATAGTGATGGATATGCAATGAGGAAGTTGTGTGCTGAAGGAGAAGGAGTTCCCTATGAAGAAACTATGTAAGGACTCTGTCAGAAGAACAGAGTCACAACCCTAATGATTTTTTAAGTTTGGGCAATGGGCTGCAAAGCCTACCTATATAAGAATCTTGGATTACATTTTTAAAACAAAATGTGTAGGTGGAAGACTAACAATTGAATGCTAACCACTATGAGAACCGAATGATAATGTGCAGGATGCACAGGTTCATGAGCCACTATGAAATAAAATCTTGTTATTAAAGCATATTGTTGTATCCAAAAAGGTTAGAGTGAGTCCTAACCAAGGCTACTCAAGGGGAAAAAAGTAGGGAGATCCCAACCTGGAATAAATTGAAAAAAGCCAAGAAGAGGAAAAAGGAGGAACACGTGTCCACCCTAACAACTATGAATTGCTTACAGGGTTGTAGGTCTTAGATGAGAAATTGTGAGAACAAGTATAGCTAGGAAAAGAGAAGGGATAAATAAGTATGTTTGATCAAATAGGCTTGGTTGAAGCCACACCAAGCAAAGGAAGTAAGGCCTTAGAAATAACTCAGTTGGGTTGAAATCCCCAGGATGTGTGGAAGGAGTGGGAAAAAGGGGAGAGCCCCTAACTCCTTTCTTGTTGTGTGTTATGTTTCCTCTGGAATGAAAAAGATGATTTACTAATAAAAGTAAATGTTTGGACACCATAATGATGATAATTGTATTACTACAGAAATAGTTGAGAATTGTCTGTATTACATTCATGAAAACCTTTGAGGGTAATGTGATGAAGTGCATAAAGATATGCTAGGACATTTTAAAGATGTTTTACGGAATTGAATGTTATGCACGAAAAATTTGAAAGGTAGTTGTATGTTGTGGATACCCAGATAGGGTATGGATCAAGAAGAAAACCTTGATCGAATCAAGTTAATTGAGAACCTGGCAGAGGAGATGAATGCGAGCCATTCATCGAAAGGAAACCGATCTCTTTCATCAGATTGTCTTCAAGATCCACTGGAGTTAAAGGATCAAACACTAGTCGTTCGATAAGATCGACGGCTCGTATTCATTGCGGAGATTGAATAGGAACACAGGTTAATGACGGAGCATGTGCTCGCAATTTAAATTCAATATAGTTTTGTTTTGAGTTTGGGGTCCGATCGTAGATCGGACGACCAGGATTCATTGCGGAGCACAAAGGAAAAATTAACGAGTGCGTTAGTTCACAGCCCACAATCAACCTACACCATTGATCTCGTTGGGGTTGATGATCAACGACCAAGGTTAAAAGATTTGGTCGATCACCTTTCAGATTATGGAGATTGAACTCTCTGATAAAGAGTGAGAGCATTGGTGATTCTGAAACCCCAGTGAACTGTTTATCTGTGAACGATCAGTGGGTGGACCTACAAGGAACCCACACGTTAATGTCATGTAAACCCATACTGTGATTGGGTTTTGTGGTTGGATTTGGAAAATCAATTTGTTAGTCTAAATTCTTGGTCAAATACTTCTATGTCAGAATTGTTATGTTTGGAATCGTGTGGAGAGAATCGATCTAGGGATAAGATCGACAACCCGTATTCATTGCAGGGAAGGTGGTTAATGTCAGAATCTGTACACATAAACTAAACTCAATATAGTTTTGTTTTGAGTTTGGGATCCGATCGTAGATCGGACGGCCCATATCCATTGAGGAGATCAGAAGGAGAATTAAACCATGATCTAGTTGATGTTCCACAATCCCTTGTCATCGTTGGATCTAGGGGAATACAGATCTTCATCGTCGAATTGTAGACAAGGGGTTTAGCCAGGATCATGGCACCCCCAAAACGAGAGCTGAAAGGGTAGTGCCTAGAAAAAAGAATAGAGCTAAGGTCACAGCTCTCGATTACATGAAGAGAAAGAGGAGTTCATTTGGTCCAGTCAAGGAAGGTAGAGTTTAGCACTCTACATTAGAATGTGGTCGTGGGGACTGGTTCTATGGGAATAAATGTGCTCATAGTTAGCACGCTGCATGGAATTCATTGAGGGAATGCATATTGCATAAGATGGAAGATAATGGATTTTTTAGTAAGGAAGGAGGACCTTCCAATGTTTTACTTACATTATGTAAGTGTCGAAGGAAAACAAATTTTGGGTGGCCATGAGTGTTGTCACCCTAGTTATTAATGAAGGAAGAATCCTTAAAGGCATTCATGTGAAACCTGGAGTTTCATGAATGACGATATTAGGGTTGTGATCGTTTCAGAGCATAAAATACGGTTCTGCTAAAATAATAAATATGGACAAAGAGTCCATATGGTAATAAGTTGGTTGAATTCAACCACACCTTGGCAAGAGTGCCTAACCTGAAAAGTGATAACCTGAAATTAATGCAAGGGTGCATTGGGTATGAATGTGGCCACGAATGTTGGCACATTCATTAAAGTCAATTGGTACCTGAATTTCATTTTGAAAAGTTGATATAATAAATTGATGCATGTGTAAGGAATGAAATTCTTTTTTTCTTGTATCATCATATAGATAAAAGTGATTTGACTGTTAGCATGCACAATTTAAGAATTGTTTGTGATGATGTTATAATGGTACGATGAAAATATATGTGCATGGGAAACTAACAATTTGTTTGGATGATAGAAGTTGAAAGTGTAGGAAGCAAAGGGGTCTTGAATATGGCAACGTTGTAAGCCCATGAGGAAGACCAATTGCCTGATGAGCCAAACCGCTATGGGAAGGAAATTCCCATAATTATGAATCTCGTTCCTGTGCAGAACAAATATGAAAACAAAATGTGGAATTTGTAAATCTGTGGGTGACAGATTTACAAGAAAACTTTGAATTTAAAATTTATGATGATGTCTCATGAATTTATGTATGCCTGTGATATGGGTGAGAAGAAAAGATCTGTCGAGAAAGGATAGATGAAGGTTTTCAAGCTGTAAAAGCATGAAAAATGGATACTTCTGAGCCATGAGAACCCCATGGTAATCCATGATTGCCTAGAATATGTTGTGTAGAGGTAACACAAGCTGGAGGGATGCCTTGACTGTAAGGCTCGATAAAGTCTCTAGAATTATTCCTGTGCGAGAAAACCTTAGCAAGGTAAGCTGGATCACCCAAGGAACTGTATAGAAGAGAAGGGGAGGTATGAGCCTGGGCTTGGAGGGTGAGTGACCGCAAGGAAGAGGAGACCTTGATAGTTATTGTAAACTATTGATTGGGATCATGCACACGATGGGTAGTTCTTCCTATGCGAGAAAACATTGGCAACACAAGATGGATCACCTGAGGAACTATATAGCAAAGAAGGGCATGCTTGATCCTAGGCTAGGAGGGTGAGTGACCACAAGGAAGAGGATACCTTGATAGTTCTTCTAAAATATTGATTGGGATCATGCACATGATGGGTAATTCTTCATGTGCAAGAAAACCTTGGAAAGGCAAGATGGATCACTCGAAGGACTGTATAGAAGAGAAGGGGATGCTTGAGCCTGGGCCTGGAGGGTGAGTGACCGCAAGGAAGAGGAGACCTTGATAGTTATTGTAAACTATTGGGATCATGCACTCAATGGGTATGTCAAGGAAATACAGTGATCCTAGATAATAAGGAAACCATGTGGATACAAATCCACAAACTACGCAGATAATTATTGTGCTAGATTATGAAATTTTTCACTTGAATTTTGAACAACAATAAGATGTTTTCGCATAAATTTTTTATTAATGTTCTTTTTGTCCAAGAATTTATTGAAGACATGTGACGAAGGCCAAGAGTCTGTAAAGGAACTTACCATGAAAGAGGATCAAGATTTCTGAAGCAGCTAGATGAGGAATTCATAACAGGTATTATTGAGAAAGAACATTGAGAACAGTGTTCCTTTTAAGGGGGAGGGGATTGTAACACCCATGTTTCCCCCAGCTTGTAATTAATCATAAAATAGGATTACCATGCTATGGAATGTGGATGATGTAAATGTATTATTGTTAAATTTTCCATAACTAACTATTGGGGGGTGAAGCCTTGAAGTACGAGCCATGATATATCTAGAGGAAAGAATCAGTTAATGAAGGAAAGGATTGGTGGTTGAAAAATCAACCACCCCCATGAATGGAAACATGGGTTGTCATCCCAAAGTACCATAGAGACCTGCAGTCCCGAGCTTCCTTCTGACAGAAGGAATAGGATAGGTCAGAAACCTCCCTAAAGAAGGAAGGTGTTGGCATAGGGGCAGACCCAAGGTTCAGCGCCAAGAGCGTACCAACAAGCCCCAACTACTAGCCCTTTCAGCTACACCTACGAAGCAGATGCGGTCTCACCCAAAGCAGCTATGGGGGGGTTGCAGGACAGAGATTTCTACAACCAAGGGAACTATCAAGTGAATCCAACACTAGAACAATACAGCATGCATATATCACTTATCAACTTAGATCTATTCCACACATATAGCAGATCTACCATAGTAATGCAATAACAGTGTATCAAAGAAAAATAAAATAGCATCAATCACACACACAAGACAATATATATGTGGTTCACCCTCTCTCTAGGGCTATGTACACAAAACTTTGCTTTATAATGTATTAAGATGAAGCATACAGTTCTTGTTTGTGCTCTTAGCTAGCAGATCTTCTCTCTTCTTTTCTCTATCTCTCCCCTCCCTATGCACCCAACTGTAGGGTTGATCTTTGCACCCAGTTGAAGATATTACAATAAATAAGGCTCTTGTACTCAGTGCTTCTCTCTCACCCAGTGTTACTCACTCGATCACACAACAACAATATTAACAAAACGACAACTAGGTCGAACCTCCTTCCCTTCTATAGGTTCTTATTTATACATTACAATCACTCACCAACATCCTTAGGCTGAAACCTAGGTGTCACAGCCCTAGATATAAAAATCCTAGGTGTCTAAAACCCTAGGTCAACTTGACCCATGTTTTCATGGCTTCGCCAGCCTGTCTTTCCTTCCTTCTCGCGCGGTGCTCCAAAGCATCCAACAATGGATTTTTTCACTTGTTGAGTTGTCCATGATCCTTCTTTCTTGTTGATATGTCATCCTTGATCTCCTCATCCAACGGCTTGCTTCCTTTTACTTCGCTCCATCTTTTCTGCTCTTTTGCTCACTTTGACCCAGTAACAGTCACTGTGTCTTCCACGCAATTCGCATTCTTCCTTTTCTTCCTTGATCTTCTCTTACTTCCATAACCAAGGACCAACAGGCCCCCAACATTCACCTTTGACTCATCCCGAGGCACTTCAGATCGGAACTTCTTGTTTTACTTCGACTTCAGACTGCGCAGTGAAACCTTTGCTTTCTGCTCTATGCCTCCTCTCCTTCCCTGTGTAGACTGTCTTTTCTGTGTCTGGCACCCAGTTTCAACTGCACCTAGTACCTAGAACATTTTCCTTATTCCTTTACTTAGAGTTGCGGGGCAGTGGGTTATCATAATACAATTTCAATCGGATCCCATTCACTAATCCTTCCTTCCATTCTCCCTTCAAAGTCTTCAACTGCACATCTCCTCCTTCTGTAACATAGGCGATCTCATATGGCCCGAGCCAATGCATTATGATCTTCCCAGGATGTTTTATGAACTTACTGTCATATACCAGTACTAGATCACCTTGCTTGAATGCCTTCTTCTTGATGTGTCTGTCATGATAGGCTTTTTCTCTTTCCTTTTGTACCTGCTGATGGAATCCTGCAAAAAATATGTCTTCTTCGAGTTCGAGCAACTTTGCAATCCTTTCTTGAACAGAGCCAATATCATCCATATCTGTAAAGGCAACAATTCTTAATCTTGGTACCAAGTATTCCATTAGGACAACGGCTTCGAGACCATACACCAACTTGAAAGGGGTCTACATTGTTAGCTTCTTGCAAGTGGTTCTATAGGCCCATAGTACTGTTGGTACTCTTAAATCCCAGTCATCCATGTTCACACTACAAATCTTCGTCAGTGTTGTCTCCAAGATCTTGTTAAATGCTTCTACTGTTCCATTTTCTTGTGGATGGTAAGGTGAGCTCTTATGATGGTGGACTGCAAATTCCTCAGTCAAGGCTTCAACAATCTTATTTATGAAATGTGTGCATTGACCACTCATAAGGATCTTTGGGGATCCAAACCTGGTTATGATGTCATCAAATATGAAGCACGCAGTTGTAGTTTCACTACATTCCTTAACTTCTCTTGCTTCGGCCCATCTGGTCAAGTACTTTGTTGTTGTAATTATGTACCTTGCTCCTGTGCGCTTTCCTAGTGGGTTTATAGGTCCCACGAAGTCAATGGCCCATTTCTCAAATGCTTGTAGGGTCAGTTGTGATGCTAATGGAATTTCATCTCTTTTGGATGGTTTCCCAACTCTTTGGCATACATTGCAGGCTCTATAATAGTCTTTAACATCTCTATGTAAGGTAGGCCACCAAAGGCCAGCTCTAAGAACCTTCTACATAGTTGCTTTCCCTGCATAATGTCCTCCTGTGATTCCTTCGTGAGATTCTGCGAGGATCATCAGTCGTTCTGCCTCCATAACACATATTCTCAATATCTCATCAGGTCCCATCTTGTAGAGTTGTCTAGATATAAGTGAAAAGTCTACAGCGTGCACTACTAGTTGTTTCTTCTGAGGAATTGTATACTCACTATGTGTCATTCCTGTTGACAGGAACTGGACTATCTCTGTGAAGTGGTCATCAATATTTCTAATGGCCAGTAATTGTGCATCCAGCAGTGTGTCCTCCAAACTAGTGGGCTCTTCTCCATTTTCCAACCTCGACAAGTGGTCAGGACCTTTGTTCATTCTTCCTTGCTTCACTATGATCTCAAAGTCATATTCCTGAAATAGCAGAATCCATATGCATATTCTCCCCCCCAACACTGGATTGTTGACTAGGTATTTTAGTGTGGAGTGATCAGTAAACATTTTAAAGTGTCCTCCCAACAAGTAGTGGTTAAATTTTAGTAGCGCATACACCATGGCTAACCCCTCTCTCTCGGTAGTGGTGTAATTGATCTCAGCAGTTGATAGCTTCCTACTGGAAAAGGCTAACGGATGGTCAATATATCCTTCCCCAGGTTGTGCTAACACTACTCCTAATTCAATAGAAGATGCATCAACATGCACATGAAACTCCTTGCTCCAATCTGGGAAGACCAGAATAGGTGCAGAAACCATTTTCTATTTCAGTATGTCGAAGCTCTGTTGTCACTCTTCTGTCCAACTAAACTGGTAGTCCTTCTTCAAAATATTCTCCATGGGTTCTTTAATCTGGGCATATCCTTTAATGAACTTCCTGTAGTATCCAGTATGTCCCAGCGCAGTGTGCAGTTGTTTGACTGACGTAGGAGGGGGTAAATCAACTATAATGGCAATTTTAGATGGATCGACCAACAATCCCTGTTTGCATACAATATGACCTAACGGCACTCCAAATGGTGAGAAGAAGATGCATTTATTCAGATTCAAGGAAATTTAACACTGCCTATGTTTTTCCAACATTAGCCTTAGACATTCAATATGATTTTTCAATAAACTAAAAATAGTCCAATCATCAAAATATGCTTCTAGAAATTAATGCAGAAACTCCTTGAATGCTTCGACCACCACCCTGGAAAATATAGTTGGGGCATTCTTCAATCCAAATGGCATCATTATATACTGATAGGACCCCCATTATGTTGCAAATGTGGTCTTATGGTGGTCTTCCTTGGCAATCCTAATCTGATGGTATCCTGAGAATCCATCTGTAAAAGAGTATACCTCATGGCCTCCCACATTATCTAGCACTTCGTCAATGAATGGTGTAGGGAAGGGGTCATGCAAACAGGCATCATTCAGCTTCTCGAGATCTATGCAGATCTTGATCTCTCTTGTCTTCTTGTCCTGTACCACCATAGGGATAATCCATTCTGATTCTTCGACAGGTTCTATAATCCCATCTTCCAACATTCCATCGAGCTCAATATTCACTTTCTCCTTATATTTAGGGTTCAATCTGTAAGGTATCTACTTGAATAGTCTTGCATCTGGTTTCAAAGGGATCCTCATATCTCCCATAGGCCCTTTAATTCCCTTCATATCAGTGAACTTGGTTGGAAACAAGTCTTGATATTCATGCAGTAATTTTGTAATCTTGTCAATAGTGGCAGCATCCCAATAATCTCCAACATTTGCAAGCTTTGGTGTCTGCTCTGTTCCAATATTCACTTTCTTAATATTGATTGGTTGTCCCATGAATGGTAACTCAACTCATGATCCTTCCACATCTCTTTGGCCTTATGTTTCTACAATGTTCACCTTTCTTGGATCATCATCTTCATCAACATTGATGTTGTAACAACCTTGCAGTTTTTGGAGAGGCACAGTCCATTCATCCTCTTCTTGATCCAAAGGGAGGTTAGATGCCTCCTTGAATAATTTATGTATTACCATCCACAATGCTTGATCTACTGAAGGATATTGACTTTCAAATAAGAAAGTGGTTACAAAATTATGAGCCATACCTTCCTAATCTATAGTGATGAGGCACAACTCTGCTTGAAGGTACCAATTGATAGGTGTCATGTCTAGCGTGTTAATGAATTTGTGCACCCACTGCTCTTGAGAAATGTTTCTCTAGACTTATTTGCAACTTCACACATGGTCCTTTGGGTAGCTTTGACCTGTGTACCGAACTTCACAGCCTTCTACTTGTGCTGAGAACCACATTGTCATCAAGGTACGACATTGTACCTAGTCTGTAATATTGGTTTTGTGTGTCCCCCACCATCTTGTTGGTGTGGATTTCAGGGCCTCATCCATTGCCAACAATATTTTTTGTATTGGTAAACTTCCTTCAAAGTCCAACAAGAAGGTTTCTAAAGGATTCAGACCATCAAAGGTGGGTAAATTACTTACTGTTGTGTCGATCTAGCGAACTTCTCTGGTTAATCTAGCAGATCTTCTTGTAGATACTTCATAAATTTTATTCTTCCAGTTCTCCAGTGATTCTTCTGAGTCTGATGAACATGATTTGTCACTTCTCCAGCTTAGGTTTCCATCGATCGTAGGATTAATGTAATCATGTTGTCTGGTTGTTAATTTGTATATGTTTTCCAGTTCATATGCACGGTCTTCTTCTCTGATGGTCTCTGTGTATCGTTGACCTTCATCTGGATCTAAAGGTGCAATGACCCTAAGGCCATCTCTTTCAAAATTCATACATCTTTTCTTTAAATCAACCATAGTGGAATTATTGAAATCCCAATCAATTCCTAACAATGTGGAGTAAGGACAACTATCATCAACTATCTCAATTACCTCAAAATCTGCAAACGTTCTTACTCCGTCAATGTCCACAGGGACATGTTCCAGTCTACCAAAGGGGCTTACAGCTTGTTGATTATCCATCCTAAGCCTGATAGGGGAATAGATCAATTTTGGTTTTCCCATGAGTTCCCAGGTTTGCTTCGTCATGACATTGACCTCTAACCCTAAGTCGAGGACCACATAGTCTATATCATATTCTCTTATTTGAGCATTCAAGTGCAATTCCTTATTTTTCCTTCTCTTTTTAGCGATTTGGTGTACTGCCCTATTCAGTAAGGGGTATATCTTTCCTATCTCATACTGTCTGATTAAATTTTGTAGTTCTTGTACAGTGCTCTCATCCTGAATCAACTTAATACAAATATATAAAAATTCCATGAGCTTTCTTACCTCTTTTCCTTCTCTTGGTGAAACAAACTAATCGAATGTCAGAGGCATTCCATATTCTCTTAATTCTGGTCATGTCTTTGATGAAGAGCCTTCGTCTTCTTTGAACTCTTTTCTTGCCTCCTCAAATATATGTCTTTCTTTCTTTCCATCAAAAGTTTGGGTCTTCTCCGCAGCTTTCCTAATTCTTGAGTCTTCTGTAGCCTTTCTTTGGGTCATTATGTCTTCTCCTGTAACAGCGCCTCCTCTAGTGATAACAGCAACTCTAGGGTCTACTTTGCGAGGTTTGGCATATATCAGTTGCACTTGCGGATTCTGCTGAGGTCCTCGTCTTTCCTAAATCTTAGCCAGCAATGTTGTACATTCCTTGATAACATGCTCTGAGGAGTTTCAATAGCTGCAAGTAGTACAAGGGTTCTGATAGTCCCTTGCTAGGTGTCCTAGCTATGCACAGTTATAACAGATGATTTTTCCTCAGCCTCGACCCATACCTCCTCCTCCTCCTCCTCCTCTGAATCCACCGCAAGGATTGAAGTTTCCTCTCCCAGGGGAGTTATACTGCGTAGTGTTTCCTTCTTGTTGTACTTCACCTTGAATTTTGTATATGTCTCTTGACCTTTCATTCATGAGTTCATAAGCCCTACAATATATATCATCATTCCCCCTGGACTTACAGAATGTGCAATACAAATTTTTGGGTGTCTGAATAAAAATTTTCATGTATTAGCACTCACCAGGGCGATGTCTATTTCGGCATACCTCACACCAAGGTAAGGTGACTTGCTTCAAAGGGCTCAAAGCTCTAGAGGCCAAGTATTCATGAAATAGGGGACATTGCTCCTTGTCATGGCCTTCTAATCTGCATATGACACACCAGATGTCTTCTCTTTTATCTTTTCCCTTGTCTTTTTTCATATCTTTCACCTACAGAGACAAACTAGTTAGCTGACTCAAGATTTGACTCATACCTTAACTAGATTCTCCCATAGGGGTTGATTCTAGCTTCATGGCAATCTCCAGCGCCTCAGCCTGTGAAGAAATCTTCTATTGTATCAGAGGAACTCTAATGTGTGGTAAAATGGTAGCAATGAACCACTCTTTATTCTTCTCATCTGGGATATAGAAAGTCAATCGACCTGTTAAGGTCTTGAATCTTTAATTGAATTCTCAAACAGGTTTGGCTACCTTCTGCTTGATTTCTTTCAGCTCTGTGATACATTGTGACTCTAATTTGGGTTTCTTGAATTCTGCAATCAACGTATTCTTGATTTGATTCAGCGGCTTAGGTTGTGCAAGTCCTTGGACAAGCTTCATGTACCAGCTCAGTGTGTGATCCCTTATGGTAGTACTAAATTGAGTTCTTTTAACAGCTTCATCGGTGACATTCTTAATATTCCATACAGCTTCACATAGGAACTAGTGTTGATCAGGGTCTTCAGACCCATCTCCCGTAAAGATAGGGAGCCTCATCTCATCTACCATAGATCTTCCTAGGTTTCCTAGGTTTCATGTCTGAGTATATGTTGAACTGCTAGTAATAGTACTCTGAGGACTCTGGTGACTCTGAATATTCTAATTTCTTAGTGATGATGAGTTAACATGAGGGATAATAGTACTTACCTCAGCAGTCTGTGCAGTTCCTGAAGTTTCTGGCTCATCCCAGCGAGGTTCTTCAACTTTTCTTTCCTCTGCCCTAGAGAGTTCCGAATGCTCTTCGTCCGTCAAATCTTCCTCTTCTCCACTATAGAAACCCTCATCCCCGTAGTTATTCTTAAATAGGTTCACAAGATGAAATTATTTGAACGCTCTTCCACTACGCATATGTCCAACCTCTATGTCGTTGTCACTGTCTAAATTTTTGAACATTAGCTTTTTCAAATCTGACCAATCTATTGTATCTTCAAGATGTTTTTCTCATGCAATAGCATATTGATTTTCAACTTCAGAAAATGTAAAAATTTTCCTCTGGGTCCCTTGAAGAAATATCTCTCGGCTTGGCTATATGACTCTACTCTATCAACAGCAAACTCGGTGATGTAGCCTCCAATGGTGCTATCAAACCAATGATCTACTACTCTTGACACAGCGTTATCAACTCTCTTGACCTTCTTGATCAATGTCAACGTCCAAACTACAGAAGGTCTAGATCTGACCTCAAACTGGGTATTTTCTAACCTAGCTAACCACTCATATAGCTCCTGATGGATTCCTTCAAAGAAAATCTCGAGTATATCAGTAAATATATATCTCTCCAACCAATCCTCTGTACTAATATTAGGGTTCTTGTTCTAGGCTTTAGAGAATTCCTTTTCTTGATCCTCTATCCACTTTTGAACTTCTGTCTTTGATGGAAACCAAGATATGGGGGGGTTGCAGGACAGATATGTCTACAACCAAGGGAACTATCAAGTGGATCCAACACTAGAAAAATACAGCATGCATATATCACTTATCAGCTTAGATATATTCCACACATCTATCATATCTACCATAGTAGTTCAATAACAGTATATAAAAAAAAAAGAACATAGCATCAATCACACACACAAGACAAGATATACGTGGTTCGCCCTCTCTCTAGGGATACATCCATAGAACTGTGATTTATAATGTATTAAAATGAAGCATACAGTTCTTGTCTGTTCTCTTAGCTAGCACATATTCTCTCTTCTTCTCTCTATCTCTCCCCTCCCTGTGCACCCAGATGCAGGGTTGATCTCCGCACCCAACTGAAGATCTTACAGTACAGAAGGCTCTCATACTCAACGCTTCTCTCTCACCTAGTGTTACTCACTCGATCACACAACAACAATAGTAACAAAAGGACAACTAGATCGAACCTCCTTCCCTCCTGTAGGTTCTTATTTATACATTACAATCACTCACCGACATCCTTAGGCTGAAACCTAGGTGTCTAAACCCTAGATACCAAAACCCTAGGTGTCTAAAACCCTAGGTCAACTTGACCCACTTTTTCAAGGCTTCACCGGCCTGTCTTTCCTTCCTTCTCATGTGGTGCCCCAAAGCATCCAACAGTGGCTTTTTCCACTTGTTGAGTTGTCCACAATCCTTCTTTCTTGTTGATCTGTCATCCTCAATCTTCTCATCCAACGGCTTGCTTCCTTTTACTTCGCTTTATATTTTCTTCTCTTTTGTTCACTTCAACCCAGTAACAGTCACTGTGTCTTCCACGCAGTTCGCATTCTACCTTTTCTTCCTCGATCTTCACTTAATTCCATAACCAAGGGCATAGTTTCACGTATGCATGTTGACACTCCTAGTCATTCTGAGTCCTTGGAGAAAGGATTTTGTTAAAGCTCAGGAGAGATAGTTCACGTATGCACAGGCTCTCTACGAGGTAGGCAGAGACCGAGAACCACTTAAGTTATAGATTTTGTTGGAGACACCTTTTTCAACTGGTTTAAATGTATTTTTTAAAGTCAAACGTTGGTTTTTGAGTTATTTTTCGCTTCGTGACATTTACCTACTGAAAATCTCAGTAGTCTCGACATGCGAAATAGCAAAGGATGTTATGTTTCATAAGTTACCACTTCTTATCGTTAAATGAAAGTTTTTACTTTTTGTACCTCGGAATATCTCTCTTCGGGAGTCACAAGTCACAAGATTTACAAGCCCTGATGTGCGAGGTCATGAAAAGTTTTAAAAGCTTACCTCAGGTGAAAGCTGAGAGTAAAATTCCTTAAACCCTAATCAAGTGCTATCGAGATTTCGCATCTCAGCGTTCACTCTCTCCTAAAACATTACCATCATAACTCCAAAATATGAAGCCACGATACTTTCATATAAGTAACCCGAGTTAGTGTCAAGGGTGATTAGTTTTGACCATGGTTAAAGTCTCTCGAGATTTTGTGACTCGGCATATGTTCCTCCCGGAAACTATACCTTCGAAACCCTGAGCTGAGAAGTCGTGATATAAATTAAAACATGATTAATTAAACACTTAATCCAGTTTCGTCCTTTCTTAACTAAATCTAATCATCGCGATCTCAAGTTTTAGAGGCTCGAAAGGTTAGAGTGAAAACTCCTAATACGACGAACGCTGAAAGGTTGATTAAAGTTTAAGTAAGCTTAATCAAAAAAGCTAAGCCAGCTTAATCAGTGTTCAATACAAATAATAATATGCACAGTCTACAAGGTAATTTTAAATTTTCCTTACGCCAACTTGTGTCATGAACCGTCGAAATTTATGGCATTAATTGGAAATGAGGTGAAACAGCAAGTAAGGATAGGGTCTTTATTACTAAATCTGTCTCTAAATATGATTTGACCGTTCTATTCATAAAGACACCAGGATTTTAAATGATCAAAGATGTAGATCTTTTTCCTTTCTATTCTATTCATAAAGCTTATTTCTATCCCGCGCAGATAAGTTTTTCTCGTCAAACTGATCTCTATATGTATACGCATTTTATTACAAGAGAGATAAGTCACAATCTTCTATCATGGCCCCATGAAAAGCATCCAAGACAAGTGCTGAGATTTCGGGACAAGGCTCTGATAATGTTTAGGATACTTCACCTCGAATCGTTGATTCTATACGAACCTGGTCATACATCTCAGAGGTTCTGCAATCAGATTTGGTGAACTATTTGGACGATTCCAGTGACAACAAGAAAGATGAATTGACTACCAAATACAAGATCGTCGTCCAGGTAGAGATGCACAAAGTAGCGGCCAGGCCACATCTTCTGCCTTACTATGACATGATCTGATGGGTGCTAGATCATGTAGATATCCCTACCAAAACCATCATCAACGAGCAGAAGTTCATTGTTGGGACCTTTAGACCAGAAAACTTACAGGCGATGTACAAGTTACCACCCACGTCGAACTTCACATACAATGCAGAGTTTCTAGAGGATTTTAAATAGAAGGAATGCGCACAATACGGGAAAAGCTTATCTGATTTGATCAAGGATTGGGTCTCACACCCAGTCAAGTTCAGGGCAGATAGCAGCGGAGTTTATTCCATATCTTCTTTGGAACCACAGTTCAAATACATAGCGATGATGACCTGTAGATTGTATGGGAGGGAAGACACCACGCATTTTTCCTCCCATGGGTGCGTCTGATGCATACACTAGCAGAAGGATGTTCTTTCGACTGGGCCAAATTGTTGTCAAATAGTCTGACCAGTCGGATTATAGAATATCGGACGTAGAGGGAAAGCGGGAGAGCCGACTCATTTTTTATGTCTACATACATCATGGATGCCATGTGTTCCATGACACCTTTTCCCTTAATGAGTTGGAGCTGGGCTCCATCGAAAACTGAGCCTATCCATGTCTATCATTCTAATCTTTGGGAGGATAAGGCCTCAGATTTTATATATGAAATCTTCAATTGGGTAATGGTACTGATGCATGTTTCCATCTTCGGTAATCCACCACCCCGTATCTCAGATAGCATTGTGGCCAATTTGAGCAAGGTGGCCGACTGGTACATGGAGGAAGAGTTTTCATACATTAGGGTTTTCGACGCTTCTATCCCTCCACATGATCTACCATTATTTATACCTGATAGGTTGGCCTGTCGCGAGATCACCATGCAAACCATGATTGGTGGCATAAGCAAAGAGCTGAAGGGGTTTTCAAAGCAGGTATGGCCACCTTTCCCCATTCATTTAAACACCTATTCTTTATTAGATTTTGGGTATGCAAAGGTCGAGGCAGCAGCCTTAGAAGATATAAAATTAGTCCATATTGAATTCAAGAAACACGACCCACATAGGATCATGAGTAATCACTTGGCTAGTTGTGGCCTTAAAAGGTTTGAGCACAATAATTCGCCTCATGATGACATTTTCTAAGGCGCAAGATCATATGTCGAGGTTTTGGCTTGGATACAAGCCATGTCGCCCGAAGAGAGGGATGATGTTTTCAAATTCCAAGAACATAGGCGGATCTGCATTCCCCCAGTATTACAGGGCGAGAATCCAAAGACTGTAGAGGTGCAGCAAACAAAAGCCGAAGGCTCCAAAGATTCAGCACCCGGCCAAGAAGAACAACAAGATAAAGAAGAGCAAACTGGGGGCCCGAAATAGGAAGCTGAGGCTTCCAATCCTCCAAGTGAGCCAACTTCAGTCATTACTCTAGGGAAATCATCTAAACAGGTCAGTAATCCCATTGTTTATGTTACTCCCCTGCAGTCGACAAAGGGAATACGAGACGCAGGTTGGATTTTTGGTGAAGAATTAACACCCATATCAGTGGAAGAGCTACCTTCGAATGAATTCTTATTTGATAAGAAGAGAAAGGCTGTCGTCAGACAAGAACTCTACCAAGAGGCAGGTACTGTATCCAAGAAATTTAAAATTATAACCGATGGAAGAACCATGAAGAAAGAAGAATTTGCAATGCAAATAGCAGGAACATTGGGTGATTTTTCTACGGAAAACCAATATTTAGTCGAGACCCTATAAGATCAGCTGAAGTGAAAAAATCGTCTAATCAAGACATTAGAGGCCAAACTAGCTACAGCAGAGGTTGATGCCAAAGATTAGGCGAATGCAACTTTGGAGCAAGCTAGAATAGATGATCAAAATGAAATTGAGCAGCTCAAAGTTGATCTGGAACAGACACAGTTGATGGTTCAGACAAGTCAGATACAGATAGTCCAGCAAGGAGAATTGATAGAGTAGCTTCAGGCCAAACTAGAGTTAGCCGAAAGCCAAGTAATCGATATCGGGATATTTCAATCCCAAGCAATAGAAATCAGAAAAAGGTTATCAACGACGTAGCAAGGTCTGCTTGTTAAAGTAGAAACTATTCAAAGCAGTTGCCAACTCATTGATCAGATATTGGAGAACCTCTCTCTCAGAGAAAGGGAAGTCGGAGTGGCTCGGTTTGCGTTTTAGGAGGCTATTATAGCCACGACGAGAAAGGAAATAAGAAATAGTTCCAAATTTCCCATCTCAGAGCAGACCAGGGGAAATATCTTCTTGAAAGAATGGGAGTGAAATATATCTGAAGGCAGACAACAAGCTAAGGAGATAACAAAATCTTGTGAAGAAACTTTTGGTTTGTTAAATGGGATGTGGTTGGGTTCTGATGGTGAAAGTAGCATTGAGATACTGGGTCAGATCAATACAGCCAAATATCTGCTAAATATCAAGGAAAATGAAGAAAGAGAATTAGCCGAAATTTCACAAATAACCCAGACAGACATAGTTCAAATAGATAAATGGCTAATTAAACCAAGTATATTATTATGTTCTATCAGCGCCAAAGACCAGCAAGTGGAAGGAAAGTTGCCACGATTGGTGAAAGATTGTTATATTTTCGAGGCCAATAACCAAGCAGAACCTTCTAAGCTGATATCATAGTTGGTGGAGAAGTGAATTATTTTCATGGAGCAGGCGAAGAGGCAGGTTTCCGGTACCAAATGAGGACAGAGATAAAGAAATGAAACGTTTTAACTCCTTTGATTGTAACCGAAAACCTCTGGAACGATTGAGATTCCAGCATATAAAAATCTGTATAAATATACATTTCGTAGAAAGATAGAGAGGTTGGACCTTTTTGGTCTATTGTAATAGAGGCTATCTTCTTTTTGAGAATTAATACAAAGCAATCTGGAGAATCCTGATTCCGTCAAGACTGTGTTATGAGTTTGTTCTCTTTGTTATTCATATTCAATTTTATTTCGCTTTGTCAGATTCCTTCTTAGTCTATTTTCTTCCTCTGTTTAAGGAGTGAGATTCTCCCTTGATAGGAGCCTTACTTTATAAACAGCTAAATGTTTTTCTCATATTTCACATACTATTTATTTCAAATATAACACAATTATGGAAAAAGGCCTTTGGTTTGCAATTTGTCCTTAACATTAATTTCAAAGTTCTCTTTATAAGATCAAATTGATACAGCATAAAAAAATTCAGATTTCTTTTAAATTTTTATGTTCCTCTATGATTGTCCTCGTTGTAAGACAACCTAATATTGAACCCGGTTTATCGGACCAAACCCATATCACTTTAAATTTCCTTGATACTATACTTAAAACAGCCACCACCCGGGTAGAACTTGAACATTCATGGGCTGCAATTGAACGAGATATAAACATTCAGGAACAGTTGGAAGCTAGACAGCGACAACCTAGAAATCAACCCTAGCTTCCTTTCCTGAAGTTATACTCTCCTCCCTTTTTACACCTTACTAACTTTCGGATGCCTAGACACTGTACTTTTTAAATCCTTAAGTACAGACTCTGAAACAACATCTTTTTGGCGCAGTTGCTGGGGAACGAAGTTATGAAACCTTTTCCCTGGGAAGAACGACATATATTTTCAAGTTTCACCCTTTGATAGTGAACAAAGAGTGGGCACTTTTTAAAGGATTTTCCTATATTTCACTTGGAGACTCTACATATAATTAAGTTGGCATCCAGTAGAAGGAATACCAGACAAAACCCAGAGAGCAAGCAGACCACGCCTGTTTCAGATCCTGAAAAAATATTGAAAGCTAGAGGTTCTCTTAAGCCGACTACTGCAGTCTATCAGCTTAAGAACCTGCAGCTCAAGACCAATATTTCTTGTGAACCTTCAACTTCACATAGTACCCCTCCCGAGACCACTAATTCATTTTTATCTAGTTCTACGGTTAAAAGTGAAATCCTTCTGAAAACCTCTGTCGGACACAAAGGTAAAAACTCTACAGTAAATTTATCAGTGGTTGATATCCTGCCGACTCTTCTTTTAGACTTCCCGACCTCACCAAGTCTCGAAGAGTATACTATATATTCAAATCTCACACCCGTGGGATCCCCTGATTACGTCTCCTGCAAATCCGAGGAGCCAAGTCCTCGCATCTCTGTTCACTTGTCTTCGCCTTTCTCATCCCTCGAAGAAGCTAGAAATCCACTTTTATTCTTTCATAACCCTTTATATAACACACCCTTTCCTTGTCAGGTAGTACCAATGGCGGTCGGAGAAGGAGGAGTAGGTGGCCAAGTGCCTCCCCCACCCCCCAGAGTTTTCACTAAAGTGGCTGCGAGATATGCACATTTGGTTCTACCCGTACCTCTTCATGACCTTCCTAAAAATTATATAAAAAATTTAACAAAATTTACAGGGGAAGGGGACTTAACTGCAGCCGAACATATAAATTTATTCGATCAGTTCATTGATATTTTAGGTCTAGAACACGAAGACGTTTATTCGAGATTGTTTGTTCAAACTTTTGAAGGACAGGTATGAACCTGGTTTCGAAGCCTACCCGTAGGGTCTATCCTTTCTTACGATGCCTTAGAAGATGCCTTTCTTAGACAATGGGGTGAGAGAAAAGACCACTTATATTATCTGACTGAGTTCAGATCTTTAAAGAAAAGGAATTCAGAAACAGTTATGGAATTTATCCAAATATTTAACAAACTATATAATAAGATCCCAGCCAAAGTTAAACCCTTCCAACCTGCAGCCAAAGTAACCTTCGCAGGAGCTTTCGACCTCGACTTCGCCCTTCTCTTAAGAGAAAGGCGCGGGGCTACCTTAACCCGAATGCAGGATGATGATGTGGAAATCGAATCTAACATGACAGCCTCCGGTAAGTTGAAATCTAGGGTAGAAATAAGAAACAGAGAAACCAGACGTTTTAGGGAACAAGTGGGACCCTCAGGATCTAATAGATCCACAGATGACAAAATGCATGATATGGCTAGGATAATTAAAGAGTTGTCGAATAAGATTTCCAGAAAGGAGCTAGATCAATCCAAGAGTGATCCTTTCGTTAAAAGAGAATTTAGAAGAAACCCCAACCCTCAAAATCAACAAAGGCAGATTAAAAATGAAGATCATAAAATTCAAACCCCTTTAAAAAATGAAAATTTTATAGGAGGAAATGATCTGGAAGATTTCGAGGGACTCGAAGAATATGTGACAAATTTGGGCGACGATTACATTCAGCCCTATGTAACTAAATAAGATTACGAGAGGTCGATGAACACACCTCAACCATCAAATGAAGATGATGATATAAACAACAATGATTTCGATGTATGTCAAGAAACGTCTAATTCCATGACAGCTGGGGTCCAACCAAGGTATAATTTAAGGTCTAAAAACAAACCTACGTTGATTCCTCAACCGAAGAAAATTCTCCCTAGAGGTGAAATATATGTGCCTGCCCCAAAAGAGACTGAAACATCCAACAACAAAATAAAAGAGGTAGACTTGTTGGACCTCAAAACGAAGGAGGTTAAGACCTAAACAAGGGGAATCAAGACAACTGAGACACTCGCACCGGTAAGTAAACTCATGAGTAATAAATCTACCCAGACAAATAAGTTGGAGAAGAAAGAGCTCGAGGTTTCAACCAGAGAATAGGACAAAGTTAGTGGTGGTTTTAGTTTTGAAAATGAGATAAATAGGATAAAAATACCAATCCCACTGGTTGAATTAGCAAAGAATCCTGCATATCGAAAGCAAATAACCAAAGTGATAGGTTTTTCATATCAAGAAAGTCAATCAAATGTAATAAATTTGGAAGATGATAAGCCCAATATCACTTTTGGTCCACATTTCGAGGGTGCCAGAGACATCGTTGCTCCTTTCTATATCACTCTAAATGTGCATGATTGACTGCTACATAATTGCATGCTAGATTCTAGAGCTTCACATAATGTGATGCCCAAAGCAATTATGGATATACTAGGCCTCAAGATCACCCGACCTTACAGAGATCTCTACTCTTTTGATTCGAGAAGAGTTAAGTGCATGGGTATGATAAAATATTTAGTAGTCACCCTTGCACAAGTCCCAGTCAAAAGTGTCCTGATGGACGTAGTTATTGTTGATATCCCCCCAAAGTATGGCTTACTGCTATCAAGGTCATGGGGAGCCAAACTTGGGGGGTCACTCCAGCTGGACATGAATTACACCACAATTCATGTATTTGGTGGGCAACTTACTCGGTTATACAGAGAAACGAGATTAGCCTATACAGTGAGCGATCCTCAAAATCCTAACAATTTTCCTGTTTACATTGTTGATCAAGATCTAGGAAATTGTATTTTGTCTTTTGATGATGGTATAGATAGTTGCACAGAAGAAAATTACATAGATGAGAAAGAATCTGAAAATATGCATAGCAGAGGGATCTGGAAAATGTTTTTTGACGGTGCTCTATCATGTGAAGGAGTAGGTGCAGGAGTACTTTTTGTGGCACCTAAAAATAAATTTGTTGTCCCTTTTTCTTACAGGCTTCAATGGGATATAGAATACACTAACAATGTATGTGAATATGAAGCCTTAGTATTAGGATTGGAAGCTGCCAAGAAGCTGAACATAAAGAACCTGGAATTATATGGAGATGTTGAGTTGATAGTCAAATAGATGAATCGACAATACCAGGCCAAACACCTGAGATTGAGAGCGTATAGAAATTGTGCCTGGGATATAATGGAAAATTTCTTCTTGTCTGTAAATATCCACTTCATCCCATGCGCCAAAAATTTGCAGGTCGATTTGTTAGCCAAGGTAGCCTCGACGTTCGCTCCCCCCATAGATTTTAAATTAAAATACCATATAGAGGTAAGGCACAGACCATCCATCCTGAACAACATACAACGCTGTAAAGTTTTCGAGGATGACGAACAGATCAGGAAGTTCCTAGAAGCAGTGGGCGACTTTTCTGAAACTCACATCGATCAAGAGAATCAAAATGATCACACATGGATCATGCAAGAAGGAGAAGACCCTCAGGTGTTCTGAGAAAAAATTGCCAACCATCGCATGTTAGTTTTAAAAAGTAATCAGATTCCAAAGGGACTAATCCCCCTAGAAAGACTTTTCGATCAAAATGACATGCCTTTAAAATCCACTCTCCAACCCCAACCAGAAGAGGTTGAAGATTGCGACGTAGGGATAAAAGAGGAACCTAGGATGGTGAAAATATCAAAGTACCTTCCTCCTGAGGTGAAAAATAAGTATAAAGATTTGCTTGCATGATATAAAGACATTTTCGCTTGGTCTTACGAAGAGATTAGGACCTATGACACTACTGTGATCTAACACAAGATACCTCTGAAGCCTGGTGTCAAACCCTTTAGGAAAAATCTTAGACAAATCAACCCTATCTTATTACATGTAGTCGAAAGAGAAGTTAAGAAACTTTTAGATGCGAAAATAATAGTACCACTAAGATACTCCGATTGGGTGGCAAACCTGGTCCCGGTTAGAAAAATGTAAGTGACGAAGATCATTTAATACATCTCAAATAGACTTTCAAAAAATGTCGCAGGTTCGGTCTATCTTTAAACCCTAAAAAGTCTCACTTCGCCATGCGAGAAGGTAAACTCCTGGGCCATATTGTGTCCCGAGACGGAATTAAAATTGATCCCAGCAGGGTTCAAGATATAGACACAATAAATATTCCTAGAAATAAAAAGGAAATTTAGTCATTCTTAGGAAAGATAAACTTTTTGAGAAGGTTTATCCCAATCTTTGCTGAAATTGTGAAATTAATCACAGGTATGTTAAAGAAAAACAGTGAGGTAAAATGGACAGCAGAGGCCAAAGAATCGTTTGCACGTATCAAGAGGGTTATAAGCGAGGCACCTGTACTAGCAAGCCCTGACTATCTAAAGGATTTTCTCATTTTCTCATTCGCCTCTGAGCATACCATTGTCGTGGTGCTCCTCTAGAAAAATGAGGAAGGTTTCGAACAACCGATAGCCTTTTTCAGCAAAAGTCTCAGAGACGCAGAACTAAAATATGATATAATGGAAAAACAAGCATATGCTATGGTAAAGGCATTAAAATCTTTTAGAACTTATGTATTGCATTCAAATATAATCGCGTATGTACCTACTAGCTCTATAAAAGATATTTTAGTGCAGCCTGACAGTGATGTCAAAAGGGGATGGTGGCTCGCAAAAATTCAAGAATTTGATCTGGAAATAAAGCCAACGAAACTAGTAAAAGGTCAAGGTTTGGCTAAACTCTTAACTGAATCTAATTTCAGATATC
Source organism: Picea glauca (assembly GCA_000966675.3). Classification (NCBI taxonomy): domain Eukaryota; kingdom Viridiplantae; phylum Streptophyta; class Pinopsida; order Pinales; family Pinaceae; genus Picea; species Picea glauca. Next base: position 187,254 of record JZKD02S0226227.1, read on the forward strand.
TCGGCATAAATAGAATACAGGGATGTGGAGAAGATGAAGATATGAGCGAGCTCTATGAGAAAACAAGTGAAATCAGAATCGAAGAGAAGTTTACCTCCTCTAACTGGTACAAAAACATAGTATCCTACCTACTGACTTTGAAGTGTCCGAGTGATTTATCTCCATCCAAAGCCAAAACGCTAAAACTACAGGTGGTCAAATACCGTATATCTGAGGGTAAATTGTTTTGGAAGGACCCACTTGGCTTCCTGTTGGTTTGTTTGGTTGAATCTGAAACAGAGGAGGTCATAAGCGAATTCCACGAAGGAGTGTGTGGGGGACATCACGCTTGGAGAGCGACAGCTTATAAAATCATGAGGGCAGGGTATTATTGGCCAAAACTTTTCTTGGATGTAAATGCCAAAGTCAGGGCTTGCAACCCTTGCCAACTATTCGTAGGCAAGCATAAATTCCCAGCACTACCTTTATTTCCAGTCAAAACAGAGGCTCCTTTTCAACAGTGGGGACTGGATTTTATAGGCGAAATTAACCCCCATTCCAGCGCTCAACACAATGGATCCTAACCACCACAGATTACTTTACTAAATGGGTAGAGGCTATTCCAACCAGGAGGGCTACAGATTTGGTGGTAATAGATTTCCTATAATAAAACATTTTATCTAGATTCGGCTGCCCCTGAAAGATAGTAACAGATAATGCCCAGGCTTTTAAATCTATGGCTATGATCAGTTTTTTTCCAAAAATACAATATTGTACTCGACCATTCTACGGCATATTATCCCCAAGGAAATGGATTGGCTGAGTCTTTGAACAAGAGTCTGATCAACATAATTAAGAAAGTGTTGAATGAGAACAAGAGATCCTGGCATGTACATTTAAAATACGCACTATGGGCAAATCGGATTGGCACGAAAAAATCCATCGGCATTTCTCCTTTCCAGATGGTATACGAGACTGACATGGTATTACCCATAAACTTGGCACTTCCCGTAATGAAACTATGGCAAGATGAGAAAGAAGAACCAAACCACGTCACAAGGAGAATAAATCATTTGATCGAATTACAACAGCACAGGGTCGAAGTGGATGAAAGATTGCAAAAATATCAAGATGACATGAAAACGTTATTTGACCGTAAGACAAAAGACAAAGAGTTTCTTCCGGGTGATTTGGTCTTAAGATGGGTTGCTAGGAAGGAAGATTCGGCGAAACACGGTAAATTCGATTATATTTGGTATGGACCATTTAGAGTCGCGGCTTCCGAAGGAAAAAAATCATTTTTATTAGAAAATCTAGATGGTAAAATTTTCAACACCCCTGTCAACGGGTGTTATCTAAAACACTACATGAAATAATTGGTTCCCAAAGGATTTCCATTGTATATACCAGTTTGTATTTGCTTTCTATTTCATGATTCCCTTGAGGTAAGTTTTCATTTTTAATTAATTAGGTCAATATAAATAAAGATACACAATTTTCAAATACATTCAACTCTTTTAAGGGACACTCTTCGTGTTTACAGGATTTCGGCTTGCGACCTAAATGAGCAAAAGGAGAAAACGGAAAGTCATATATCAGAGGCTGAATTCACCGAAAACAGGTGATAGAAAAGGTTTTCAGTTGTTTCAAAATGGTAAGGTAAATGTATGAACTCCCGAGAATCATGTTCTTTGAGAAAGCAAAGGTCTCCTACGCGTCGTAAAGGTTTCATCAATCTAATATTTTTGCTTAGTTGTTATTAAAAAGAAAAATTACTTGCTCTGGGTCCTAAGAAGTTAACTTAAAATAAAGATAGGTGATAGTTAAGTAAAGAATCTCTAGGAAAGGGTTTTCAAAAAAAGGTTTTAATTTTTGACCCCTGCTCCTTAGTGTACAAAAATCTGTTCGTCACCTTTCTTCTGGTCTCCATTTTTATCTTCTTAAAAAGCCAAGTACCTTTTCCGGATTTATATACATAGGGGGAAGAGATTATTTTTTAACATTGAAAGTTGTAAAGCATATTTTGGAAAGGAAGTTGGTCTTCATAACTCCTCAGTCTCTTACTAAGAAAGTTATGTGTAAGTGGATCCTGACTATTTTGGGTTTTTCAACAGTTTCAAAGGATTGAGGCTTGCTCTAAGGAAAACCCCTAGAAATGATTTTTCCCTTTTTTCCTGCGGGTTAAGGTGTGGTGAAGGTTAAGGGAAGGTTGGTACCGAGAAATCAAAGTAAGTTAATAGACCTCCATTGCAAAATATTATACAAACATCACCCCTCATACAAACTGATTGCCCCCACTTCGTGTTCTAAAAAGAAATTTATAAGACAGATGGTGAAAAGAAAGTCATATCTAATTGTACACCTAGTCTGAAGAGACGATGAAAGGAAATTCGGAAATGATTGCCCTCGTCTCAGCATTTAAATGCATAAATATATTCTGAAGTGGTGACAGAAAATTTAGCAAAAAATGGGCAGATAACTTCACCGGGGTACTGAACAGGCCCACTAGCAGTGAAGAAATATCTGAGATGTCTGTAAGGATGTTATACACGATTTTCACTCTACTCTAGTAATCAAATTTCTCGAGACTGGATCCACATCCTAAGTCTGGACGAGACTCCCCGTTTAAAAACATGTAATAAATTTTGTTGGATGCAAGCCAAAAGTTACAAGATCTGTTGGATTTCCTAGAACTGTTTTGATTTGTCTTAATGCAAACCTAAATTCAGTAAAGAGAAAGAGAAAGTCATGAAAGGGACTGTAGTTGAGCATAAAACATAGTGAGTATTTCAAAGCTTTGCAAAAGTGAAAGACAAGATCTCTTCTTCCCTCTGTTTATCTTTTCCCTAAAGGAAGTTTAGCAGAAGTGAAGCAAATGACCCCATTTACCCAATACAGGCACGTGGTCTACTGTTCTTCCCGTCTTGCAGGAAGACAGGATCCCTAGTTGGAGCCTATGTTGGAGCCGCCTTTTTCAACTTGTTTAAATGTATTTTTTAAAGTCAAATGTTGGTTTTTGAGTTCTTTTTCTCTTCGTGACATTTACCTACTAAAAATATCAGTAGTCTCGACATGCGAAATAGAGAAGGATGTTATTTTTGATAAGTTACCACTTCTTATCGTTAAACGAAAGTTTTTACTTTTTGTACCTCGAAATATCGCTCTTCGGGAGTCACAAGTCACAAGATTTACAAGCCCAAATGTGCGAGGTCGCGAAAAGTTTTAAAAGCTTACCTCAGGTGAAAGCTGAGAGTAAAATTCTTTAAACCCCAGTCAAGTGCTATCGGGATTTCGCGTCTCGGCGTTCACTCTCTCCTAAAACATTATCATCATAACTCTGAAAGATGAAGCCGTGAGACTTTCATATAAGTAACCCAAGTTAATGTCAGGGGTGATTAGTTTTGACCATGGTTAAAGTCTCTCGGGATTTCGCGACTCGGCATACGTTCCTACCGGAAACTATACCTTCGAAACCCTGAGCCGCGAAGTCATGATATAAATTAAAACATGATTAATTAAACACTTAATCTGGTTACATCCTTTCTTAGCTAAATCTAATCATCACGATCTCGGGTTTTAGAGGCTTAAAAGGTTAGAGTGAAAACTCTTGATACGGCGAACGTCGAAAGGTTGATTAAATTTTAAGTAAGCTTAATCAAAAAAGCTAAGCCAGCTTAATCAGTGTTCAATACAAATAATAATATGCACAGTCTACAAGGTAATTTTAAATTTTCCTTACGCCAACTTGTGTCATGAACCGTCAAAATTTATGGCATTAATTGGAAATGAGGCGAAACTGCATGTAAGGATAGGGTCTTTATTGCTAAATCTATCTCTAAATATGATTTGACCGTTTTGTTCATAAAGACACCAAGATTTTAAATGATCGAAGATATAGATCTTTTTCCTTTTTGTTCTATTCATAAAGCTTATTTCTATCCTGCGCAGATAAGTTTTTCTCAGCAAACTGATCTCTGTATGTATACGCATTTTATTATAGGAGAGCTAAGTCACAATCTTCTGTCATGGCCCCGCGAAAAGCATCCAAGACAAGTGCTGAGATTTCGAGACAAGGCTCTGATAATGTTTCAGATACTTCACCTCGAAGCGTTGATTCCATACGAACTTGGTCATACATCTCAGAGGTTCTGCAATCAAATTTGGTGAACTGTTTGGACGATTCCAGTGACAACGAGAAAGACGACTTGACTACCAAATACACGATTGTTGTCTAGGCAGAGATGCACAAAGTAGTGGCTAGGCCACATCTTCTACCTTACTATGACATGATCTAATGGGTGCTAGATCATGTAGATATCCCTACCAGAACCATCATCAATGAGCAGAAGGTCACTGTTGGGACCTTTAGACCAGAAAACTTACAAGCGATGTACAAGTTACCACCCACATCAAACTTCACATACAATGCAGAGCTTCTAGAGGATTTTAAACAGAAGGAATGCGAGCAATACGGGAAAAACTTATCTTATTTGATCAAGGATTGGGTCTCACACCCAGCGAAGTTCAAGGAAGATAGCAACGAAGTTTATTCCATATCTTCTTTGGAACCATAGTTCAAATACATAGCGATGATGACCTGTAGATTGTATGGGAGGGAAGACACCACGCATTTTTTCTTCCCATGGGTGCCTCTGTTGCATACAGTAGCAGAAGGTTGTTCTTTCGACTGGGCCAAACTATTGTTAGATAGTCTGACCAGTCAGATTACAGAATATCGGACACAGAGGGCAAGCGGGAGAGTCACCTCATTTGTTATGTCTACATACATCATGGACGCCATGTGTTCCTTGACACCTTTTCCCTTAATGAGTTGGAGCTGGGCTCCATCGGAGACTGAGCCTATCCATGTCTATCATTCTAAGCTTTGGGAGGATAAGGCCTCATATTTTATATATGAAATCTTGAATTGGGTAATGGTATCGATGCACGTCGCCATCTTTGGTAATCCACCGCCCCGGATCTCAGATAGCATTGCAGCCAATTTGAGCAGGGTGTCTAACTGGTACGTGGAGGAAGAGTTTTCATACATCAGGGTTTTCAGCACTTCTGTCCCTCCACATGCTCTACCATTATTTATACCCGATAGGTTGGCCTGTCGCGAGATCGCCATGCAAACTGTGATTGGTGGCATAAGCAAAGAGATGAAGGGGTTTTCAAAGAAGGTATGGCCACCTTTCCCCATTCATTTAAACACCTATTCTTTATTAGATTTTGGGCATGCAAAGGCCGAGGAAGCAGCCTTAGAAGATATAAAATTAGTCCATATTGAATTCAAGAAACACGACCCACACAGGGTCGTGAGTAATCACTTGGCTAGTTGTGGCCTTAAAAGGTTTGAGCACGAGAATTCGCCTCATGATGACATTTTCCGAGGCGCGAGATCATATGTCAAGGTTTTGGCTCAGATACAAGCCCTGTCACCTGAAGAGAGGGCTGAGGTTTTCAAATTCCAAGAACATAGGTGGAGCTGCCTTCCCCCAGTATTACGAGGTGAGAATCCAATGACCGTAGAGGTGCAACAAACAAAAGCTGAAGGTTCCAAAGATTCAACACCCGGGCAAGAAGAACAACAGGATAAAGAAGAGAAAATCAGGGGCCCAAAACAGGAAGCCGAGGCTTCCGATCCTCCGAGTGAGCCAACTTCAGTCATTACTCTAGGGAAATCATCTAAACAGGTCAGTAATCCCATTGTTTCTGTTACTCCCCTGCAGTCGACAAAGGGAATACCAGACGCAGGTTGGATTTTTAGTGAAGAATTAACACCCATATCAGTGGAAGAGCTACCTCCAAATGAATTCTTCTTCGATAAGAAGAGAAAGGTTGTCGTGAGACAAGAACTCTACCAAGAGGTAGGTACTGTATCCAAGAAATTTAAAATTATAATCGATGGAAGAACCATGAAGAAAGAAGAATTTGCAACGCAAATAGTAGGAACATTGGGTGCTTTTGCTATGGCAAACCAATATTCAGTCGAGACCCTAAAAGATCAGTTGAAGTGAAAAAATTGTCTAATCAAGACATTAGAGGTAAAACTAGCTACAGCAAAGGCTGCTGCCAAAGATCAAGTGAATGCAACTTTGGATCAAGATAGAATAGATGATCAAAATGAAATCGAGCGGCTCTAAGATGATCTCGAACAGACACAGTTGATGGTTCAGAAAAGTCAGATACAGATAGTCCAGCAAGGAGAATTGATAGAGCATATTTGGGCCAAACTAGAGTTAGTCAAAAGCCAGGTAATCGATATCGGGATATTTCAATCCCAAGCAATAGAAATCAGAAAAAGGTTATCGGCGGCGCAGCAAGGTCTGCTTGTTAAAGTAGAAACGATTCAAAGTAGTTGCCAACTCATTGATCAGATATTGGAGAACCTCTCTCTCAGAGAAAGAGAAGTCGGAGTGGCTCGGGTTGCATTCCAGGAGGCTATTATAGCCACGATGAGAAAGGAAATAAGCAATAGTTCCAGTTTTCCCATCTCAAAGCAAACTAGGGGAAATATCTTGTTGAAAGAATGGGAGCGAAATATATCTGAAGGCAGACAACAAGCTAAGGAGATAAGAAAATCTTGTGAAGAAACTTTCAGTTTGTTAAATGGGATGTGGTTGGGTTCTGATGGTGAAAGTAGCATTGAGATACTGGGTCAGATCAATACAGCCAAATATCTGCTAAATATCAAGGAAAATGAAGAAAGAGAATTAGCAAAAATTTCACAAATAACCCAGACAAACATAGTTCAAATAGATAAATGGCTAATTAAACCAAGTATATTATTATGTTCTATCAGCGCCAAAGACCAGCAGGTGGAAGTAAAGTTGCCACGATTGGTGAAAGATTGTTATATTTTCGAGGCCAATAACCAAGCAGAACCTTCTAAGATGATATCATAGTTGGTGGAGAAGTGCATTATTTGCACGGAGCAGGCGAAGAGGCAGTTTTCTGGTACCAAATGAGGACAGAGATAAAGAAACGAAATGTTTTAACTCCTTTGATTGTAACCGAAAACCTCTGGAACGATTGAGATTCCAGCATATAAAAATCTGTATAAATATACATTTTGTAGAAAGAAAGAGAGGCTGGACCTTTTTGGTCTATTATAATAGAGGCTATCTTCTTTTGAGAATTAATACAAAGCAATCCGGAGAATCCTGATTCCGTCAAGACTGTGTTATGAGTTTGTTCTCTTTGTTATTCATATTCAATTTTATTTCACTTATATACATCTGATGAATGTTGCACTGCAATTTAGTAAAAATTCTACTGTGGTGGTTAAATTTTATTCATCTATATCGTTTACAGTTTTTCTTCTGTATCGGCTAACAGCGGATACAAGACCTGTGAACCTTTAAGTTGTCATATTTTATGCTTCCTCGGATTCCTTCTTAGTCTATTTTCTTCCTCTGTTTAAGGAGTGAGATTCTCCCTTGATAGGAGCCTTACTTTATAAACAGCTAAATGTTTTTCTCATATTTCACATACTATTTATTTCAAATATAACACAGTCACGAAAAAAGGCCTTTGGTTTGCATTTTGTCCTTAACATTAATTTCAAATTTCTCTTTATAAGATCAAATTGATACAGCATAAAAACTTTCAGATTTCTTTTAAAAAAAATTGTTCCTCTATGACTGTCCCCGTTGTAAGACAACCTAATATTGAACCCGGTTTATCGGACCAAACCCATATCGCTTTAAATATCCTTGATACTATACTTAAAACAACCACCACCTGGGTAGAACTTGAACATTAATGGGCTGCAATTGAACAGGATATAAACATCCAGGAACAGTTGGAAGCTAGACAGCGACAACCTAGAAATCAACCCTAGCTTCCTTTCCCGAAGTTATACTCTCCTCCCTTTTTACACCTTACTAAGTTTCATATGCCTAGACACTGTACTTTTTAAAGCCTTAAGTACAGACTCTGGAACAACAGAGTTGATGAACGAGCACAAGGGGTGCGTGGAATAATTCTTATAAGTGTTAAGTTCAAGAGAAAGAGCGCAAAGCTCTTAATCCTTTCAGAGTTGACAAAGCTCAGGAAGGATAGCGATATTGAAGTATGGAAAGGGAAGGTTCCTTTGTATGGAAGACAAATGAATGAGATCTATTCAGGAAGAGCCAAGGTCTGTTGTGACCATTGGATACAGGAAAGAGCGTGGGAGTTAACCCCTTGATTCCTTCGGACTTCGCGAGTTTAGCGAATTGAGCGAGTTCGTCGTAAGGGAGGTAAAATACCTAAAGTCCCAAAGTTAATCTGGGCCTTAGATCTAAGGATGCCTGGGAGTCATCTTGACCATCATATCTATGAGTTAGTCAATCCAACGTTGACCGCTTTGGGAGAATAGAGGCTTAGTAATGCCAAAACTCCCGAAGAATGAAGTAGCAAAGTAGTGTGAATTGTGGATCTATGGATCCTTTGGGACCCCTCTCGACCATTCGATTAAGGGAATGTGGGTATCACGTTGAGAGTACATGGGGACCCATGTGTCAAGTGACGGAGATGTCAGGTGTTCCGCTCGAAGTGGCACACACTAGGATATTAAGAGGCTATTAGCCGTGAGTTACTTTGGAAATCTGCAGAGCGACGGAGTCTTTTTTTACCGTCAATCTGAGAAAGAGGATATGTGGCAGAGATCGTCGACTTCGGGTGAAAACACTCTAGGAGAAAAGGTGGTGTGAACGTCCGGGACTCCTGAACGTTGAAGTCCCAAAGTGGATCTAAGCCATTGATTTAGATGAATGTGTGGCGCCTGATCTGGAACTTCGGGTATGGAGTACTTCGGAGGAAAAAGAGTTGGAGTACTCGAGAATCCCAAACGTCGAAGTCCTAAAGAAGATCATAACTGTCGATCATGAGGGGCACGTGGCACTTGATCTGTAATTATGGGTATGGAGTACTTCAGAAGAAAAAGGTGTAGGAATGTTTGAAACCCCTGAACACCGAAGTCCCGAAGTGAATCAGGGCCATCAAAATCTCTGAGGACATGCGACATCGAATTGTGAACTTTGAATATTTTCAACTCCAAAAGATTCGCGCGGTAGTTTTTTTGGCACCTGTTATCTTGGCGTCGGGTCATAGCCCACGATCATATGCGAGTACAGATGGATGGAAGAACCTGAGGAGCTTGAGAGAGGATATCTACCATCTCTAAGCTCGGTTTGGAGCATGGAGACCGTGGCTGGAGATTTATGGAAGAGCATAATGGAATAGAGACCCCGAATGGGGGTTTTGATTCTCTTAAGAAGAATGAAATTTTGACATCCCACCATGGGTGTGTTACAGTCCTTCACATGGTTTATGCATGAACCTAGAAAGAATCCCAACAATGAATTAAATATATGGTTTGGTGGTGGTAAGGTAGATAAGAGTTCCCACAAGCTATTTGTACTTGGTTTCATCCTCAAATCCATTCCCTTCTTTTAATGTGAACTTCAAATTATGTTCCATTGGAGTAGAGAGAGGGTTACACTCAGTCATGCCAAACTTGTTCAATAATTCTCCAATGTACTTAACAAAGTTACAAACTTGATGTGAACCCTCCAGAGTTCTCATTTTCTTGTAGGTCACAATCATTATTTTTTTAACCCTCGTTTTAAAACATGGTGTTGTCGGTGACACCCTTATTTTTGCGGGGCTTAAAACTACAACCTTTTGTAGTCATGATCTTTAATGTTTCTAACAAAATTCTTAAAAAAACACAGAATCAAAAAGTGGTGCTACAAGTAGCACTCCTTTTCATTTTTGGGTTTAAAATTACCATTGGTTTCAAACCATGGACATAACAATTGGTACCATTGCAAACAAAATATTAAATCCATTATTGAATTGAAAAGTGGTGCTATGCTTTTTTTTGCTAGAAAATCTTATGGATAAAAACTGTGTGTGAAGTTTTGATACGTCCAACATTTCGAGTGGACACTCCACCCATCAACAGTTTCTTATGTCCCTGATGATGGGTGGAGTGTCCACTTGAAACGTTGGACATTTGAAAACTTCACACATAGTTTTTATCCAAAATATTTTCTAGCATTATGACTAAATGTGGAAACTAGCATACTCAGACTCTTTTTTCTTAGGTTAAAATTACAACATGTTTGAAACCATGGTATTAACAACGTGTACCATTGCAACCAAAATCTTAAAATCAACCCTTGAATCAAGAACAAGTGTGAGCATTAGCACCATTTTTATTTCGAAATTAAGATTATAATAATTTTTAATTGACATACTTACACCTTCTCCATCATCATTTTCTCTTTAAAATAATTTTAAAACACCTTTAAAAAGCACTTAATTTAAAATAAAATAAAAATTCTAAAACAACTTAAAATAGAAAAAATGAATTAAAAAAAAAAATTATAAAAAACAATGTAGAAAAATATTTTCAAAAAATAAAAAACAAAAAAAAATTGTATATTAAGATAAAATAAAATAACTTAAAAAAAATATTAAAAAAAAAAAAACATTAACTTGAAATGAATTTAAAAATATATGTTTGAAAAAAAAATAAAAAAAATAAAAATAACCTTAAAAATATTTCAAAACAAAT
>JZKD02S0226227.1:197812-211193 GCA_000966675.3 Picea glauca
TATATATATATATATATATATATATTAAAAAAAACATTAAATAACTTAATTTGTGAAAGAATATTTATTAAAAGGGAGAGGGGGCGATTTTGAAAATCTGCCCTCCCCACTTTACAAGATTTTTTTGCATCGAGAGATGCTCTACAACCCAATATGTGAGAGATGTTCATGTAATGTACCGGATTAAAATAATAATAAATAATAAAATAATAAAAGTTTGTGTCGGCTTCATTATATATATATATATATATATATATATATATATATATATATATATATATATATATATATATTGAATGAATAAGAACCAACATAGATTCATCTTAACTCTGAATCAATCAAGTGTCAAGAAGAATCAAATCTCTAGAGTTGCAAACCTTTTTTAGAGTGCAAAACTTGAGGAAAGGTTAAAGGTTTGCATCTCGAGAGATTTGATCCCTCTCAACATTTGATAGATATGGAGTTAATATGGATTTAGGATGGTACTATGTAAAATTCTTGTAAAGTGGGGAGGGGGAGAATGGCCCCCTCACCCCCTTTTAACCTTTTTAATATGTTTTTTTTATGTTAATTTTTTTTTTTTTACTGGGGGAATTGAAATCTCGCGGTTCTCGTACTCGTGTGACACATGGTCAATACCCGTCCTCTACCACTATAACCCCAGGTGTGCCACACAGCCCGTAAGTATGGAGCACAAGTAAATCGGGGTGAGAATCAAACTTGCGACCTCCTTTACATATTTCCTTCCATTTACACGGCACTTGCCAATCGATCTACACCCCTTCGGGCATGTTAAAAGTTTTTTTAATATATTTTTATTATCTTTTTAATATTTTTATATATGTTATTTTTAGGTTAAAGTTTTTTTAATATATTTTTAATATTTTATTTTTATAAGGTTTTTTAATTTCTTTTTTAAAATATATTTTATAATTTTATCATGGGGAAGCTCTATGATTATAGGTCTCAGTCCTATGGTCCTTTTTTCGTATACCCGGGCATACGGGCCGCAGGCCCGAGCCGGATTTTCCTCTCTGTTTCCTTATCCTTGCCTTTGGTTTTTTCTGGGCCTCCTCTCTCTCGCTCTTTTTTCTCGTGGGATATTCCTTTCTAGAAGAGGTCACTTGGCTCGGTTTGAAAGCCTGGTATGCCAGATGACGACTTGGGAGGAGGACAAGGTCAATTACGACCTCAATCCAAGTAGATCTCCCACATTTTTCTTGCTCGAAGAGATCCTTGAGAAATGGTTTGTTCAGAAGCCCATATCCCTTACAGACTCTATTGGAAATATCGACAATCCATATGGTCCGACTAGCCATGCAAAGGATCTGCTTCTCGATGAGTCGACCCAAAGTTTTAATTCCTCTGATCAGACCCATTAGACCCTTCTTTCAGAAGATAATTTGATGAACCCTCTTTCCTCAAGACCTAGCTCAAATCAAACTCCTAGTAGTTTGCAGATTAGGAACTTTGAGACAGGGAAAAGAAAAGAGGAAAGGCCCCCTGCAGGCTCACAATCCATTTTCGAGCCTAGCGAAAAATCTCCTTATGTTATCCTTCCCCACTCTAGTAGGAAGTTGGATAAGTGCATTCAAAGAGAGGGGGAAAGGTGAAAATGGTCGTTGGTAAATATATAGGAATGGGGGACGTGACCAAATACGTGGGTAGGTCCCTCGTTGGGCATTTTTCCAGGAATTTTATAAGTGAAGAGGCTCTGAAGCGATGGATGGAAAGCCAATGGAATCCTTTTTTAGGTTATATCTAGGAAGCCTTTATTCTAACTCATGGGTGGAATTTTTTTATTTTGAATTCTTAGAAAGACTGGCAATATATTCTCAAAAGGAATTGGACGTGGGGCCCTTTGGGTCTAGTTCTAAAGGATTGGTTCATTGATTTTGACTCTGCATGAGAACTACTAGATTTGAAGTGGGTATAGGCAATCATCCCTGGGCTTATGCTTAAATTTTGGATGAAGGAATCCCTTGAGTCCATTGGAAACAAGATCGGTATCTTCATTGGATTGGAACCAAATTGGCACTCAAAACCTGACCGTCGGTGGGCATGGATCTAGGTGGAGGTCGATACAAGGGATGGGCCAGTTGACAATGTGGACTTGGTATTGGGCTCTAAAACTTGGAACCAAAAGGTCGATTACTGCAGGATTCCCTTCGAGTGTCATGGGTGTCATCATATTGGTCATGTAAAAGCCCAATGTAACGGTCTTTCCCCCCTTTACCAGGTCCATACAAAAGTGTGGCATAGGAATATCTCTTCAGTCAGAAGAGAACAAGTGGAATCTCAAGCTGAGGAAAACGCAATATGTTTCTAGGATGCACTTCATTCCAAAGAAATTTTGTACCCTCGTGCTCGTGCCCTAGGTGAGATGGACCAAGGTGCTCCAGGTTTTGCCCAAATCGATAACGATGATGTGGAGGATCGTTTGGTTCTGGTGTGTTTCCTGGTGTCCCTCTCCCTCTCCTTCTCTGGCACCCAAGGCTTCTAGGGATGGGTCCCCTTATTTTTTCTCCCCATCTCTGTAGTCCCTTGATATCCCTTCCCTTTTGGTGGCCACTTCCCCTATCATGTTGGTTCACCTTTCCCCCGTCTCAGAAAAGGTTTGAGTTCCCCCTAATTGGGGCCTCCCCTACCCCTTCCTCCTATTTCCTTTCCCAACTATCTAATTTATTTGTTCCCGCAGTCCCCTCTGAGGCTGCTAAGACTAGCTCTCCCCTCCACCTAGCTAGGAAGCGGTATGAGCTTCGCTCCAAGGTATCCCTCAAGGAGTCATCCCCTTCAAAAGGTTTCCTTTTCCTAGATCCTCCTCAGTCCAATCCGATGTGGAGAAGGTCGCATCTATCAAAGACACAAGAGAAGGCAGTAGCTGAGATCAAGAAAGGAAGGAAAGATCCTATCACTAGGGCCCTTAGAGTAGGGAAATCCCGAGGCTCTCACAAATTATGTTGATCCTCTCCTTCAATGCTAGATGGGTAGGGGGCCCCCGAAAAAATCTATCCCTTAGGATATTATTGAAAAATATCAAGCCTAATGTAGTGATGATACAAGAGACTATGTGTAGAGGAGAGAGATCTAGGGTAGCCCTTGGTTCATGGCTGAAGAATTGGTAATTTTTTATAATCAATGCATAAGGGATGTCTAGAGGACTTATTACAGGATGGAGCCCATATCTTCAGGCTCTTAGCTCATCCTTCTTTCAACCAACTATTTATGTTAAGTTGAAGCACAAAAACATTGATAAGCCTATCTCTTTTGTAAACATTTATAGGCCCTATTCTGACATGGTCACTTTCTGGGAGGATATGATTCATGCAGGCACTTTTAGTGATCCTCTGTTTATCATAGGAGGGGATCTTAATTTCACTATTTCTATCTGAGAGTTTTAAGGATCAATCTCCAGAATAGACAATCAAAGAAAAAGAAAAAAATTTGCATATAGAAAACCAGAAGTTGGTTGACATAGAACCAATAAAAATTTCTCCTACTTAGCGAAACTTTATATCTGACCAGGAATCTGTTGTGAAGAAATCAATAGATTTTTTGTTATAGAACCCCTTTTGGAATCCAGAATCTGAGAAAACTATTCAGTTGTAGACAAGGGTCTATCTGACCATCACCCTATTACTTTCTAGGTAAATTTCGAGGTTGAATCTCCCTCATCCCCTTTAAAAATTAACAAGGTATGGTTGGAGGAATAAGACTTCAAAAGGTTGGTATTCTCAGAGTGATGGAATCTTGACAACTTGAACATTGATACTATGATGAAGCAAATGGAAAATAATCTTGCAAGAGTTAAGCGAGCCATAAAATAATGGCTCCCGGCCTACAGAGCCCATAATCATAGATATGTCCTTAAAATTGAGGAGAATGTTTCCTGTTGGCACAGGGGCAGACCCAAGGTTCAATGCTTTAACCATGCACAAACAAAACCCTAACTATCGGCCCTTTCAGAAACACCTGCAAAGCAGATGTAGTCTCACCTGAGGTAGAGGCAGGGGGGGTTACAGGACTCAGGTGTCTGTAACCAAGATGGGACACAGATCTGTGATTCTAACACCTCGCAAATAACTTAGAAGATAACATGCATTAACTTATACACTTCATTCACATCGTAGAACAAACCCTAACTATAGATCAGCACAGTAATAATGATAGCATACACACTGCACTAAGCATCATAAGTTAGATCCAGAACATTCACATAAATAAAGCACTAAGCATTCATGGATCGATATATCATATATAACATTCAATGCATTAAAAAGATTCACAGCATAAACATCATAGCATAGAACAAACCCTCAACACAGGATATACATGGTTCACCCCAGTGTGAGGCTACATCCACCAATGGCTTCTTCTTCTTTATTAGTCTCCAATCTCTTACATTCATCTGCTCCTGTGCACTAAGCCATAGAGCTAAGATTTGCACTGGACAAGTGATCTTCACACTATGCACCAGATCCACCTTCCCAAAATTAGGTCAAGGCACAGAGCCAACTCTTCTCTCAAGCACAGAGCCTTACATACATGCTTTGTTGCACAAAGCAACACATAACTACTTGCACTTAGCTAGTCACCCCTTAGTACATTACATTCTTTCTTATTTATACTTTTACATTCCTTACAAAAAGGCCTAATCATGGGTAAACCCATGGGCCGACATCCCATAACCCATTACAAAACCCTAAGAACCCCATTCTTGGTCCACAAAACAAGTGATATCTCACGATCTCAGCTCCGCCTGGGCGTTCCATGTTCGACCAACATGTCGAAGTCCAAAAAGTGGTCAAACTCGACCAATGTTTTCTCAAAACTTGGTCGAGGGCCAACAGGCCCCCAACACTCACCTGTGACTTGTCCCGAGTCACTCAGATCTAGGCAGTGTTGCTTCGAAGGCCTCAATATTAGATCAAGCCGCCTCGACTTGTTTCTTCACCTGAGCCTCTTGCTCAGCAAACTCCTGGATCATCTGTGTTGTAACAGGCCCTTCCAAGCGTTGTTCCACTACCACAACCACTTGGTCCAGTTGTGAACCTTTTCCTTCGATCTCTTCAAATACCACACAGGATTTATCCTACACCAGTTGTAGCTTATGTGTGACTTCCATTACTTTGCCTTGGATGGAAGTAATCTATTGTTGGACTGCACATTGTTCTTGTAATCTCTTCATTCTCTCGACTGCACTGAGCGACTTCATCTGTGCTTGAACTGTCAGTGCCTATTGTTGCACCTCTTGTAGCTACGCTTCTAACTTCCTAAGTTATGGGTCTTCTATAAGGTGTTTGTAGGTCTGCACACTTCTTTTGCTTAGTTGCTTGCATTCTGAGGTGAGTACTTTGATCATTTCCACTGCGCTCTTAGCGGATTCCTCCCTCTTGTCGTGTAATTCCTACGGAGTGCTTGGAATTTCTTGGATTTCCAACTCTGTTACCCTTTCTTGAAGTTTTTGGATGGCCTCAGTGAGCTTCATCACTTGAGCCTGAAATTCCTCATGTTCTTCCTGTGTCATGCTTGGCACAGAGAGAAGTACTCTGCCCACCATTTCTCTGACAGCGGTCTACTCTTCGAGAAACTGGTCATTTTCCCTCTGTATCTTTGCTTTGTCTTCCTCGAGCATCGCCCAGAACTCATCTTTATCGTTCTTGTAAGCGGTTTCACAGTACCGTGCAACTCGTAGCTGCTCCAATATTTCCTCTCTTTCTTTCTTCAAGGCTTCTATAGCCTTATCCTTCTCCTCCTAGACTCATATAAGTCGAGCCTCTATTGCATATGCAAGTCTTCGAAGTTGGGTTGGCTCATCCCCCAACTCTGTAGTCTCTGATGAGGAAGGTGCAGTGGATACTGTGCGAACCGAGTGAATAGCTTCATGTATCTCCTTCAGCTCCTTCTCGACCTTCTCGTATAGATTTTCTTGCTTTGCTCCATATATTTGTAAGAGGTCCTCAAACACATCCTCCATTTCTCCATGGACTAGACCAATATCATCCTCTGTAAGTGTAGCCTCTAGCTGGGGCTTATTGGCATGGGTCTTCTTTCTTTCTAAAGGTTTCTGCGGAGAAACCTTCCTCTTCTTTAATGTTTATGCCTTGGTAGGGGGATCTTTCGGTGGTGTAAGTTCGCCTTCTCCTTGTTTTTCTCCTTCTTTGTCTCCTCCTCCTCATGTGAGTGATCCAGGTCTACTTTCTTCTGAGGCGTTGTCCTCCTCATCAGTCTCTATGTTCTGAACTTCCTCCTTTTTCTTCTTCTTCTTCACGCTTGTTTGTCCTACATGCTTGAACCGGGTGACCAAGGGGCTTCCGATGATGTCAAGGTCTGAGATTTTTGCATCATCAACCAGTACCACAAACTCCACTGGCCACTCCTTCTTGATTTGTTCCATGTCTTCATCGGTCAACTTGTAATAGGACTGTAATTATTCCTTACTGTCATATTTGCGCGCAGTGATATAATAAAGTGTGGATCTGTGCAGAACTTAACTAGTGGTCTGTACTGGTGAAAAGTGTGAGGATTCATCTATGGGAATGACTCAATGGAAACCTTCAGTTGTTTATAGTAGGCGTGGAACACTGCGTTCAACTGCCATTTCCTCGATATATCGTTCGTATACCATAAGGTCGAGAACCTCGCAGCCAACGGCTCCGAAGTTTCAATCTCTGGGAAGGTAGCTCCTTCTGACATTTTACAAGCGACAAATGTGATCAACATGAGCAGCCAGCTGAAATGGAACTCATATCCCTGATCTTGCGCTTCGCGACAGTATTTCTCGAGTTTGTTGACGAGGTTGCTCGCCCAATTCATTTGCATCCCCTCCATGCATTTTCCTACTAGGTCCACCACGAACCTGGTGACCTGCATGGGGCGGTTATTTATGATGATCTTTCTAGATATGAGTTGGCAAGCTAAGCGCACTGCGTCATCCTAGATGGAGGCTACCTTGTAGCCTCTCTTTTCCTTCTCAACTTCGTCGTATGCCCCCTTAATGCGTTGTGCTAGGGAGTGATCTGAGTTCTTCCCTGGGTAGAACTGTTGAGGGTTGGGTCCTTGCATCAGGTGGATCAGTGTTGGATCCACAATAATGCATCTGTAGAGCCACATATATCCTCCATGATAGCACAACAAGAGGATTTTAAATCAAGCATTAACCTCTTGATGTCAGCCAAAGTGAGGGATCTTCATTACGTTCAGTATCATGGACTACGCGAGCTCCTTAATCTAAGGCTGGGAGACTATGTGAGGCTTCTTCCCAGTCATCTTCATCAAATATCTATGGGGCGCGAGCATCGCGTAGTTCTTTCTGTCTCCAAGGTTAAATTCATTGTTCTTCAATGCGGGGATCTATCCTAGCTCAGTTCCAACTACACATATTCCCTTTGGGATGTACATGGTGATAAAATTGTACTTGAATTCCCATGGAATGTTGTCGTAGTTAACCGCGCTAGCCAACAGTGGGATATAATCCGATAAGACCGATGGGATCTGCTTCACATTAGCTAGATCGTTGCGATGCTTACTTCGCTTCTCAGTCGCGGGGTTGATAGGTTTTGAGCAACGTCCATTCGAAGGGGAACCTTGCAGTCCCCTGGTTGACAATGCATGTACTCCCTCAGACATATCTTTATCAACCATCAACTTCTTCAGAACTTCTTCAACGGACTTCTTTAGATTAGTGTGCTCGGTCGACATTCTCACTATTAACAAATAAGTCAGGGTAGGTGAATGGATAGTGGGGTAAACAAAATATGGTGAGGTTTGATAGCACATCTTGACACACATAATCACTTCTATGTTAGCTTAGATAATTACAGGTAGCAAAAAGTGGTCCCGGTGCAACATCCAACGGTTTAAATAAGAGAGCATCGTAATGGATTCCTCCAACAAATAGAAATGACTCCATTAATGCAAATCTGTCCATTAGGGTGCGGTCTCAACGTCTAACGGTGATCTATCCGCCCATAAATGTGTTTCCTAGTCATTCTGAAGCGTCATTCTAACAGTCAGGGCACCTCCAATGGTCATATAGCTTCTCTAGGGTGAAGTCCCCTTCTATGTGGTTCTGTTATTTTGGCGAGGTTCAAAGCCTGCAAGCCTGCCTCCTACGAATTTCCAATCTGTGAAATCTTCCATCTGTTCTATGTAACTTATTCTAGCTTTTCCAACTTAGCCTTCTTCTTACTGAGCTTCCTTGCCTTCTTTCCTGTGATTTGAATCTCTCTAACTGTTTATGGTTGTCTCTTTCCATTCGTGTTCATATCTTCTCCTAGCGAAGTGACTTCGCACTACTGATGTGTTCTCAAAGGGTTTGAAGTTAATATCCCTTCTCTTACTATTTCTTGGGTAGATATACTTTATTTTTGCATGGATAGGTCCTTCAAACCTTCTTGCGTTCTTTCAACCTCGACAACTAATTCTCTTGCCCTCTGTTGCTTTCACTCAACTTCTCATTCTTCTATCAATCGATCTATTTTTCTAGCTATGGTATCCCTTAGTTCTCGCTTTTTCTTTTGTGTATCTTCTTCCCCTAATTTCCTTTTGATCTGATCCTTCTCAATCCAAGTCTTTCCTAACAAAAGAGGAAAAGGGGCGTTGTTCTCAACAAACCTAATAACTTCAAATTCATCTTTTGTCGATGTTCCATGGATGATAAAAGGTACATTAGTAACTCTTCCACATAGGGTTATCATCTTTCCTTTAAACAAGCCTATTCTTCCCAATGAAGGTATCACGGTAGGTTTTCCCAAAATTTCCCAAGTGCTTTCTGTCATAACATTCACTTGTGTTTCCTCATCCAAGACACAGCCTATGTCGAAGTCTCCTATTCTTGTACTTATGCGTTGTTTTTCTTTCAATATCTCTGGTAAACTGACATCTTTGTGATCATTCATTGCTTCTTTTAACTATACTAACATAGTTTGAGATTTCTCTTATCCTTTCTCTTTCTTATCTTTTAACATGCTCTTATTCTCTTGACTCATGTTCATTCTTTCAACTTTAGCAATCATCCTTGGGAAATCATCAACATCATGACCAACAATTTTACAATAAAGACAAATAGGACCTATACCAGGGAATTCCTTAGCAAGATGTCTCGGTCTTTTGCAGTTATAACATAGGGTTAATCCTCTATTCCTCTTGTAAGTTCCCCAACTTCTCCTGTACTATGCACTAGGATCACAAGGTTGGACCTGCAATCTGAAAAAAATATTTCTAGGTTCCTGCATCCACTTGTTAGTCCAAAAATTCTTTCTATGCATAGGAATAACATATATTTCTCTATTTTTATCAAATTTGTTCAAATCAACTCTTTCTTCTAACTGTACCATAGATTTCAGACTAGGACAGAATCTATCAAACATACCTAGATTCATGCTTCCAAAACAAAAATTTCCACTTATCTTACTCTATCAAAGTACAAAGTTTTACCTCTTTCAAGATCTTACCGCTTTTCTTTAGATCGGGTTTCTTTCTTAGCACAGAGCTTCACAAGTCAAGTAGAGTACTGCGCACTACAAAAGAAGATCTACACACAAGGCTTCTCATTTCTTTCAATTCCCAACGATCACAGTTTCAAGTCCTGGCAATGGAACCATTTCTTGGCACATGGGCAGACCCAGGGTTCAATGCTTTAACAATGCACCAATAAAACCCTAACTACAGGCCCTTTCGGCAACACCTGCGAACCAAATGCAGTCCCACCCAAGGTAGATATAGGGGGGTTACAAGACTCAGGTGTCTGTAACCAAGATGGGACACAAATCTGTGATTCTAACACCTCGCAAAGAAATTAGAAGATAACATGCATTAACTTATCCACTTCATTCACATCACAGAACAAACCCTAACTATAGATCAGTGCAGTAATAATGACATCATACAAATCGCACTAAGCATCATAAGTTAGATCCAGCACATTCACATAAATAAAGCACTAAGCATGCATGGATCTATCTATCATATATAACATTCAATGCATTAAACAGATTCACAACATAAACATCATAGCATAGAGCAAACCCTCAACACAGGATATATGTGGTTCACCCCA
Source organism: Picea glauca (assembly GCA_000966675.3). Taxonomy (NCBI): domain Eukaryota; kingdom Viridiplantae; phylum Streptophyta; class Pinopsida; order Pinales; family Pinaceae; genus Picea; species Picea glauca. The sequence continues at coordinate 207,873 of JZKD02S0226227.1, forward strand.
ATGTGAGGCTACGTCCACCAACGGCTTCTTTATTCTTTATTAGTCTCCAGTCTCTTACATTCATCTTCTCTTGCACACTAAGCCACAGAGACAAGATTTGCACCGGATAGGTGATTTGCGCACTACGCACCAGATCCACCTTCCCAAAATCAGGTCAAGGCACAAAGCCAACTCCTCTCTCAAGAACAGAGCCTTACATACATGTTTTGTTGCACAAAGAAACACATAACTACTTGCACTTAGCTAGTCACCCCTTACTACATTACATTCTTTCTTATTTATACTTTTACATTCCTTAAAAAAAGGCATAATCATGGGTAAACCCATGGGCCAACATCCCATAACCCATTACAAAACCCTAAGAACCCCATGTTGGGTCCACAAAACAAGTGAGATCTCGCGATCTCAGCTCCACTTGGGCGTTCCATCTTCGACCAGCCTGTCGAAGTCCAAAAAGTGGTCAAACCCGACCAATGTTTCCTCAAAACTTGGTCGAGGGCCAAGATTTCCTCTCTTGTCAATACTTTTTAGGTATATCCCCCTACTCGAAGCAAGTTGGATGACCTAAAGGACCTAGAGGCTCGAAAAAATTCCTGGCTGGAAAAAGAGCAGAATTCTTGGAGAATGAAAAGTAGAGCATTATGGCTAGAAGCAGGCGATAATAATACTACTTTTTTCCAACAGTTTTCCAACTTTCAGAAGAACATCAATACTATTTGGGAAATAAAGAATGAAAAAGGTATTCCAATAAGCTCCTTCCAAGAAAAAGCTGAAGCGGGAGCTCTTTTCTTCGAAAACCAATTTAAAGAACCAACAGGATGCCCAATTCAGGAAATCTTGGCAATGGTCTCTAAGTTTCCAGTAGTGTTTGTGGAGGAAATGAATCAGAATATGGAAGAAGAAGTGGTTTATTTTGATATCTATTCATCCCTTCATTCAATTCAAAATGGCAAAATCCCAGGCCCTAATGGATTCACAATGGAATTTTTTAAACAATTCTATGAGTTAATCAAAGAGGACTTATTGAAGGTGGTCAGAGAAGCCCAAAGGAATGGAAGGGTAATTAATTCTTTTAACTCAACATTCATATGTCTAATCCCCAAGAAACAAAAAGGGGACTCTTTTGGGGATTATAGACTGATTTCCTACTATAATGTGATTTACAAGATGATATGCAAAGTGATAACTCGTTGTCTAAAACCCTTAATGAGTGTTTTCATAAGAGAAGAATAGTTTAGCTTCCTACACAACAAGTAAATTTACGATGCATTAGCGGTGGCCCAAGAGACCTTATACTCAGCTAAAATGAAGAATTTAAAAGCAAAATCCCTCAAATTGGACCTCTCTAAATCCTACGATATGGTCAATTTGGCGTTCCTTGCACTGACTCTGATCCACCTAGGATTAAATCTAAGGTCAATTAACTGGATTATGGGTTGCTTACAGAATGTGTCATTTGTAGTCTTGATAAATGGAGTGACCTCTTGGTTCTTAAAATCTTCAAGAGAACTCAAACAAGGTTTTTTTTTGTCTCCTTTCTTGTTTATGATCATAGCAGAAGCATTAATTATGTTTCTAAAGGAAGCCAAACAAAATGGATTCCTAAGAGGAGTGAAGGTGTCTGGTAGAGAGGAGTTGATGGATTTTCAATTTGTAGATGATATTTGTTGTTGTATAAAGGGCTCTCTTTGTGACTCCAAGGCCTTAAAGGACAGTCTTGGCCTCTTCTATGAAGCAATTGGAATTCCCATTAACACGGAAAAATCATGTATTATCATTAACAATTGCTCTGATCAGGAATCCAATGTGATTCTCTCTCTTATTCCAGCTTTTATCAAGTCCCTGGAAGAAGGGTTCATTTATCTTGGCTTTTTCCTTAAGCTTGATAACTATAGGAAAAATGACTTGGATTGGCTAATTCGTAAAATCAAGGCCAGGATAACTATATGGGTAAATATGCTCTTATCCAGAGGAGGAAGACTAGTACTATTGAAAGCGGTGCTTCAAGGAATTCCAATCTATTGGAATTCAATAGTGGCCTTACCTAAAGTAGTCTTATCCAAAATGTGGATACTTAGCTTCCAATTTCTATGGTCGGGGCAAAAAAAAAGGTCCTCATCTTGCCAAATGGAAGTCAATTGCAGTGCCAAAACAATACGGAGGGTGGGGGATTAAGGAAATTCATTTGTTTGATCGTGCCTTGGCAGGAAGAAATATTTGGAGGCTTACGTTGGGAGATTCGTTGTGGTTTTGAGTCATGTCATCTAAATGTTTCCCTACCATGATTGTCAACGAATGGTTTCATACACCTCACAAATATAACAAAGGCTCTATAGTTTGGAAAGCTCTAGTACATTCCTTTCCGCTGGTAAGAAAGTGGACGGATTGGAAGGTAGGAAATGGTAGAAGTATTCGGATTAACAAAGATCCTTGGCTGGGAGCTAGTGATAGCTTCATTCTCTCGAACCCTCTAATCCATTCTTTATCAGAGCACTAGATCCATAGCTTGAATGATGAAAAAATAGGAATTTTTCAGCCTAGAGGTCGCATTAGTTGGATCTCTGTGGATTATTTAAAACTTCTAGTGGGTCTAGCAAAGGAATGGAACCTCTATGTTGGAAAACTTTGTGAAAATCACATTATTATTGATGAAGAAATGGAATATTCTCTGGTGTGGTTGAAAAATCCAAAGAATGGATCTTTTACTATGAAGCTCAGATACAAAGCCTAGTTTGATTACTCTTTCTTTGGTACCAAAAAATGGTGGTGGGGGGCGCTGTGGAAAATCCACACTCCCCTCAAATGAAAACTCACACTATGGCCCACCCTCAATGACAAATTACTAACATGGTCGAATGGTATCAAATGGGGATGGTACGGTCCCAACTGGTGTTCATTATGTAAAAACAATTATGAAACATTAACTCATTTGTTTATTTTCTTCCCATATTCAGCCCAGGTATTCAAGATCATAAAGGAAAAACTACAAGCTAAGGCGAAATGGAAAAAAATTAATCTTGATGAATGCATAAAAGATCGATTGCAGGATCAATAAGTGAAATTGTATGCAGGCGTCCTGAGCATCTTGATCAACAATATTTGGTGGGATCGGAATACAAGCATATTCAAAGATAAGTTGGTGCCCCCAAAAGTGACGGTGGCCCTCACTATTGGGCTGGCAAAAGAATTCAAAGACAAACCGAAGGTGAATAATATGTGCTTCCCTTCTCTCCTGGAAATTTATTACAGAAATTTATGGGGGTATTTTGATGGGGTCATCCAGGAGCACCCTCCAATTTGCAGAGTGGGGGTGGTCCTTTA
>JZKD02S0226227.1:211203-222015 GCA_000966675.3 Picea glauca
TGTTACAATGTGTACATTGATGAGAATTTTTTCTTTGCTTTAGTTATGTGACAAATTCGAATATAAAACGAAATTAGCATATGCATCAGATACACAATTAGAACTCTTAGGTATGTGATTATAAGTAATAAAATCAAACTATCGTTCTAAAAGGCGTACCCATAGGAATCGTTGGAGTAACGTAGGGTCATGTGCATGGTAACTTCCTTTCAACTGACATATTACCAACTAGGAATCTAGGCAAACCTCCAAAGAGCGAAAACCATGCGAAATGGCATTGCGCAAAAGTTATTTAATGACGTTATATTCAACCACATTATTCATGGATGGCCCTAGGCATACGCCACCTGAAGACAACAATAGACCCTCGAGTGAGTAAACAACCCAAGCGGTGGAAGCCAAGTTCTATGTATGATGACTAGATTCATCTACGAATCCTAAGTATACCAAAGACTCCGTTGACATCTGCCAACCAAGGGAAAACTCGATAAGCAAGTTGAAGACAAAGAATAAAGGGAAAAGATATATACACTAAATTACATTAGTATACAAAGAGTTATGCCCAAGATTGGGGCTCAAGCGTAATATCTTTTCAAGTAGAGCCCATTCCTGGGCTTAGCCAGCATGTTCCCTTCATAATATTCTAATTCATAGGCTCCTTTTTCTAAGACACATCGCACAATATAGGGACCGTGCCACGTGGGTTTGAACTTTCCTTCCCCCAGTGGTTCTTTGGCTTGATCATATAAAAGGACCAAGTCACCCTCAACGTACAACCGAGGATAGACATACTTATCATATTGGACCTTAACACATATTTTATTCTCTTTGATAGCCGTAGAGGCATCTCGATGCTACTCGTCAGGGATCTCTAGGTGCACGAGGCGTCATTCGAGATCAGAAGTGTTAGGTACGAGCGCAACTACCAATATAAGAGAAGGGATTTTACATTCAATAGGTAATATTGACTCCACACCATGTACTAACTAGAAAGGAGAAAAACCAGTGGAAGTCTTGACTGAGGTTTGTTATGCCCAAAATGAGGGATATAGCATGATATGCCAGTCATATTTTCTCCGGCTGACAGTTTTATGCAAAATGGTCTTGAGAGACTTTTTTATGGCCTCTACCTGTCCATTTTCCTGGGGGTAGTAAGGGGAAGAATGACCATGCTTAAACCATAGCTTGGATGCTAGCTTTTCCTTCATTTCATTCTGAAAGTGACTGCCATGATCAGTGAAAATATCACTTAGGATTCCAAATCTTGTGATAATTTGATTGAATACGAAGAAGGCGACAATATTCCTATTAGATTTAACTGTAGGCATGGCCTCAACCCACTTAGTAAAGTAGTCTACAACCACGATAATGTGCTGATGCCCCCCAGCCGAAGTTGGGTTGCAATCCACAAATTCCATGCCCCACTGGGTGAAGGGATCGACGGTAATGACTGGATGGAGAGGGGATGGATGCGAGTGCATTTTCTGAGTGAACACCTAGCAGGGGTGACACTTCTTAACCACTTCAATGCAATCTTTAAAGATAGACAAAAAAAAATAACCAGCTCGCAAAATTTTCTGGGCTGTCACAAGCTCGGATAGATGACCACCACAAGCCCCACTGTGGAAATCATTTAGAATTGACTCAACTTCTTCACGAGTTAAACAACGATGCAATATATTGTCTATCCCTGGATGATACAGAGTGTCATTGACGATAAGGTAATTCTTAACTTGGTATTGTATACATCGTCGATCATCTCGCAAGAGGGAACTTCAAAGTTTGAAGATAGAGAACAATGTCTCCATACCAGGGGTTAGATGACAAGACAAGGAAAATGTGTTCATTTGTAAAAGAATCAACATGAATAACATCCTCGTCTAATCGTGGGAAGTCAGATATTAAATCTGCAAAGACTAGTGATTTCTTGGATTTCGTAGAAGCGAAATCGAGATCGAATTCTTGTAAAATGACAATCCATTTATTGTATTCCCACCCTATGATACGCCTAGTAAGGATGTATTGAAATGGATTGACATCGACAACCACATTAATTTTTCAAAACAATAAATAATGGCGTAATTGTTGGACTACGTGAACGACAAGCAAATCTATCTTTTTAACGTGAGAATATTTGAGCTGAAGACCGACTACGTTTCAACTAAGATAGTAAACGATGTGCTCGTGGAGCTCATCATCCTCATGAACCAATACCATACCAATCGTCTCTTCAGACGTGATGACATAAAGAAAGTAATCTCTACTGTAGTCGAGAGAATTCAGCATAGGCGTCGATACCAAGGCTTTCTTCAAAGCATCGAAGGATTCCTGGGCTCGCTCATCCCAGATAAAAGGGGTGTCCTTCTTCAAAAGACACATGAAACCCTTAGTAATATTTGCATAGTTCACTATAAACTGACGTAAAAAGTTATCTTTCCCCTGTAAACCTTGAAGTTGTCGAATAGTGTGCAGGGGAGGCAATCAAAGTATTGCCTCAACCTTTAATGGATCTACCATGATCCTAGTATCAGAGACTAAAAATCCTAGAAGACATCTAGACCTAACACAAAAGATGCATTTATGAGGGTTCAACTAGATGCGATAATGTCGTCATATTTCAAAAACTAGTCGAAGGTGCTTAGGGTGATCCACTCTCTTACGAGAGTGAGTAGCAAGATCGTTAAGATAAGCTTCGACTATATGCTTAAGATCGTGGAATGTAAAGGTCATAGCATGTTGGAAGGTTTCTCCAATGTTTTTAAGGCTGAAAGGCATCTTCCGGTATGCGAAAGTACCCCAAGGACAAAAAAATTGCATCTTATGTTGATCCTTGGGTTTAAATTGAATTTGGTTATACCCCGAAAACCCGTCCATGAAAGAAAAAACTTCACTTCTCTCACACTTGTCGATGATCTGATCGATGAATTGTGTAGGGAAGTTGTCCTTAGGACAAGATTTGTTCAAGTCATAAAAATCCATGAATACACTGATGGTTCCTTGCTTCTTATTCACATGAACGAGATTGGATACCCATTCAGTCAAGGGAATTGGGTAGATGAAGCTAACATTAAGCAGTTTCTCTACCTATGCCTTAATAACAGGGGCCTTCCATGGATTGACAGATCTAAGACGTTGTTGAACATGCTTAGCATCCAGGTAAGTTTTAATCTCATGTTTGACAATTCGAGGGTCGATTCCTAGCATCTCTTCATATGACCAAGCGAATACATCTCATAATTCCTTGAAGAGTTCGATGTAGATCAAGATTTCTTCTGGCGAACAATCCACACTGATGTGTACATTTTCAATCTTTCCAGGGGTACGAGAGATATCGATTGTGATGGTAGGGGATATACTCACCATATTTCCCTCAGCATAAATGCCATGCATATCAAGCAGAACTACGACGTCACCGATTATCTCGCTCAGAGTAGATCTAAAGTCATGTTGTTTGATTCTAGCAAGCTCTGGGAGAAAATAAGAGCGATGATGCACATCATCCCAAGGTTTGTCAAAACCATTCATGGCCTCAATGATAGCTTCATCCGAGGGAAAAGTATCATTAAGGCAATCACGTGAACAAGATGACGAAGTGGCCCACACGGGCTCAAGAACATGATCCTCCTCATCCGTTTGCGAGGTGGTAGGATCGAGATCGATGAAAGAGTCAAGAACAACTTGACACACTATCTCTGCTGTCGATAGTGGCATGGCCATTCTATCATGCGACGGAACTTCACAAGACATAGTCGAGGAAGGTAGGGTCCAAGGATCATTAAAATAGGAAGTGTGAAAAGGAACGAACCTCTTTGACGAAACAAGCCTACTGAACATGGCATAAATATGGTGAACCAGTGCCATGAAGTCGAAGGTACCCATAAGGGATGAATACATTCCGACACCGATATTCTCAGTTGTCGACGGAGAATTGTCGACCACGAGGATCGATGATCCAATAGATGAACTGGGGATAGCATATGCAAAGGACAGCTAATCGATCATCACGATCTTCCCATCGTGAGGAAAACAAATAGTATAGAAGATGAACGATACGATGGAAGTCATAACGTAAGTCCAATTGCATCCTAGTAACAAATTATAATCGAGGGGAACATAAACCACCTCGACATCCACCTCTACCGTCTTCCCACCTAACTGGATCAGAAAGGAAAGAAGGATACTGTGAGGCCAGAAGGAATGACTGTCAAAAGAAGTCAACATGGTTGGAGACTGAGAGAGAGTTAGAGAGTCGGGGGCTTTCCAACAGACCAGGGACTTCACACATATTGCAGTGCCTTCATCAACAACAATACAATTGCTGGTATACTTTGAGTAACCCATGTGGATTTGGAATGCCACATGATAAGGCAAGTGATGCTTCACATATGTGACGTCAAACTTGATAACTTTCGAGCCAATAGGATCTAGATCTCCTAACGCAGATAAAAAGGCATTCCTCTGTGAAGGACACGTCTAGAGTACCTCCAGAGCTGACATCACACAAGGGGTTTGACCTAGGTCCTCAACAATAGAATAATTTTGGGCGAGTCTAGTATTAGGATTGTGGGTAGAGTGCCTGAGTACTCCTTTCGGAATATGAGGCGATGGCTCTAGTTTTTCGATTTGTAAGGGCATCTCCGAAGGAGGAGGAGACTCTATACCAAGTACAGTTTGTGGATAAATGTAATCATGATATCGGATGGCTACATTAACCTTAGATTTGACCATATTGATGCATAAACGATCACCGTCTTGTGCTGGTGGGTTTTGAATCCCACTCACCACATTTCCGGCATTTGAGGAGCTCAAGGCCATTTGTTGGTTATGTGGAAAATGAGTCATCAGCACGATGGGTGGTAGAGATAAGAGCCTTGTAGCTTCTGCAAGTTTGGGGCATAAATGAGTAAGGTGATCATCTATACAAAGTTTACAGGGAAAATTCACCTTACACCTTTATTTCTTGCCCTCACTAGCATTATTATTCATCTTCTCATTATTACCGTTGTCCTTCGGTTTATTATTATTCTTCCCACCCTTAAGATTATTATTACGTCCTTTCTTCTTATTCTCGCCTGGTTGTTGGTTACCATTTGGGCCGGTCAATGATTGCACATAATGTACATCCGCCAACTAAGTGGGATTGGAAGACACAGACGAAGCTGTCCCTCTTGTAGACTGTTTTAGAGACAACTCTTTCAAATGGCTTGTCACTGAGTCTATGGATTTCACATTGGCAGAGCCTACAATTCCATCAACATGAAGCTCAAGCTTTTGTTTAGGGTTGTAGTTTGACGTCAGTGCATCAGGAAGAATCTCGTATAACATCCTAGGCTAAACATATATAAGATCTAAATGCGGAGCTTTGAAAATCACTTCTTCCTTAGATGTAACCCCAAATGTAGAAACATCCTTCGAAATAGGAGGCTGTAGAGATTTAAGGAACCACTCTAGTAGGAATTCCGGTGGTATGCAAGTCTTGATCAACCTCTTTTGTCTATGCCACTCCTGGATGTGATCCGAGATATGAGTGGATTTGTCTTGATGTAAGGTCGACAAAACTTCTAGGCCATCATCATAACAAACCGACAATTGGAAGTGGTTAAGGAAGACTAGAACCATCTAACTAAATGTCCTGTATGCCCCCCTAGGTAGCTCGATATGCCATTTTGCAAAAACCCTCGTGAGGGTGCATTGAAACAATCTTAACCAAATGGAATTGTCATTAAATGAATTCAAAGAGCACCATAGATGAAAGTTGGTAACGTGATCACCAAGATCCTCACCATTCTTGCCTTCAAATTTTGGAATATCCAAAGGAATCTTGGTGGGAATGAGGGGCCATGTAGGATCATGACACACATGGTTGTTCATCAACTTAGACAAGTCTGGTAGATTGAGTGTGGACAGAAAAGGGAGACGGGTATGCGACATCTGACCCCAAGCTCCCTGGAAAGATTGTGGTGGGGAAATTGTAGCCCATCCAAGGTTCTAGTAAGCATCATGGCCCTGTCCGAGATTGTAAGACCCTCCTCCAGGCTGATTCATAAGGGGTTAGTTGGGCATCATTCCAGTAGGAATGTTTTGATGAGGGTTACAAAAACTGCCCTCGACCGGAATGGACCCAGGTTGGGTGTTGCCCAAGGAGTGAAACTAACCTCCTACAGGTGTGAATCCGAAGGATAAAGGTGGATTCACCATGCCAAACGTGTTGGTCGGAATCGACATTGAGGAGGTGGGTGTAAAGGATAGAACTTGAGCGAAAGCTTATCTGCCAGGTTGGTTGATCCATCTAGAAGCAACATGGTTAGACCTAATATTAAAAGGAGGAAAGCCTCTCATGGTAGGAGTCATTTGAGGGACATGAGTGCCACCAAATGAGAATGGAGTATAAGGAGGAGTTGTGCCCTCGATTCCAATGCTAGCATTAGGGCCAACAACTAGAATGGAGTTTGAAAACTGTGAAGTAAAACTTGGCATACCATAGAAAAAAGGACTAGAGGCCATCAGGATGGATTAAACATTATAGCTTGGTGAATGGCCAAGATACCCAAAAGGGTTCATGGCTATAGGTTGAGTATTCACTATAGGATGGGCAACGATGATAATAGGTGCCTCCGACACTACAACCATTGTGGTTGCAGGAGTCGAAGGGTACCATTAACTATAGTAGGTGTGGGATTCAAAGGGCTCCCAATATCTTGATGACTCGGTTAAGTACTCATCCTTGTAGAATCATAAGTCTGATAAGTGGAGGTGTGTGTACCACGTTTAGTAACTCTACGCATTTTAAAAGGAAAAGACTCAAAATGTGATGGTAATTGTAACAAGCGGCAAGACCTGTGGGGAAGCTGGTCTGGCTCCACGACAATTCAAGTTTCAAGATATAAAAAACAAATCCTAAGGCCAACTAGTAATCAAAGAGAAAACCAAAAATAATTAAATGACCAATATGCACACAAACAAGATAAAGTGGTTGAAAGGGACCTCCCTCTCTAAAGTAGGTATGCCTCACCCAAGAGGGGCCTGAGACTTCGCTGCTAAAGATTGGAGGAAACATAATCAATTATAAGGCCCCTCATGGGATTAACAACTAGTCGGTCAGATCCCCCCAGAGAGGTAATCCTCCATAAAGGCTATGTGATGTCTTACCCTTATCTGACCCAGGGTACATGCAGAATAACCCCTGCAAGTAACCTATGTGGTACCTAAGTCAAGAAACTAAGAAACCATGGTATAATCGATGCACAAGCGAACAATCGTAAGTCAAGTCCACCATATGGGCAGGGTAGAAAATCCTGAAACCTTGAAAGCACCACCTCTCACGGAGGTAAGGGTACTAGCAAGATCCCCATATATGAATAGATCCCTAGAAATATATCTGATGCTAAGAAGGTATTGGGGAGATATCCCTTCAACCGACCTCACAGAATCTCGTGCTTAACTCTGGTGTAAGCAAAGCCTCCTGATATTACTGATTATACAATGGATTTCTCCACTCCCTTAGTCAGACACATATGTTGATTTAATAGTCTTGGAGAAGTTTACTCACAAAATCCTATTCCAAGGCTGTAATCCTAAGCTAGTTTGTGCACCCCAGAAAATAAAATCGTTACTAATGAATTTTAAATTATAGCATTAATTTTAATGGCCTTTCTTACTCAAAAGGTGCGGTCATGAAACTAGTGATGTTATGACTCAACAAGTGAAATAAATGAATATGAATACAATGCAAAGTTCTAACTTCAATTTCCAATAAATGATATGCTTTTCAAAAATGCAATTTTCAATTCAATTATGCAATTCTAAATAAAATGAAATCTTTCTTTACATGCACTAAGATAAATGACAAATACTCAAGAGATCAAAATGCAAATCAATGTAAAATGCCTAATATTTTTGTATTTTCAATATAAGAGAATGAAAATGCAAGGACTGAACATCATCTTGATATAAAGACTCTACTATGAATAGACATAGATAACCCAAGTAGGATATCAAGGAACAAAACACCCAGCCCAAGGTGCAAGAAAAATCAAAATGAAAAGATGATGAGAAAGGCACCGCCCAAAAATTCAACGAAAGACATGTTTCCTTTCATTCCACAGACACTTAACAGTCACCACAGAGACCCAAGAAGACTCAACAATCATCAAAACCTACCCAACAACCACCAAACCAACCAATCAAGCAACAAAGGTTGATGTACATGATTTCTCAAGGGAAAAGCCCGCATGTACGCAACTTGCAAAAGTACAACATGCGTATGTATGGGAATGTCAAGCAAAAACCTGCGTATATGTGTCAAAGCACATCTAGGCTAAGGAGAAGGATGAAAAACTCAGACTTAGAGTGAACAAAGGCTGTCAAGCAATCATACAACAAGAAACTCAATATGAACAAGAGGAAAAACACTCCAAACCCCAAAAAAGAAGATTCCCCAGTATGGTCACCAATTCTGTTACGAGGAAAATATCTTTATGGCTAGGGGTAAACCACAACAGATGGAAATGACTGTAGAAATCAACTCTAATATCAATTATGCTATATAAACAAATATGATAACAAGACAAGATAAGAGTCCTACCTCGTCCAAACATTCGATGAAGTCCACCGTTGAGCACTTGACCCAAAGCAATATACCTACAACTAGTCCTCAAAAACCAAGAAAAGCAAGCATATGGTGATAATATATAATGTTAGCTCATTTGATATCATAATCCATCAATATTCATAACAAATATTCCCATGGAATAACAATTCAAATATTTGCGAGATATTAATTGGACGAGAAAAGAGTATTTCTATTAAGATATAATCATTTGAAGTGAAAGAGTTACAAACTTCTGTGTCGGCACAGTTCGAAATCGAGAAACTAAGTTCCTTCCAGCTGATCCTCCACCACTTCAATCCTCCACCAAAGGCAATATCATATAAGAGAGACAATGAAGTTCTCAATCAATAAGGGAAGATCTTGGGGGCTACACAATGTGTTCAGACTTGAAGGACAAAGGGATGCAGACTCAATGTGAAGTGAATAATTTCTCTAGAGTAACTTTGCTCTCAAAGTTGAATTCTTTCTCCTCTTTTCCATAGCTCGGATTTGTCCCATTTATAGCCTTCAAGTGGAACTGAAGGTTCGATTTGGAACGTTTCCAGTATATGGAAGGCCAAGGATCATTGATCTCATGACGTGACATGGAAACCCGACACCATTTTTTAATTTTGGGCACATTTCTCGATGTACACAGGCTGTAGTGGTGCAACCTGCGTATACACATGCTGCAATATAGGCAGGGTGTGTATATGTGGAAAAATCATGTTTTTAGCTTTGGGATTTGCAAAAATGGACTTCAAGTCTGCATAGGGAAATGGAAAAAGGCCCTCTGTGCAAGATTGCATAAGGTGAGGCAAATCTTGCTATAACAATATCATGTTTTTTGGTTCCACCTACTACGTATTAATTCCTAAGGAGTAAAGAAACAAGCTTGATGCAAGGAGACAAAATCCCATCTTCTTGGGGTACAGAAATATCACCAAGGCATATAATCTTTACAATGAGGTAAACAAGAAGTTTATTCTTTCCAGAGATGTAATTTTCTTGAATCCTCCAAGGATGAAAAAATGTTGAGCAAGAACTTGATCATTTGGATAGATTCACTCATGTAAATAAATATAACTAGTTTGATGATGAGATTCCACATATTGAAGGGCAAATCCCTATCTTGGATCAATCTTTGGAATCTCCTTTTGAAGCACAATCTCCCCCTCATGAAGAAGTTCTAGCCACTTCATCAGAATAGGAAGTTTGTTTGGATGATGCTATTGAGAATATTGAAAGGATGAACCTTGATGGAAATGAAACACCATCTCAATCAATGGAGAAACCTGGACCATCTCATAAAGGTCCACCAAAGTGGCTCATAAAGACACTTGAAAGTGTTCATCCCGATGAGGTTGGAAATACATGAACTAGAATTTCTACAAGACAATATGGAGGTGATGTAGAGAATTCAGATTCAAGTGATGTAGATGATATGGATGTTTCATATGATGATGAATTGAATTTATCTACTAACTTTAAACCAAATTCCTTTGAGGAAGCTACTTTTCACGATGAGTGGAAATAATCCATGTAGAAAGAGTATGATGCTATCATTAAGGATGGGACATGGAATTTGGTGGACCCTCCATTTGAAACCAAACCAATTGGCTGCAAGTGGGTCTTCAAGAACAAGTACAAATCTAATGTCTCACTTGAAAAGCACAAAGAGAGGCTCATGACAAAATGATTTGCATAGAAAGAAGGCATTGATTATGAGGATACTTTTTCCCCCACAAAAAAATGGGCTAGCATTTGTACTCTATTTTCCTTTGAAACATAGAGTGGATGTAAATTTCATCAAATGGATGTGAATATTTCTTTCTTGAATGGAGACTTGAAAGAGAATGTCTGCATGTCTTAGCCAGAAGGTTTTGTTGTGAAGGGACAAGAACAAAAAATATGAAAACTCATCAAATCCTTACATGGCCTGAAACAAGCACCATGAGCCTGGTATGAAAAGCTAATTGAGCATATTCTAAAATTGAATTTCAAGCAATTTTATCTTGATGATGCAACTTTGTTTGTCAAGAAACTTGGAAAAAATATTGTACATCTTGTAGCGTATGTAGATGATCTATTGACAACAATGAACAACGAAAGCTATATTGCATCCATAAAGAAAGAATTGAAGAAAGGCTTTGAGATGACATATTTGGGACATCTTCACTACCACTTGGGAATTGAAGTGACTCAAAATCCAAAGTACATAT
>JZKD02S0226228.1:2394-14978 GCA_000966675.3 Picea glauca
GATATTGTGTTGAAAAGATTTATGATAATTTTTTCAAAGATGAATCAGTAGCAACACAAGCTCAAATTTTGAGAGGTATGATAAGGTTGAAAAAGTTAAAAGAAGCTACATCATTATTGGGTATTCAAAAAATGACAAAATATAGAAAGGTGAAAGAGAGTGTCTTGGAAAATATAACCGATGCATTAAAATCTCTTGGAAAGTTTAGAAGAAAAGATTTCAGTGTTGCGCATAGAAAATACAAACAGTAGTTGTTTCATCTACCAATGTAAAAAACCATTTGACACAACAAATGGAAAAAGTGATGGGAACCTCAAGAAAAACATTGTACAAGCATAAAAAAATTGGATTGCAAATAGATGCAAATGATGAACTTGCTTGTTGGACAGTTATTTGTAGACACCCTTACAAAGATAGACTTGCATAAGATGATAAAACTAAGGCCCATGAATATTGGTTGGAAAATTCTCGTGTTTCACCAAAAGTAAGGGATGTGTTGCAATGAAGAATAGCACAAAAACAATATGAAGAGCATCGAAAACATATATTGGAAATGACACAAAAAGAATTGTTCAATAAGTTCAAAGAGAAATACAATCAAGTTAAAATGTCCATTAATACATTTGTGCAACAAAAAACATGGTATGTTAAACTCATCATTATGCATGACACTTGTTGTTGTCATTATCATGTGGAATTTGAGTTATATTATGACACTTTTCTTGAGTTTGGTAAAACGTTTTGGACAAGTTCACCTCATTCTTCCACAATCTGTGCCTTTATATCCCAAATTCTATGTGAAAGAGAAGGTGTTGAATTATTTTACCAAAAACAATGTGTTAGTGGAAAGAAATGTGATCACTGTGGAAATCTAGTTTTATTCCAAGTATCATATTGATATGAATGATCAATCATTGTCCAATATAACAGTGAATTGGAAAAGATATGAATATATCAATGTTATTGCTCCAAATTATTCAATTGTTATTTCCAAAAGGATTGATTTGAGAGGATAACATCTTTGTGATATGTTTTTTGAAGTTTGAAAATGAAATTTATAAATACACCAAGCATTCACATAGAGCTCGATGGCCAGACCTACAATTCAAACAATCCCGTGAAGTTTTTCCACCTAGGGCGATTTTGTCAATGGTTGATTTTGTAGAAAATTATACATTCTTTGCACGAAGAGAAACACAGAGTGAATATTATTGTTCCGATCAAGTCTCTATACTTGTCCACGTTCTATATAGACATGTTAAACAGAGTGTTGATAACATAGAAAGAACCAATGAGAATCATAATGTCATTAAAGAATATCACTTTTATATAAGTGATGATCGTATACAGGATACTCATTATGTACAACATTTTTTTTATTTACAATATTATTCCTTGAAAACCCATGGGATCAAATACAATCAACATTGGATATGGTTAGATGGATGTGCAGGTCAATTCAAATCTTCACGATCATTCTATTGGTTGTGTCATCTTCATAAGAAATCAAACATTAAACATTGTTGGAATTTCTTCGAGACTGGTCATGGGAAAGGAGAAGATGATGGTGCAGGGGCATGTGTAAAACAAGAACTTCGAAGGTATCAGATGAACTATTCTTCCAAACCATTTGAATCTGATGATCAAGTTGTTCAATGGTTCCAAGCAGCTCTAATCTACGAACATAATTCATCAAGGGATGTGCGCAAGTGTGTATATATACATGTTGTACATGTATGAAAGTTCTTGATTAAAATCAATAATTTGTCTCGAGAACTAACACACGCACACACACATATTGACTTTCATTTACTTTTAATAAATTATTCTTGAACCGTGCATATATTTTTGCCATATTGGAATCTAAGATGTAGATAGATCGATCAGATATGAAGCTAATAAAATACATTGGACTTGAAAAATGCATTCAATTAAAACAAAATCCTTTCAAAATGTCTATGTGTTTGATAAAAGAAACACATCTTGTTTTTGTTCAATTTGCATAGAGGACACAGAAACCGATAAGATTTGTATAAGGAAATGGGAAAATATGTTAAAGCTTGGGAACATACAAAAATTAATACAAAGAGGAAAATACCACTTGTAAGCTCAGAGGATATGGAATCAAATGACACTACAATGTCAACTGATGGTGATAGAGTTTTTGATCTTGTTAGAGAAGGTAAAATGAACTATACAATTCTTAAAAAATATTTTTTATGTTTAAACAATACATAGACATGTACGTGTCTAGATATAAAATATATAAAATATAATTTAAATAGTATGTAGAATTGTGCATGTTGATCTAACGATTTGTTTGTTGGCATATGAGGCCTTATTTGCAGGAGATGTATTTGATGTGGTTGCACCTGTAGACAGTAATGAAAACGTTAAATATTATTTGATGTGGTGCATAGAAAGAAAGATGAGGTTATTGGAGGATTATAATGATCACAATTTTATATATGAAAAAGAATTTGTCATACTGAAAGGCTATTTTTTTCAAGAAACCCATGATATCAAAAGTCATGTTCACTTTCAAGACTATCATTCAAATGTCATAAGTTATCAATATAGTCATTTGGTATGTGCAACGCGCATAAAGTTAGTAGAGGTTCAATCAAAGAAAAAATGAAAGTTAGAAAATGGAAAATGACAAAAGTTGATCATGAACGAATAATTGAAG
The DNA here is from genome assembly GCA_000966675.3 of Picea glauca. Taxonomy (NCBI): domain Eukaryota; kingdom Viridiplantae; phylum Streptophyta; class Pinopsida; order Pinales; family Pinaceae; genus Picea; species Picea glauca. Next base: position 5,084 of record JZKD02S0226228.1, read on the forward strand.
ATGGAATACCATTATGATGTTTGTAAACAACATTCGGAAAAAAAAAAAAAAACTACATCAAGTACATTTATATGGATATGTAGGATTTGATTTTGTTTGTTTTACTTTTGTGGTTCATTCGAATAAGGTGATTTTTTATTAATTGTTGTACTACTTGAAACATATTTGCACGTAAAACTAGATCTCAATTGGTTGTCAATTATCAAATATTCGGGTCCCCATATGTCCTTTGGACCACTTAAGGGATGAGATAACATGATCTGGATTTTCCAATCATGCCCCGAATAACTAGATAACTTATGTATATATGTCTTACATCTAATATGTTGGTTTCAATTTTGAATGAACTTGTATGCAATATTTTGAGTTAGAAATAGAGATCTAGACTATAATTTAATGTATTCATAAACTAAAATGCTCTATACAGGAACAATAAGAGAAAACTAGAGTATGATGCCGACAATTATCTCACTAGCCCTTCAACTCTGCAAGCTAATCTTTGTGAGCAATCTGAGAATATACAGACTATACATATAACCACAAATAAAGTTCACAATGGCATCTCTCTCTCTCTCTCTCTCTCTCTCTCTCTCTCTCTCTCTCTCTCTCTCTCTCTCGTAATATGACATAATACAATGCAACCTAGATAAGACACTCACCTACCCACCTAATAATTCTAATGATTTTTCCACCTCATTCCATTGGAAAAAAAATCTAACACTAATACCTTCCAAACCTATGGCTCCAATTCTCCATAGGAAGTATCTTCCTTTGATAGATACAACTCTAGAGACAATTCCCATTGAAGTTCCCATGATTTCATAAGTAGTTGTAAACATAAAAATTTCAACACATCTTGCCTAGTAAGACAACTAGAAGAAGACGATTAGAGATCCAAATAAGTGCTTTCACTTCTAGAAGTAGTTGGTGGATTCAAGGTAGGTATCAAAAACTATATATTTTCTTCTTTATTTTGATTTAATTTTCAATTTCATATTTCACTTTGCAAAATAGATAGATGCATATGTATAGATTTTTTGTATCATTTGTCATGATATGAAAACAACAAAATGTTTCTAATGAAATTTCTTTGTAATGATTTGTTTTTCTAAAGATATTTTTTGGAATGCATTTTTTTGTGAATATTTGATTATAGCATGGTGGTAAATGGTAGAAAGAAACTAAAACCCCCATGTGTTAAATTTGCTAGATTCAAATGTAAACTTTGAAGACAATGTCCCGCCACCATTGAACCGAAATGATAAAATATTAAGAGAGATGGGAAACCTTAGAACTTTGAGTGATATTTTTAGGATCTAATCATGTACCAACCTTCTTTTCAAAGATGGTTAAAAACTCTTAATGTCATCATTCCACCGTACATGGAACTTGGATTATGGTGAAACTTTAATCATATCACTAGAAATAGGATCCTTTTGTTACAAAATTAATTAAACTCCAAAAACAAGGCATCCCGATTAACTTTCATATTAAAAATAAAACTTGTGTTGTTTATGTTTAGTGTTTATTTTAAATGTGTCCATTAGTTATTAAAAAATTATTTTTCCTAAGTAGATGAAAAATGTCTAGTCATCTATATTAAATATAACACAAAATCACCATCAAAATTATGAAAGTGTTGCTTGTTGGTGTTAAACTTGCCAGATCTTCTTAAATTGTTTATATTTATTATTTGACCATACTGCTATTACATTGTCCAAAGTCAATAATGAGCTATAAAATACACCTCAGTTTTCTCAATATAACAAGTTTACACACATTATTCCTCTTAAATGAATTGCAAACCCCTTTTCTAACATAATTGTTTATGTCGTTTAATAAAAGAAATCAATTTATTTAGATCAAAAACCTTTACCCATTGATTGTTTTGTTTTATTCACAACCTACAAAGTGGATAGCTCTAATAGCTTACAACCTCTTAGGAGTAAAACACACATTTACACCAAAAATCCGTTGTCATTTCATTTTGTATCAAATATTAGTTTATCATCCAATCAAATACATTTCTAATTGACCATTTTTCTCCCTTTGGGAACTCTACCAATAGTAGATTCGATTAAAGTTGAATCCAAAGTGTTAGGTCTATTGAGTCAAATATCAAGCCCAATCCTTCTTTAGACCCTTGCATTTATCTTGTTTAAAGCCAAGTCTAATCCCTCTTTTAATTAAATTGCAAATACTATTTTTTTATTAGAGAATATAAACTTTAAATCTTTTCATATATCATATCATTGAATCCCTTTTGAGATCCCTCTCTTTTATGTGCTAAATATTTATCCCAATCCCTCTTTTCATCAAATTGGTCAGACTAATTTCTTAATTTAAGAGAATGAACATTGAACCTTTCCATTTATCATCCCAAATATCAAGCCCGGTCTCTTTTTAGACATTCTAATTATCTTACCTGATGTTAAGCCCAACAGTTCATGTCCATGGACCTTATAATTATCTTACCAATTATTAATCCCAACAACTCATGCCCATGGACCTTCTAATTATGTTACCAAATATTAATCCCAACAACTCATGCCCATAAACATGTGTGTTTGAGTAGTTTAAGCCCAACAATTCATGCCTATGGACCTTCTAATTATCTTACCAAGTATTAAGCCCAACAATTCATGCCCATAAACTTGAGTGTTTGAGTAGTTTAATGTGATTAAATTTATGTAAGCCTTTGTAAAACACCAAATGACTAAGTAAATTGGAAGTTTAAATATCAATACATTTGAAAAGATGCATCCTCTTCTTATCCTTTGGCAAAAAGAAAGAGAAAGCTAACCAAGATCAGTCATAGACAAGAGTTTAATTTTGTTTTGTGTGGTAAACTTCCTGAAAGAACCAAGTGACTAAGAAAATTAAAAGTTTAAAGATTAAGACATTTGAAAAAAATGCATCTAGTTCTTATCTTCTTATCTTTTGGCAAGAGAAATCGCATCGTAACCCAAGTCATAATCAACAACTTAATTTTGTTTTCCTTGAATATATTTATGGCAAACCTTCGTGAAAACACCAAATGACTAGGTAAACTCAAAGTTTGAAGATTAAGACATTTTAAAAATGCATGTGTGTTCTTCATATCTTCTGGAAAAAGAAAGAGCGAGTTCAGGAAGGCAAATCATAATCAAGATTTTAATTGATTGCTCCCTCACTTGCAGAGGAGGTTTTACAACCTTGCTTGTTCCCTAACATGCAATAAACAAACAAAATAATGAGAGATCTCATCAAAAATGGGAAGCCACTCAATCAATCTTGCAGAATTTTCAAATTGTGCAACTTGTTGGCACATCTTTAGATGGTGTAATATGCAGGGTCCCTAGGTCAACTGTGAAGACTATCACAGAAGATAAAAAAACTACAACTACAAAACCTATCAAAGCAATATGACGTGTTCAATGAACAGATGGGACTACCTCCAATGCCAGTGATCATGCATAAAATTGACCTATTGAATAAATTTTACAAGGCCGAAAAAAATTGCCATAACAGTTCAAGGTTGGCCAAATAAATTTGCCATTGTGCATTTCAAGTTTCAAATTTAAGAGCAGAGTTAGCATCTTATTAAGGGAAAATGTGTTCACATACAAAGGCAAGAAACAAGCATACTAATAGTAGATTCATCTAGTTGTAACAATATTACAACAAAAAACTATTAAGGGAAAAGGTGAACATAGAAAGGCAAGAAGCATGCATATTGATTAGAGTCATCTAGTTGTAACAATATTAGAACAAAAAACTTTATAATGATATTCCAACTTGTTAAAAAATTACAACAGTTCCATGTAGAATATTACATTTAACTTTCAACTTTCTCATAATCTAAAGACATAAAAACCACAACTTGTCCATGTTTTATCTCCTGCATATGCAACAGACCATATTCCATCTGTGAACTTGTCTTTGACAAAACATCTGCATATTCATTCATTTCCCTGTATATATAATTAAAAGAGACAACATTAAAATTTGATCATTCTTTTTTATAGGTTAAACTTTTCATAATATCCAATATCAACAAACTTGCAAAATAAAATTTCACAATTCAATATAACAAAAACTCACCGTGCAAATACGAAATCTCTGGTATGTGATGTTCTCCTCCTAGAACTAAACCTATCTATAATGCCTCCCTACAAAAATGTCATGTTGTCCTCCTAGACCCAAACAACTATCTTTCATCACTCATGAGGTATATTATTAGTTTGAGAAGAATCTTCAAATAACATCATTAAAAGTATGACACAACTCATAACATTCATAAAAATGAGAATGCATCATAAAAACATAGCGAGTTTAATCATTTGGGCACAATAAACAATATGGAATTTCCATTAACATAATCAAAACAGGACATACATTAAATCAGAATGAAGAATGGGCATACATTGAATCAGGTGCAACATATCCAAACAACAGAGTATAATTATTTGGGTGCAACAAACAATATGGAAATTCCATTGACAGAATGGAAACATGACATACATTGAATCAAAATGAAAAATGGACATACATTGAATCAACATATCCAAACAACAGAGTATAATTATTTGGGCACAGGAAACAATGTGGAATTTCCATTGACGGAATCAAAACATGACATGCATTGAATCATAATGAAGAATGGACATACAATGAATCAGGTGCAACATATCCAAAAGGTAGGTAATCACCCAGTAGATGGTTTGGCTAATCTTGGAGCTGATCTAGACTGGGGAATGAATTAATCTCCCAGTGTTTCAAATTGCTAGCTGCAATTTGATTCAACTGAAAGTCTTCTAGCACCAGGCTTAATTCCCTCAATTATTCTCTTAGAGACAAATGGATCATGGAAATCCTTGTTGGCAGCATCCAACTAAGTAACAAGGGGGCACTCTAATAGGATTCATAGGATTATAGGGTTTATTGGATATTGTTGTGTTCATTAGCTTCATTTTACACATGTTGATATTTAAACTAGTCAAGATAAATTATTTTGTACAAGAAGTTAACACACATTCTGAAAATTTTCACGAAGCTTAATGAGGTTTAGTCAAGGTTATTTTGAACAGAATCCTTAATTGAATTATGAGTTATGTTTGAAACAAATCAAAACTATGCATTGTCTTACCTTTACTTGCCATTTGAAAAGGATCCTTATTCATGTAGTTCAGTTCATGAACTTAACCCAAATTGTTCAAGAACTCCAATGGTTGATGGCAGCATTACATTCAACGTATTTTGTGTTCATTTTGCATTTTCTATTGCAATATGTCAATGGTATGATTTGCACCTTTTTTCTTCACTTATGTTGAACTTCTTACAGTACTATCTTACAAAAGATTGTTCTCGTCTATTATGATTCAACATGTTTCTCCTAAAATTTAAATCACTTGGGACCATAAACTGGTTTTTAGGGCATGCATTTGTTTACTATCAACATAATCCAAATACTCAATGTTAACAACATCAGGCTTGGTGTGAAGCTTGAGTAGCTAGTAACTATCTATTATTATTGTCTCCTGGTTTTTAGGGCATGCATTTGTTTACTATCACGTAATCCAAATACTCAATGTTAACAACAGTCGGCCTAGTGTGAAGCTTGAGTAGCTAGTAACTATCTGCTATTATTGTCTCTTGGTTTTTAGGGCATGCATTTGTTTACCATCAACATAATCCAAATACTCAATGTTAACAACAACACGCTTGGTGTGAATCTTAAGCAGCTAGTAACTATCTACTATTACTATCTGCAAAAGCAAGGGCATATCCAATGCAACAACAATGTTGTAAAAGAAAAATAAAGGGTATACTTAGTTAAATGTACGAAAAAGCTAAATGTAAAAAATGGAATATGATACTTGTAAAAAGAATCCCCTTTCAATGTAACCATAACAAAGACCAATTGGCAAATAACCATAGAAACCATAATGAAGAATGGACATACATTGAATCAGAATGAAGAATGGACATACATTTAATCAGGTGCAACATATCTAAAAGGTAGGTACTAACTTAGTAGATGGTTTGGCTAATCTTAAAGTTGATCTAGAATGGGGAAAGAATAAATCTCCAAGTGTTTCAAATTGCTAGTTGCAATTTGATTCAACGGAAACTCTTCTAGCACTAGGCTTAATTCCCTCAACTATTCCATTAGAGACAAATGGATCACGAAACTCCTTGTTGGCAGCATCCAACTAAGTAACAGGGGATCACTCTAATAGAATTGAAGGAGACATTGACTTAATACTTGATGGTTTAGAGAGGGCCTTCAAAATCTATAATACACATGGTGAAGCCCAAGTTATTGTTTATGAAACCATGGGGCTCAAGCTATGAGTCCTTGGCTCAAATTATGAGCCATAATGGGCTCTCCTTCTAATTTGTAGTGCCCCAAACTTCAAATCAACACCCAACTTTGCAAGGTGGTCTACATGATTGTTATTTATCTGTGGGTTGTGATGATACTTAATGCAATAAGATTACTTGGCAATATTTGAAAACAACACAAATATCATGTTTTCATATAAAGTACTTTCTTTAACTATTAATATAGACAATTCTGTACATATAGGCATCGTTAACAAAAAAGGTGGGTTGCAAGGCAGATACAACAAACAAAAGCATAGTCGAAGGTAGCTACAACAACAACAAACAAACAAACATAACCATAGAAACCATTGAGTTTTACCATTAAGGCATGCATAACAATGTTAATAAACTGAAACTATTCTTCAAGATGATTATAAAGTTCTCGTAAAAACAAACTAGAACTTACAAATTCAACATATATGATCTATGAATTATCATATATGGCCATGCGTTCTCCACCACTCTCTCCTCCGACCACAATCTCCTCCACCACTCTTTGCTCCAAATTGGCCTATAACACATTTGAAATGCATATTAGAAACATAATTGTAAGTACTTATGTTGAAAAATACTAATAAAACTAAATGATTGAAACAAACTAATAATTACAATTAAATTATGATGCATCTAATCATAGTTAGAAAATTTCAAATATCATTGATACCTATGAATTGCCACATGGAACATCTTCCAAGATGGAAGAAGGTTGTGTCATACCAAAATTCCCCTCCTGGTAGCCCTATAATACATATTTATAATATATATAAGTACATATATAGACCATTTTAATATAATTAAATGAACACAAATTAAATGATTGAAAAAAACTAATAATCACAATTAAATTATGATGCATCTAATAATAGTTAGAAACTTTCAACCCCAATTGATACATGTGAATCGCCAACTGGAACATATGATTGACACCTGAAAGCATATTTTTAAACTTTGAAACATGCAATAGTTGTGAATCTCTAGAATATCTCACATTATAAATGATGTTTCATTTAACATTCTAATGAACTGCAATTAATGAACATAAACATTTTGTGTTAGTTCAAAAATTGTGATGATGTGGATCTAATAAAAGAATTATCATCGAATGCATGAAAAATTTACCAACTGTAACACATATTGATCCAGTGCCCCCTTCCTCATGCCCAATTAAGTCTTACAAACCATTGTGACAACCCTTTGCATAAGCATGTAGATCTTCGAGGCTCATGTGATCTATCTCATCATATGTCTTATATACAAAACTACCACGGGAATTGGATCGTACTCTCTGTCGGTTCAAACCGACATCAATACCAAACAAAGTTGAATTTAAATTATCAACTATTTCCTCCCTCCCGTGCCATCCAACTTGTGAAGTGGCCTCAATCTTTGAAGGTAGAGAAACCACCCTTTGTGGATGAGATACCAAGGGTGGTGGAGGTTTAGGAAACACTGGATCTCGAAATGCACATCTTCGATTATACGTTTGACCTTTACCAATACCATAATATTTGGATGGTAGGTCGGTATAATCAAGCTGCATATTCTCAAAAAAACTCTACATAAATGAATCTAGAAAAATAATATGGCACCTCATCATTCCATGGCAGTCTACCATATGCTTCCAAGAATCGATCATAAAGATGGAATGCAATGTGAGGGTGCTTGAAAATTTGCACCTTCAACATTCGTTGCTTTGGTCCTTCCTTAAAATTGAACATTGATTTTTCCTACTCTTTTGACACCCTTTTCTCAATTTCGGTCCATTTATCAGGGCCCAACACATGTTGCATGCATCTCCTCATCAAATCAACAAAACCATCAGTTGTTGGCCCAAGGTTCTTATATACATCAATGAATTTCTCTAAACAATGCAAAAGGATCTCCAAACTTTGTTTGCTCTATGTAGGGAGATCCATTTGCTCAAGATCGTGCTTCAACTTTGCATGGTAGTTTGTGCAATGTTGAACAATCATTTTTTGAACCTCGTCTTCCGAAAGAAGCTCCACATCAATGTTCGAGGGATAGGTGGTGATAGGGGTGCAATCTTTATTTTCTTGAAAATACTCAGGCCCTTCTTCACCTTCACCCTCACCCTCTGCTTCATTATTGTCCCCGACAGAAGCCCAATCCTCTACACATTTAGAAATATTTGTAGATATTTAGGACAATCCACAATGACAGATACACATGTCCATGTGCACAATTTATTTATATAAAAACATAAATAAATAAAAGAACTTTACCAGCCATATGTTGTTGATGTGATTGGGATTGTTGTACATTCACTGACAGAGGAGACACTTCCCCATAAAATATTTCCCCAAAAACATGATCAACAAAAGATCATGATGATTCATGATTCAATGGATCAAATTGAGCACCCCTTGCAGATGGATGTGCACTCTCTTGCGATGTTCTTTCTTGTGATCTACTAAATGATGCATCTGAAAATAAATTTATCAAGTTCAATTAGTTATATCAATTTCAATGTATATGCATGCACAATTTAACGTGTGCATATAAACATACATGTACCTTGATCTCCATCTTCACTAGATCTAAATGAATTTTATCATCATCTAGACTGACTAGATATCCTTCCTTCACTAGACTACCTTATGTGACTAGTTTCCCCTGCCTTACTAGGATTACCTATCAAACTATGGGTCCCTCTACTACTTTCATTAGATAGCCTAGAGCATTTGTGAGGCATAATTGGAGACTCCTCTCAATCCATGTATATAAATATATGTGTACCAAGCTGCAAATTGACAATTGACAATATTTTAATACATAAATTGACTATATTTTTATACATCATATTCAAACTTGTATTTATTCCACATCCTAAGAAGAAATTCCATTAAAGTACAAAGTTTATGTGCATGCATATCCATGCCCATGATAAAGGTATTTAATCTCTCCTATATGTCCATGATATATAATGGTGTTAGATATCTAATTCTTAGGTGTGAGATCACGGATGGAGCTCTACGATTTTCTGGCCCCAGGGGCCTGTGGCCTGCCTATTGCGGTCATGAGACTCCCTCTACTATAGCTCCTTTTGTTCGTCATCTTCGCACTCCCCTTGACACGACTTCAGGCCTAACCCCACTCCTTTAAACTTTCCTACACCCTCTCCCTGGTAACTCTCATCTTGCCTCCTTTGTCGACACAGAAGCCAGTGGTGCTCTGAGACTCCTGAGATCGGTCTAACTCTCAAACCACGGCTGACTTGTCACCAAGGAAGGGCTACTCAATGGCCACCTATCACGACAAAGTTGACTACTCTCTAGACCCAGGAGAACTGCTCCCCTGGATGGAGACAGCTGGAAGCCCACCATTTTATGCCCGGCAATAATTGTCCACGTCGACCTAACCAATCTCCCCACCACCTTTCGCGCCCCCTTCGGCTTCACATAATGAATTCCTTTTGCATATTTCAAGGGTAACATGCTTCTCTCCCTCACTTTTCTCAAGCTCCCCCTGGCTCGGATGCGAACACTGAGATAGCTTTCTCTCAACC
>JZKD02S0226230.1:0-13524 GCA_000966675.3 Picea glauca
AAAGAACAAGACAATACAGGAAATGGCTCAAACAATGCTAATTGATTCCAAATTGACAGATATATTTTGGACACAGGAAATGCATACATCAGTTCATATTCAAAACAAGGTAATGCTTAGAAACAACACTGACAAAACTCCGTACAAGCCATGGAAAGGAAGAGCAACAAATGTGAAGCACTTTAGAGTTTTTGGAAGCAAATGCTACATCAAAAGAGAATATGGAAAAATGAGAAAGTTTGACTGTCATGTGGACAAATGAGTACTTGTTGGTTACTCAAGTACAAGGAAAGCATACAAGTGTTACAATCTGAGATTGAACAAAGTTGTATAAATTATCAACGTAACAATTGATGAAACAGGCAGACCGTAATCAAAGGAAGAAGAAAATGAATCAATGGAACAACTTTTCAAAGAAGAAGTGGAAGATGAAAAGGAAGTAGAATAGGAATATTTAGAGAATACGAAAGAAGAAAAAGAGAAACTTCAGAAAGTGCCTCCAAAGACACCCAGCAGACGAGTATAGAAGAATCATCCTTCAGATCAGATTATCGGAAACAAAGACGTAGGAGTTGAGACTAGAAGAAGAATTCGTTCACCAGAACAAACACACCTAGCACTCACATCTACAATTGAACCAACCTATTTTAAAGAGTCTAGGAAGGATGAATTTTGGAACAAGGCCATGGATGAATAATTGGATTAGATAGAGAAAAATGACACTTGGGAATTGGTTCCAAGACCAAAGGATAAGAATGTGATCGACACAAAGTGGGTATACAGGATTAAATTGAACGAAGATGGAGAGGTTACAAGGAACAAAGCTAGATTGGTATGTAAAGGATATGCACAAGTTGAAGGATTCAACTTTGAAGAGACATTTCGCCCAGTTTCCAAAATGGAAGAAATATGATTGCTTTTAGCTTATGCATGCTCCAAAAATATTAAAGTGTATCAAATGGATGTAAAATCAACTTTTTTGAATGGGAAAATTGAAGAATAAGTCTACATTGAACAACCAGAAGGATTTCAATTGTCAGAGAATGCAAACTATGTGTGAAAATTAAATAAGGCCTTATATGGTCTAAAACAAGCTCCTAGAGCATGGTACTCTAGACTGGATAAATATCTACAACAGGCAGGGTTCAAAAAAGGAACTGCAAACAACAACCTCTACATCAAGGTAACTCAAGGTAATATTTTATTAATTGAAATTTATGTTGATGATATTATTTTTGGCAGTGATGATGATAGCTTAAGCCAAGTATTTGTAAATGACATGCATAATGAATTTGAAATGTCATTACTTGGATAACTATCCTTCTTTATGGGACTTCAGATACATCAAAGGAACCAAGGAATTTTTATTTCTCAATCCAAGTATATCAGAGAAATGATAAAGAGGTTCACAATGGAAGATTTCAAACCAGTTATCACTCCCATGCAAACCAATTGCATGTTAAGCAAATATGATGATTAAAAGTCTACATATCAGAGTCAATACAAGTCAATGATTGGAAACCTACTATATGTGACAACATCTAGACCAGATGTAATGCATGAAGTTGGATAGGTGGCACGATTTCAAGCAGCACCAAAGGAATCACATGTATTAGCAGTGAAGAGAATTTTCAGATATCTCAAAGGAACATAAGAGTTTGGATTATGGTATCTGAAAGGAAAGGATATATCTCTTATTGCCTACATAGATGTAGATTGGGCAAGTTGTATTGATGACCGACGATGCACCAGTGGAGCAAAGTTATACTTGGGTGAGTGTTTAGTATCATTTCTAAGAAAGAAAAAATCATAAATATATCTATCTATAGCCGAGGTAGAGTATATTGTAGCAACAACATGTTGTACATGGGTTCTTTGGATGAAACAAAATTTGACATATATACAAGTTGATTATGATGAGCCCATTATAATCTATTGTGATAATACAAGTGTCATTAGTATCTCAAAGAACTGGTGATGCACTCCAAGACGAAGCACATTACAATCAAGTATCACTTTCTACGGGAACAAGTTGTAGANGTTGTTATGACACCTCAACAGAATGGAGTTGTTGAAAGAAAGAACAAGACAATACAGGAAATGGCTCAAACAATGCTAATTGATTCCAAATTGACAGATATATTTTGGACACAGGCAGTGCATACATTAGTTCATATTCAAAACGAGGTAATGCTTAGAAACAACACTGACAAAACTCCGTACAAGCCATGGAAAGGAAGAGCAACAAATGTGAAGCACTTCAGAGTTTTTGGAAGCAAATGCTACATCAAAAGAGAATATGGAAAAATGAGAAAGTTTGACTATCATGTGGACAAATGAGTACTTGTTGGTTACTCAAGTACAAGGAAAGAATACAAGTGTTACAATCTGAGATTGAACAAAGTTGTATAAATTATCAACGTAACAATTGATGAAACAGACAGACCTGAATCAAAGGAAGAAGAAAATGAATCAATGGAACAACTTTTCAAAGAAGAAGTGGAAGATGAAAAGGAAGTAGAATATGAATATTTAAAGAATACGACAGAAGAAAAAGAGAAACTTCAACAAGTGCCTCCAAAGACACCCAACATACGAGTATAGAAGAATCATCCTTTAGATTAGATTATCGGAAACAAAGACGTAGGAGTTGAGACTAGAAGAAGAATTCGTTCACCAGAACAAACACACCTAGCACTCACATCTACGATTGAACCAACCTATTTTAAAGAGTACAGAAAGGATGAATTTTGGAACAAGGCCATGGATGAATAATTGGATTAGATAGAGAAAAATGACACTTGGGAATTGGTTCCAAGACCAAAAGATAAGAATGTGATCGACACAAAGTGGGTATACAGTATTAAATTGAACGAAGATGGAGAGGTTACAAGGAACAAAGATAGATTGGTATGTAAAGGGTATGCACAAGTTGAAGGATTCATCTTTGAAGAGACATTTGGCCCAGTTGCCAGAATGGAAGAATATGATTGCTTTTAGCTTATGCATTCTCCAAAAACATTAAAGTGTATCAGATCGATGTAAAATCAACTTTTCTGAATGGGAAACTTGAAGAATAAGTCTACATTGAACAACCAGAAGGATTTCAATTGTCATAGAATGAAAATTATGTGTGAAAATTAAATAAGGCCTTATATGGTCTAAAACAAGCTCCTAGAGCATGGTACTCTAGACTGGATAAATATCTACAGCAGGCAGGGTTCAAAAAAGGAATTGTAGACAACAACCTCTACATCAAGGTAACTAAAGGTAATATTTTATTAATTGAAATTTATGTTGATGATATTATTTTTGGCAGTGATGATGATAGGTTAAGCCAAGTATTTGTAAATGACATGCATAATGAATTTGAAATGTCATTACTTGGATAACTATCCTTCTTTCTGGGACTTCAGATACATCAAAGGAACCAAGGAATTGTTATTTCTCAATCCAAGTATATCAGAGAAATGATAAATAGGTTCATAATGGAAGATTTCAAACCAGTTATCACTCCCATGCAAACCAATTGCATGTTAAGCAAATATGATGATTAAAAGTCTACATATCAGAGTCAATACAAGTCAATGATTGGAAACCTACTATATGTGACAACATCTAGACCAAATGTAATGCAGGAAGTTGGACAGGTGGCACGATTTCAAGAAACACCAAAGGAATCACATGTATTAGCAGTGAAGAGAATTTTTAGATATCTCAAAGGAACAGAAGAGTTTGGATTATGGTATCCGAAAGGAAAGGATATATCTCTTATTTCCTACATAGATGTAGATTGGGTAGGTTGTATTGATGACTGACGACGCACCAGTGGAGCAAAGTTATACTTGGGTGAGTGTTTAGTATCATTTCTAAGAAAGAAAAAATCATAAATATCTCTATCTACAACCGAGGTAGAGTATATTGTAGCAACAACATGTTGTACATGGGTTCTTTGGATGAAACACAGTTTGATAGATATACAGGTTGATTATGATGAGCCCATTCTAATCTATTGTGATAATACAAGTGTCATTAGTATTTCAAAGAACTGGTGATGCACTCCAAGACGAAGCACATTACAATCAAGTATCACTTTCTACGGGAACAAGTTGTAGAAAAGAACATCATAGTTGATTATGTGGGCACAAAAGAACAAGTTGTAGACATATTTACATAACCACTTCCACGGGAAGCCTTTGAGTATCTTTGCAAGAGACTCAGAGTTATTTCTACTAAAAAATGAATGTTTTTAAATTCTTATCTTATATGTCTTAGATGTACACGAGGAAGCACCACAAAGAGGACAATTCAATCAAGGGGAGAAACCCCGTATGGAAATATACCTTTTCCATTGATGACAAAGGGGGGAAGATTCATCATATGCATAAGACAAAGGCATGGTTCCATGGGGAACAATGGTCATATAGGTGTAGAGGACAGATGCATGTTTCCAGGGAGAGCATGAGTGATATGACTTCAGTATTGCATGACATAATTTTAGTATTGCATTAGAGTGTTGCCATCAATGCCAAAGGAGGATATTTTTGATTAAGGTTGGTTGTCATTGATGCCAACCCTTGAAGAAATTTTGATAGTGAATTCTGGTAGCACAAAGGTTTGGGTAATGGACCCAAGGTTGTTTCATGTATAATGGTATGATTTTTAATATATTTTAAGGTAATACTATTCTATATGGATAGTGCATGTCATGCCATTTCTGGTGGTATGTGGAACATCACATAACTCCTCACGGTTTGAGAATTATGGCCTTACGAAATTGGAGGACCCTCATATGTTGGGTTGAAGCCCCAAAAGGTCAAAGAAGTCGAAGATCTTGAAAAAAAAAACTATTATTTAAATGATAAAGTAAAGTGACAAAGTCAAGAAGGATTATTTAAATAATAAAGTGAAGTGACAAAATCAAAGAAGATTATTTAAATGATAAAGTGAGGTGACAAAGTCAAGGAGGAATATTTAAATGATAAAGTGATGGAGAACTTTCTAATTATGGAAAGTGGTTAACCCTAAAAATGAGGAAAATAGGTTAAGCGACCTATAAATGGGTTAAGTGACCTAGAAATAGGTTAAGAAACCTAGAATATGGAGAGTATAAATAAGAGGAATGATTTATCAAAACAAGTTTATGATCATTGGGATTGTGATGGATACATTTTGAAGAGAGGGCATGCTTGGTGATACAAATATAAAGTTTCACATGAATAAGAGAGATGGAGTGTGCGCCCAGGATGATATTTATTTTTAGCATTTGATGATGAAAATGGAGCAACAACAGTTGCGTACGGATTAAAAATCCCATCGATGAGTTGATGTGTTTTTTTTACTCTATTCTTTTTGGGCTACCTGGAAATTCAGTTTCTGGATATATTTTTATTCTAGTAGAAGTTTTATTATTTAAATCTTTTGAAGGAGTCGATGGAATTTGTAACCATGATCCATGCTATTTTTTTCCCTTCAAAGCTTACATAGAAAGGAAGAGTTGATGACAACCAAGTCCCAGAAGAAAAGGAGGATATCGAATGACTCTCAACATTGACTGCACCAATCTATGTATGATTCTAAATTTTTGTTTTGGCATGATGGTCCTTTAGATTTTCCATGTATCCTCGTGGATAGCCATGGTCTGCAAGAAGATCGAGATCACACAACCGTCTGTTTAGGAAACAAAATGTCAAGATCTCATCGGGCGAAAAGAATGATAGAATGCAAACAATGATGTCCTCTGATATGTTATTGAGTGTTGTAAAAGGAGAATAATTCGGATTATCTCATATTTTTTTCTTCTGCGTTAGGGGGAGAAATTTGGGTTTTATTACCTGGAGTTTTTGGCCTCTAAGGTCGCGTGTTCAATCCGTCGAAGTCGACATCGGTTTATCTTTGAGAAGGTCCGCCAAGGAACATTGAAGGAAAGCCTGAGTCATCCTACTCCATTTTTCTCAAACCAGGATAGTATCATCTATAGAGCAGTTTCACCTGTAAAGAAATTTTGAATGGTTGTTGTAAAACCGCTAACGAATTGTAATTTCACCGAATGGTTGTACAACGTCCTCCTTGTTTTCGATATTTTAAGTTATAAGGGTTTATTTTCATAGAGAAGTTATAATACCTATTGTTAAGAGCATTTTTTATTATGATTTTTGTATTGGAGTTATAAGGATGGAGTTTTAAGGTAGTTGTAAAAAAAAAAAAAACGGGTCCACAAATTGTATTTGCAAAATTATATTTGGTGTTATTGTTTAATTTGTATACCTATCCGAAATTGAATAAGGGGGTATCTCTTAGGATATTTGTGTGCATCGTCATTGTTTATCCTATATTATTTGGCAACATTCATGCAACGATCGCTCTTGGCATGCACACCAGGATACAAAATTGAATTTTTTGGCATCAACAAACATCTCTCTTCCATATTCTGCATAATGGCAAGAATTGAAGAACTATTTACAATATTGCGCACATTAATCAACTCAACTACATAATCTACAATTGAAATAAACAAGTGCACTCTCAGTACAATGATTACTTGTTTACAAGTAACACAAAAGAAGATTGATATGTTCAAACTTCAAAACAAGTTGTTGTATGATGAGTTAAGTTTGCTTCGACACCAACAATGTGATTTCAACAACCAAAATGACATCAAGGATGAAAATAATGAAGACGCTATGTTGATTAGTGATGACAGTCATAAACATGACGATGAGTTGGATGAAGTTCCTATGTCAGAAAAATTTGCGGATAAATGTGGAAAACAAATTAGAATCATTCGACCATGGAAAGAATTATGCTTTATACGAAATAGATATGGACTAGGATATGAAAATGATGCTAACAACCTTTTTCATATTCCTAATTATTGCGAACTTGTTTTGTTTGTGAGTGGAGGTTTTCTGAATGTTGATAAGACGATAGAGCTTGAGGATATTGGGAAGGAACAGGTGCATGATATTGTTGACGATGATGTTGCTACAACTATTCTAGATCATGATAATCGGTCGGATAAAGAACCAATACAGTGCAAGCATTGTCACCAGTTTGGCCATGATAAGTCAAACTATTTTGATCTTCACCCATGCAGATTTCTTGGGAAGACAAATCACCCCTCAGTAAGGTGTAAAAAGCACAAGCAGAAACATATTCATTTTGAATGGTTAGGGAATTGGATATGGCATTTGGAAGCCAATTTATTGGAGCATTCTTATCATCGGATTTATACACAAGTACAACTGTACTTGATTGGATATATTTCTACAGTTGACGAACATGAATGTTTTTCAGGATTGGATGATATAGGGTATGATCGGGGCCCAATTGATGTAGTATTATGAGTTGAATATCGAGTGTTCAGACTCCACCAGAAGACAGTTTGATTACCATTTTCCACTTTACATTGTGAAAGCTTACAACATTGTTCCAGTAGCTTATACAAGTGTTGGAGCTCTTCTTGGACATACTAGTGAATGATAGTCAAGGGAATTTGAACCACTTGTCCCTGACAAGGGGGAACCTAAAGTTTTCAATCAGGTTCTAAGTTTGATTTAGAGCCTGTGAATAGATGATCAAGTATGAAACCTAGTTCCTTGTATGCAGTCTTGTTCCTGAACATATTGTTCTTGATAGTTTGTGGTCAGCTTAAAACCACCAATTGAGCAGAAAACGTGAAGTTCTTCTCGTTACATTTTCAATTTTTTTATCCTTGAGAAAAAGTTCAAACATGAAGGATAAACTTACCTGTATCTTCAGCAAAAGTTCTGTCAGTTCTCAAAGGATTTAAATTTTCAAAAATCCTTGGGCTAGATGGCTAGACCGTAGAGTTTTTCTATCTTTTTTTTACATTTTGGGTGATGAATTATGGGAGATGATTGAAGAATATAGAAAGAATGGGGGGGTTTCTAGAGATTTGAATGCAAATTCTCTTGCTCTAATTCCAAAGAGTGAGAATCCAGGAAATTTCGGGTATTATAGGCCCATAGCTCTATGTAACCCGTTGTATAAAATCATAACAAAAATTATTGCCAATAGATTTAAAACTTCGTTGTCCTATTGCATATCAAAAGAACATTTTGGATTTTTGGAGGGAAGACAAATCACCAACTCTATTGGCATAGTTCAAGAAGTTTTTCATAGTATCAAGGTTAAAAATACCAAAGCCTTGGTTCTCAAACTAGACATGATAAAGGCTTATGACATAGTTGACTAGGGTTTCTTACGACTGGTTTTGCTACATGTGGGATTGAGCTTAGAAGCTACTGATTGGATTATAGGGTGTGTAACCTCTGTAAACTTTGTTGTTTTGATTAATGGAAAGCCTACATATTTTTTAAAAAGAACAAGGGGATTAAGACAAGGGTGCCCATTATCCCCTTTTCTCTTTCTTCTTGTTGTGGAAGGCTTAAGCAGAGCTATAAAGTAACATGTTAGATATAATAAATTAGAAGGCATTCCTATGGCTAGAGGGTTATACATAACTCATTTGATATTTGTAGATGGCATAATTCTAATTGGGAATGGCAGTTTTGGTGAGTGAATTTTATACAAAGACCTTTTAGAATTGTTTACTAAAACAACTGGTATGGCCTTTAGTCCACAGGAATCATTTTTTCTTGAAGTTGGATGGTCAAAAGAGGAATTATCTTTACTGAAGGAGATTCTGCCTTATGATGTGTAGTTTCCCCAAGGCCGAACCCCGTTACAGATCATGTTATATGCAAAGAATTGTAAATATGTTCTATAGGCTGGTGAGCCAAGTTTTGTATAAGCTATAGGCTTATGTGTTTTGTTAGGCCAGGGAGCCTAAGTGTTGAAGGCCAAGAGCCTGTTGATGTACTTGTGTGTATGCAGGTCCATTAATAAAATATAATTATCGCCAGTGCAGACCGACCACGATGAATGAGTGATGGGGGACTGAGCATCCACAGAGTGGGCAAGGGATCAGGGGCTGTAAGGTGGGAAAGTGACTGAGTGCTAAGCTTAGGGGCTTAAGCCTGGGAAATAATATTTTAATATTATTTTAAAAAGAGACATGTGCATTTCTGTTTATCCTAAGTTCTTGGCAAATGAGGGAACGTGCAAAGGGGATGCACGTTGTGGTACGCATGCAGTTCCCAGGGTGACAAGTGTCAACCCTGGTGCATGAAAATATAAGCCCTGAACTGAACCGTGGGTGGGGATCTTCCTCCATTCTGACCTGAACCTCTGAGCGTAGAACTGGTACGCCATCTGCCAGAATACCCTGGTTTATCTTTGAAAAGCCGAAAATCCTGTGTTGTCCTGGGAAAACTATGTATACCTTGTCCAGAGTTGTGAGTCTGTGTCTGTTCCAGGCAATCCCGAGAGCGCATTTCCTGAACCAGAATTCCCTGTGTTGAACTCGAGTGGAAGAATCCCTGGTTGTTCGGGAAAAACTGAGCTAGCCTATGCGTGAAGCCTGCTCCGAAATCATCCTGTGAGATTATCCTGTGACAACTGAACCGTTTTGAGAAGCAATTGTCTGTGTTTTCCGTGGATTGTTGTGACCATGCAGTGTTGGACTACATGAGGCTTGTTGGCCTGTGAGCGACTCCTCCAGGTGAGAGAGTGCGCAGAGGGAGAAGAGAACTCCTGGAAGGAACCCTGTAGCTGCCATAGAGCCCAGAGAATTCTGGTCCAGTCTGTTCTTGTAACCCAAGGTAAGGGAGACTAGCAGCCGAAGGACTGTCTAGGTGACAGAGAAGGTGCACTCTCCTGGGGTGGAACAGGCATGTGGGGAATGAGGGTCTGTGGGCAGTGAGCGTGGGAGATTCCTGGGAGAGATTCTTCCTAGTGAATGTGTATGTGCTATCTTCCCTGTAACCTCAGCCTAGCCTAGGATTCCTTGCCTTGGGGTGGAGCTCGATCCCAGCTCGGGGGTGACCCATTGTTGAGCTGATGAAGAATGTGGTCTAAGGCTGGGAGGTTCGTGGAAGGCCTGCACTTGGTTGGTTAATTCTACAGTTGTTCAAAGATAAGTACGTGAATTATGTTATTTTCCCATTTGGCATGACTGTGTTGTTCATGTATCATGTTTTCTGCTGTGTAAATGAGTTACTGTTGAATGCTATGGAATGTTTAATTATAGCAGTAACCAGATATGTTTCACTCTGTAATTTAAATGTGTTTAATTATGTTAAATGCATGTGCTTATAAGTTCTGTACAAATTATGTAATCATTCATGTATAGAATGGTAACTGAGAGGTTTGGAAACCTCGATAGTGAAAGGGTACACTACAAATTGGTATCAGAGCTAAGGTTTCGACATTGAGCCTAGATGGGCCAGTTGAGTGGTCGATGGACCAAGGGTGAGAGGAGAAATTGTGTTTGGAGGACCAATTTCGGACCCTGGTTTGCTCCGAAGCGTCAAGGAGACACTCGACGAGTTTTTATTAAGATTAGGAGGTGTAGCAGTACTATGAAACCGCAGCTAGTATGGTCTATGACCATAGGAAGACAGGTCTCTACACCAATGGTGTTAGAACTATCGGATCTGTTCGGGAGGGAAGGCAAACCCTTGTAACCGTCAGATCTGGAGAACATGCACAAGGTTTAAAGCCTTTGGATACTGCACAGGAGGTTACGACCACATCGAGAGTTTAAACTCGGGAGGATTGTGAGTCATAAGCTCCCTGTGGGATTAGCCGTCAACCGTCCGAGTTGACAAAAGTTGCACAGGATTTAAGTCCTCATGGGTAGAGGAGAAGTCTCGAAGAGGCATCGGGATATTAGAGTCATCGGTGTTTTACTAAAGCAGAGAATCAAGACCTTGTGATTCTCGAAATCCCGAGGAGGGATCATAACCGTAGGATCTCAAGGAGGAGACGTGTCAGAATCCTGGAGAGAGTTGGAAATTGGAGAATCGTATTTCTCGAGCACCGAGAAATCTCGTCACACGAAATCACGATCCGCGATTTCACGACAAGATATGGATTGTTCATATTAGGGAACATGTGGCAGATATCTTCCATCGGGGAAAGTCCCAACAAGGAGTAAGTTCATTGGTGTTTGAAGTTCATCGAGAAATCGGGGACCCCGGTGACAAGTGATTCATACACTTTGAAACTCCGAAACCTGAAACCCCGATGAGCGGTTGAGTACGGTCACGGAGTAGAGGTCACATGGACCTTACGTAATCACGAAGGGTTAAAGAAAAAAGGCGCATCGGCATATCGGGAATCGGGATATCGGAGATCCCGGAGGCAGAGATTTCGTGCTTGGGAAAATCGCGATACGCGATTTCCCGATAAGGCCTAGGTGTGTGGGGCCACACCGACTATCAGGAGGACAGGTGGCAGATTTTTATTGACAGGAAAAAGGACTGTTGACAAGTCAACGACTGGGACCCATCGGAGATCCCGTGAGTGTATGAGCATGATATTAAAACCGCTGAAACTCGACGGGGTAGGGTGGAGGTCATATAGTGTGGTTGTATGGTGAGGCTCTAGCCCAGAGGGCTAGCACGGACAGATTCCATCAGAAATCGGGAAATCGGGGATTCCGTGGTCAAGAGTTTTGGCACATTTCGATTCGCGAAACCCCGAACCCCGATAAAGGAAAAGGCCGGGGTCACGAGTCAGCGGTCACATGCTGTGGAGCCCATAGCAGGGGCTAACGCGTTAAGGAACGCGTCGGGAGTTGGAGGATTGGGATTTCGGGAAATCTGAGGACATGAAACATGCTTCTCATAAAACCACGAATCTCGATATCGCGATGTAATTTTTTAACTTATAATCATTCTTAACGGTGATTAGATTAATTCAAAACTTTACTTAAGGATTAAATGTATCGTGAAATCGGGAAATCGGGAAACACGATGACAAGATTATTTGATCTTATAAAACTGCGAATCCTGATATTGCGACGTGATCAACTTAACCTTTAAACCCTTTTAATTCTGAATTAAGTAATTTAGGTTTTCAAATTTAATTCAAGATCAACGCTAATTAATCATCCTTCTAAACAAGGCTTAAAGTTAAACTTTCTTTGGATGTCCTTTAATGCGTCATTGTCCGATTTATTAAGTTTTTATTATATGTGATGTGACCAAGACTACGGAAAACTCATGCAAACCACATGGTTGAACAAGTCATATAGTATTGGTCACGTGGACCAAGGCCTAGCCAGGAGGGCTAGCGCACAAAGGGGCGCATCGGGTTTTGAGGACTGAAATATCGATAGGAAGGTAAGGCCATGGTCACGAAGGCGTGGTCATATGCGACAAGAGCTAAGCTCAGGAGGGATCGCGCGTGAAAGAATCTCCTCGCAAATCGAGAATAGGGGATTCAACCCACCAAAACACTGCCGATTTAAAAACCCCGATAGAGGTAACCCCGATAGAAGGAAGGGAGACCTCGAAGAGTTTCTGGTGGGAGGAAAATTTCCCGATAGGGAAATAGGAGAATTTCAAGAAACCCGAAAAACACAGAGCCAGACAGAGCTCAGAAAACTTGTGAAGTTGAAATGTCTTTCGTTCTTGTTCGTATTAGTTATAAACGTTGTGGATTATTCATGAAGTTTAATGGCCTGACAATTTTGACTTGGATTGCACAGTGCGTGTTTAGAATACAATAGAGGCCAAAACTCCAGATAATCAACGCCAAGTATGGAGTGGGAAAGAATGCAAATTATCCCTGAAAAGGAAGATGTACAAGAAGGAAAGCATGTTAACCAGGGAGTCGAAGGATCGAACTCTAATGGGCATGGAAAAGAGATGGATAAGGAAGGACATATGATGAAAATCATTGAAGGGTTACAAAGAGAGGCCAAGGAGCGTCGAGCTGATAGCTGAAATCTCATGAAAGTCAGAGATCGGCAAGGGAAATTAAACTTAAGATTCTTGTAGAGTCTGGAAATAATAGAGAAGAAACTTGAGAAAGGAAGAGAATCAAGTACGACAGAGAGTCGCAGAACTCATGGGAGAAGAAGCAGGTCGAGGAGTGGTAGCCGACATCACAGTCGCTCCCAAAAACGTTCTGGCAGTAAGACACACAGTAGTTCAAGCCCATCACCTACCAGAAAACAACAAAAATCTGGAAGGGAGGAATTGAAAGGAGAGGTGAACAAAATTAAACCTCCAACATTTGATGGGGAGCATAAGAAGGAGGAAGATGCTGAGACATGGTTGCTTGGCATGAAGAAATATTTCTAGCTGCATAATTATTCTGCTCATGCAGAAGGAAGGATTGCAATGTACCAACTGAAAGGAAAGGCATCCATGTGGTGGGAGCAGTTTGTGCAGGTGCAACACATCAAAGAGAAAGAGGTTACTTGGAAGGAATTCATAAGGTATTTCGAGAGGAAATATCTGACTAAATGATATTATGACAGAAAGATGAAGGAGTTCTTCGAACTTAAGCTAGGCAGTATGACCATTGATGAATATGAACGAAGTTTTCTGGAACTGTTGAAGTATGTTCCATTCATCAAAGACGAGGCTGTCAAAATTCAGAGGTATCTGAGTGGACTGCCACCTTCCATTGGTGACAAGATTCAAT
>JZKD02S0226230.1:17066-31843 GCA_000966675.3 Picea glauca
TTACCCTCATCTATGATTGTACATAATGTATTTCATGTTTCACTGCTTAAGAAATATGTACCTGATACTAATCATGTTATCGATTGGACTGTGATCCAGGTGGAACCAGAAGGTGTCCTACAAGTGCATCCTGTGCGCATATTGGACAGGAAAAACAAGCAGCTCCGGAATTGAGCTATAGGACTTGTAAAGGTCCAGTGGACCTGGTACGGTCCTGAGGACGTGACATGGGAGCATGAAGAAGTTATGCAGGCAGAGTACCCGCATCTTTTTGAAAATTTTGAAGGACACGCAGAGGCAGTGTAAGTGCACTGAGGACAATGCAACAATAAGGGGAGGGGGATTGTAGTGTCCCCAAGGCCGAGCCCCATTACAGATCATGTTATATGCAAAGAATTGTAAATATGTTCTATAGGCTGGTGAGCCAATTTTTGTATAAGTTGTAGGCTTATGTGTTTTGTTAGGCCAGGGAGCCTAAGTGTTGAAGGCCAAGAGCCTGCTGATGTACTTGTGTGTATGCAGGTCCATTAATAAAATATAATTACCACCAGTGCAGACCGACCACGATGAATGAGTGACGGGGGACTGATCATCCACAAAGTGGGCAAGGGATTAGGGGCTGGAAGGTGGGAAAGGGGCTGAGTGTTAATCTTAGAGGCTTAAGCCTGGGAAATAATATTTTAATATTATTTTAAAAAGAGACATGTGCATTTCTGTTTATCCTAAGTTCTTGGAAAGGGAGGGAACGTGCAAAGGGGATGCACGTTGTGGTATGCATGCAGTTCCCAGGTTGACAAGTGTCAACCCTGGTGCATGCAAATATAAGCCATGAACTGAATCGTGGGTGGGGATCTTCCTCCATTCTGACCTAAACCTTTGAGTGTAGAACCGGTACGCCATCTGCCATAATACCCTGGTTTATCTTTGAAAAGCCGAAAAGCCTGTGTTGTCCTGGGAAAACCATGTATACCCTGTCTAGAGCTGTGAGTTTGTGTCTGTTCCAGGCAATCCCGAGAGCGCATTTCCTGAACCAGAATTCCCTGTGTTGAACTCGAGTGGAAGAATCCCTGGTTGTTCCGGGAAAACTGAGCTAGCCTGTGCATGAAGCCTGCTCCGATATCATCCCGTGAGATTATCCTGTGACAGCTGAACCATTTTGAGAAGCAATTGTC
The DNA here is from genome assembly GCA_000966675.3 of Picea glauca. Taxonomy (NCBI): domain Eukaryota; kingdom Viridiplantae; phylum Streptophyta; class Pinopsida; order Pinales; family Pinaceae; genus Picea; species Picea glauca. Next base: position 18,239 of record JZKD02S0226230.1, read on the forward strand.
TGTGTTTTCCATGGATTGTTGTGACCACACAGTGCTGGACTGCATGAGGCTTGTTGGACTGTGAGCGACTCCTCCATGTGAGAGAGTGCGCAGAGGGAGAAGAGAACTCCTGGAAGGAACCCTGTAGCTGCCATAGAGCCCGGAGAATTCCGTTCCGGTCTGTTCTTGTAACCCAAGGTAAGGGAGACTAGCAGTCGAAGGACTGTCTAGGTGACAAAGAAGGTGCACTCTCCTGGGGTGGAACAGGCATGTGGGGAATGAGGGTCTGTGGGTAGTGAGCGTGGGAGATTCCTAGGAGAGCTTCTTCCTAGTGAATGTGTATGTGCTATCTTCCCTGTAACCTCAGCCTAGCCTAGGATTCCTTGCCTTGGGGTGGAGCTCGGTCCCAGCTCGAGGGTGACCCATTGTTGAGCTGATGAACAGTGTGGTCTAAGGTTGGGAGGTTCATGGAAGGCCTGCACTTGGTTGGTGAACTCTACAGTTGTTCAAAGATAAGTACCTAAATTATGTTATTTTCCCATTTGGCATGACTGTGATGTTCATGTATCATGTTTTCCGTTGTGTAAATGAGTTATTGTTGAATGCTATGGAATGTTTAATTATAGCAGTAACTAGATATGTTTCACTCTGTAATTTAAATGTGTTTAATTATGTTAAATGCATGTGCTTATAAGGTCTGTACAAATTATGTAATCATTCATGTATAGAATGGTAACTGAGAGGTTTGGAAACCTCTATAGTGAAAGGGTACACTACATGATGTAAATTCAAAAGATATAGGTTTCAAGTATCTTGGTTGTTTTCTTAAACTCGATTGTTATAAAAAGGTTGATTGGTATTGGTTGGTGAGAAAGTTTGAGAAAAATATAGCAAGATGGAGTCTAAGATGGTTAAGCTTAGGGGGAAGGGTGACACTAGCTAAATTTGTACTTTAAAGTATACTTGTTTATTGGTTATCCCTGGCTAAGACCCCAAAAAGTATACTCAATATTATCAGAAGGAAAATGTTGAGTTTTTTGTGGTCTGGAAAAAAGGATAAAGAAGGGATACATTTGATAAGATGGGATAAACTAGCCAAACCTAAAAATATGGGAGGGTGGGGTATAAAAAATTTATATACTTTTGGGAAAGCCCTTGCAGCAAAAATCTTGTGGAGGTTCCTCATGGTACCTGGATTATAGCATGAGGTAATTGTTAAAACGTATCTTAGGAAGAAGTCTGTGCTTACATGGCTTAGGAAAGGTAACATAAAGTGGACTTGTGGCTCTAATATTTGGAGGGCTCTTACTTCCTCTTTAAGTATTATAAATGATTGGCTAGCTTGGAAGCCAGGAGATGGAAGGGAAGCTAGAATTGGTATTGATCCCTAGGTTGGGTCTCATAACTTTGATCAACTATCAAGGAATCTTATATCAAAACTAAATGAGTTAGGATTAAAATTCTTGTCACAAGTAAGATCAGTCGATCTAGATAACACAAGACAACTAGGGTGGATAAAGGTAGAGGTTTTAGGATTGGAAGGAGACTCAAAAGATGAATGTAATAACTATGTAAAAGGTTTATAAAGCTTGGGAATTGAACTAAATAATGATAAATATTTATTAATATGGTCTTGGGATACCAAAAGTGGACAAGTATGTGTAAAGAAAGCCTATGAAGTTCAAATGTTGGGAGGATGAAGAGACTGAACCTGTTTTCTGGTATATTGATCTTTGGCAATGATAGTTTCCATTAAAAATTAAACTTTTTATGTGGCTATTGTTAGAACAAAGAATACTAACCTGGGAAAACTTAGTTAAAATAGTATTTCATGGCCCTAGCAGATGTATTCTCTATGGGATTTGTGAGGAGACTGTGAATCACTTATTTGTGGATTGTAACTTTACTTAAGAAATTTTGAATTCAATACTTAAGGATTTAAATTTTGATGGTGTTTGGGAAGGAGGACAGGTAAGTGATTGTATCCTGAACTAAAAAATAAGGAAGGGAGAAAGAATAGAAATCCTAGGTCTAATCTGTTGGGAGATATGGAAACATAGAAACCTTGCTATCTTTGAAGATAGACCTTTGAATAAGGACAAAGTATGTTCAAGTATTTGACAGGATTTGGGAGAAATAAAAGTAGGAGATAACAGGAAGGAAAGGAGGATTGATAGACCATCCTTACTCTTTTGGGACCGGGATGTGGGTTTTTTTTATGGTACTTCACAAGAAAGGGGGGGGATTTGTGTAGAAGGAGATTTTTAAAAATGCCTAATGTTGGGTACTTTTAGAATCAAAATGAATTGTGGCAGTGGCTCTAATACTAAGGCTAAACTTATAGCATTGTGTTGTATTTTATACTTTGCTCATTTTAAAATGGTAACAAGGTTGCAGTTGATATGTGACTCAAAAGTTATTATTGATTGGTTTACTAATGCAAACAATCTACAAGTGGTTTCATTGCAGCCCTTGATGAAAAAGATTAGAGATCTCCACACGAATTTCACATAGTTTAAAGCTCAACATATTTACAGAGAATGCAACAAGGAAGCTGATATACTTTCGAAAGAAACATTAACTCTCGAGGAAGATGGTTTATATTTTGCAGCGGTTAAAGAAGGAAAATAATATTTTTTTGACAAATTAGACATAACTTAACTACACAGTTTATTGGATAAAGACTTTATATTTTTAATCGGTTTAAAGATTTTTTTTTTTTTTTTTTTTTGAAAACTTTTTAAAAGAACTTTCTTGCTCTGTTTGTTTGATAAGATATGATATAATCTTTGACTATATTGCAACAACAAATGATGATAAATTCTGAACTTCAAAATTTTTTTGTAACATATTATTTATATTTTCTAATATAGGTCATTTTTCTTATGAAAAAAAACTAAATATAATATATTAAATTTAGTATTTATATATTAAATTTTTAAATATAAATACTAAATTTATATTCTTTCTAAATACTAAATCTTATTATACAATTTTATTATAACTAAATAAATATAATATGTTAAATTTTGGGAGACTTTCCAAATACCAAATCTTAAAATTATGTTCATTGTATAAAGCGTGTGATTGATATTAAATTTATAAATTAATGTTATTTTTAAAATTATAAATAATTTTAAATTTTATGTTTAATTTTTTTAATATCTAAAAAGTTTATATTTTTTATATAATGAAATTTTGTATCACATTTAATTTAATTGTAAGAAGTTTTAAATTAATTTTTTTTATATGTAAATAAGAAATTTCTCCTTTACTTATAACTTTTTATGGTTTCAAAAATACAATTAACAATGTTTTTGGAGAAGTTTCCCTTTATTAAATTAAATTAAATTTGTATTTTTGTTGTTATTTTTTACTATTTGAGCTTCGCTTTTAACATATAATTTTTTGTTAGTTTTATTTAGTTCTATCCTATTATATTGTTTAAATGATTTTGGTTGCAAGAACGTTATCACTTGGTTTCAAAACTTTAAGTATAATATTTGAGTAAACATTCAAGTAAAAATTGTGGCCGCTAAAAAAATAATAAGGGAAATGTTGGAGATGTTGAAAATCGCTAAAAATCAACATGTGATTAAGGAATATTTGGATGAAAATCTCCAAAATATTTTCAAGGAAATGAAGATGGCATGGGAAGAAGCATTGAGAAAGACACAGGAAGGTGCATGGAATGTGTTATCTAAAAATTTAAATCAATGTTAAAATTATTTATAAAATTATGATATGAATTCACATGTTATTATGGCCTTGGGACAATGAAGACATGATGAGAAGTCGAAATTCCAAACTCAAAATCTCTTGTAACCTTTAATTAATGATCTTTTAGAAATATTTTGGAGGTGATGTTAAAGTCTATACATTGTTAATCAAAATCATTATAGTATTTTGAGTGCATGACATACATAAAATTAAGTTGAATATGGTGTTTCAATAATTAGAAGGAGAAACTCATACATCGAAATATAGAAGGATCCATTAAAATCTCAATGCATATTTTGATGAGTTTGTAGATTCCATAACTCACATTTAACTAATCAAACTATAAAGACCTTTTAGGTTCTAGCAATTATTTTACAAAATTTGGATGAAATGAAATAAATTTTATCTCTATCTGGTTGAGTATTTAAATATATTTGGAATATATTGTTACACTAATCATTGCGATAATTCAATTAATCATTGAGTAATAAGAACTATGTATGTTATTCCCCCAAAAAATATATAATTACCCCTTCAATAAACTCTTCTTACACCTTCACAAACACGTATATAATGACATAACTAGGAGGAAATACATAAGCCCTCTCTCCATCCAAAGTGGGTTTTCATAAATGGTTTTTGAAAAGAAAGCATGATTTCCTGGGAGGTTTGATCAAGTAAAGAGAGAAGGTGACAATGGATTTTGTAAGAAGTGTGAAAAATAAAACAAACTAGATTCTCTACATGGGTTTAATATGGCATTCTTTTCTATAAGATTTGATTATTTTTGTGACTATTTTATAATTTTATAGAACTTTTTATTATTAATTGTTTAATTTTTTATTTTTGTATAATATCAACATCTTTTAAAAAGTAATTGAGATTTTATCAATGAAACGATATATAATATTGATACTATTTAAAACAAGTGTTGCATGGTAGCGTAGTCCCTGCCGGGTTGAATTGGGAAAAAATGCAGATGGATGGGGTAAACGTTGCGGGGGTAGATGGAAATTGCAGTGCAGATGTGGAAAGAAGCATGAAGGACAGGTGGTAACCATGAAAGACATGACACATGCCCTTTAGAGTCTACTTTATTTTGTGAAACTATATAATCCATCTTGCTATGTTCGAAATGTCCATTCTTTTCAGTTTTGTCTCTTCAATGTCTTATCTGTTCAGTTTATATTTTGAAATGGTTAGAGTTAAGTAAATTTTCCATAGAGTTGTCTGTATATGTGTCAGGAGAAAAAAAGATATATGCATAGCAGCAGAAAAATATATGCATGGGAAAAATATAATTCAAAATAAATAAACAAAAAAAAATTGATGTTCAACATAGTTGAAGATAGAAAATTATGAGCATATAAATATAAAAGGTGATAAAAACTAGTCTTATTTGGAATATATCGAAAAATAAAAGTGTGTTACAATTTTCTGAAAATTTAAATGCGTTGTTCATATAGACTGACATTGGGGCTCCCACGAAACCAACATAAAAAGATATGCATGAGAAGAAGAAAATTGAAATAAATTAAACAAAATGTCTTGACATTGAGCATAGTTGAAGATAAAAATTTAGGAGCACATAAATATAAAAGGAGATAAAAAATAGTTTTATATGGAATATATACAAAAATAATAGTTTGTTACATATTCCTGGAAATTTAAATTCGTTTGTCATATAGACTAGGATTGGGGCTCCCGCAGACCATAAGAGGAATATGTACAAGAAATAGGACTATGGAAAGAAGTAGTGGGTGGCGGTAAAGTGTAATACCTGAAAAGAAGAATGGGAAGGTATCAGTGTTTTGCTAGAGATTTATATTTAGAAAAGGTGGAATAACTAGATTGATAAACAAAGCAAGATGTCATCACTATAGACTTAAAACTATGGTACATATGAGAATTTTTTCTATTTGCTTGTAGATGCCTTTTCCTTTTGCCTTTCATTGATGACCCGCTTCAACTCCATCTCGATGAATTCTTTAATGTAGGTTTTCAAGGGGGCGACATTGATCTCATTTCGGATTTTTATGCTAAAACGTTATGTTTATAATTCGCTTAGATCAATAGAAAGATTACACAGAGCCTAATGAATGTCTCCATTTTGTACCGAATAGCCGACTAGCCAGTTGTCCACGTCATCTTTACCATATTAAAGAACCCTGTAAAATTTGTCTAAAGACAACGCCTTAAAATTATCAACTTGTTTATCGAAATCTTTCTTGGTTATCCTCAACGAGTTGACGATTAAGTTGGGATCCTGGAACTCGTTGGTCCTTCCGGCTAAGTTTATTTTGGTTAGGTTTTTGAATAATTTTTCTTTCGTTGATATTGCTTTCTCACATGATTAGACAATGAGATACAGGTTCTTCACCTTCTCTTTCCATCATGCTTCTAATTGACTGATTCAACTTTTGGAGGGGAGATCATGTTGTCTTCTTGTCGTGTCTGCCATGCTGTTGACATGAAAGGAAAAATGGACGACCGTGTGAAAATAGAAAGTTTCTTCATTTTGTAAATCTGTCTGCAGAATTTCGAGCAAGGTATTTGCGCTCGTTCCTAGGGAATCCATAGCTTGTGATGTTTCCCAGGCATCAGTAATCAGTTACATTCTTTTCTTGATATTTTTATCCACATATACTCTACACAATGTGAGGAAGCTGGAGGAACTTTTTATATCTACTGCAGGGGTGGCAGGCATGGCTATTTCCAAAGGAATGGAAAGAAATGGCTTATGAATCAAAGCTTCCTCTAATTTCTTGATACGGTCCTTTATTCTAGCATTTTCAGCCTCAATTACTCCAATGGAATCATAAAGAGCATCTTCGGTTGCTCTATGAAGTATGGATATTTGGGTGGTTGCATGTTTTCAAGGTCAATTTCTGAACGATATTTTCATTTCTTATTCTTTACTTCTCTCTTTTCAATAATTATTTTTTTAGATTTGCTTTCAAAACAAACACTCTGGAATACGAAGGATTCATCTTCATAAAAACATTTGGCACCAACTATGTCCATTGGACTGCTATGTTGAATGGCCTCTCCCAGCTCATCAAGGTTGCAGAATATGCTATCTAGATTAGTCTCAAGTTCCATATTCTGACTTTCAATTTATGGTTCTTCCGCCTCCCTTACAATTCTTTTTCTTTTCTTCTCCACGGGAAGCTTGTGAGAACTATCAATTTTAGGATGAACATCCTCCATTGGAAGAACTTTGGTTTTCTTTGTTACTGTGGTAGTTCTGGTCCTCACCCTTGTAGATGTTCACTGTATCTCCACAGAACTGTTGTCGAGCTGGTGCCACTAGTTTACAAGAACATATATTTTCTCCAGACGATGCTTGAAATGAACAAATGGAGGGGATAATATAACCCCCTGAAAATGTTGGTTCAATGCCTGTGAATGGGAAATATCCTCGAGCTCTTCGCTCATTAATGACAATCTCTATGCGTGCTAGATGATGATCTGTTATAAGTAAGGCTTAATTATTGCGTACTTAGAAGTGAGAATGTGGCCATTATAGCGAAGAACAGTTAAGTATTGTAGGTTTCACGAACGCGCTAAGCCAAGGACGTGTGAATGAAATTCCATGGTATTTGAAATTAACACTCGGAAGGGATAACAAAACCCTCTGCAAATATTGGTTTAATGTGTATTAATGGCATATCTTATGGAGCATTTCACCCATCAATTACAATTTACATGGTTCCTACATGATGAGATGTTAGCATTAAATATTACTAATTGCATATTTAGAAACAGTACACACACACACACACACACATATATAAACATTTTTTTTATTATAAACATTTGCGAAGGTGACAGAGACGGGGAAGAGCAAGCACAAAATGCCAAGTATGAAAAGCAGTTGGACATGCCTCAAAATAGGTTTATAGGAGATAATGAGGAGAGGTGAGTGTCCAAAGGTGAAATTGCATGAGCCAGACTTTTTTACTGCAAAACACGTAAAACGAAAGATGGCATGATGATGCAGTTCAGCGGGCAGTTTGTATATTTGCAGAATTATGGGAAAGTGGCTAAGTATGGAATAAGGAAACAGTCGGTCGAGTTCATTTTCTGAATTAGGGTTTGAATATTTCGTGAACGGGCCAACCCGAGGTCCCACGGATGACATTCCATGGTTTTTGAAATCAACACTCGGAAATGATAATATAACCTTCCAAAAATCTTGGTTTAATGTGTATTAATGGAAGATCTCCACAAATCTTGGTTGCTTTCAAAAGGGAAGGACCTAACGACTTAATGTAGTTTTTTTATTATAAATAAGACTCTTTTATTATAAAAAAGTGAAAATAAGGAATGGAAAATTATGAAAAGTGGTCGCACAGTTTTCAAAATACATGGAATTCTATGTAGAGGTGAGGGCCAACGATCAAATTGTATGTTTCAGAAATTTTAACTGTGAAATGCGTAAAGGAGAAGAGTGGAAGGAAGAAATGGGGAAGTATGAAAAGCGGTCGGACGGGTTTCAAAATAGTGTTAACGTCGACGTTCAAACTGTATATATCAGAATTTTTGACTGGAAAATGCATAAAAGAGAAGACTGTATGGTGGGGTGGCCTAGCAGTCGATTTCTATAATTGAAAAATTGTGGGTGTTGTTTGCATGTCAAGGAACAATGGAAGGGAAATATTGAGTCCGCGTGTCCAGGAATTGGCAATGGAAAAAGTGGCCAAGTATGGAATAGGGAAACAGTCCGTCAGACTTGGTTAGAAAGAAGTGTGAAGGTGGCAGGCACAGGAAACAGTGACTAGGAATTGGATATTTCATGAACCCTCCAACCCGATGATCCACAAAAGAGATTGAGAAAAATGGCGAAGTATGGAACGCAGACAGATGGGCTTGTTGATGTCCTTTTATGGCTTTCCTCAACTTTGAGCTTCATTGGTTATTTGGTTGACAGCCTTTTTGAACCATTCTTCGATGTAGCTCCTGATGTGTGCTATGTTGATTTCATGGTGGATTTTTATATCAAACAATTCACTTTCGAAGTCCTTCAAATAAATAAACAGGTTGTGCAATGCTTCTTGAATATATTGGTTTTTAATCACATAACCGACTAGCCAGGTTTTCACGTCATCTTCACCAAATTCAAGAATTCCATAGAAATTTTCAAATGACAGTTTTTTATAGATATGAACTTGATCATCAAATGCTATCTTGGTTAAAAACAATGATTTGAATATCAATTTAGGGTGTTGGACTTCATTGGTGCTGACATTGTTTTGTGCTTGGGCGAGTCATTGGTACTGGTGCCGAGATCATATAGGATGGTGTCAGTGAAAGAACTGTTGAAGTTCTGCCTGAACATGAAATGCACGACTTTCTAAGGCAAAGAGGTGAATTGACTTTTTCTTTTTTCATGGGAAAAATGCAACTGTACTCCCTTTCTATTCTAGCAAAAAAGCATTGCATAAGATATGTGACCTAGGTAAAATTTACTATTCATATTCTTACGCATAGATAGTCCAAGGAATGGGTAGAAATTCTCCATGATTGAAAAATAGATAATATTACATAAAGAATTTGTTCTTCCTTCTGTATTGCAATAATTGGGAAGAAATTTCAATGGAAATTAACTTACCGCAATGGTAGATGGCTTCTTCCTTCACCGTAAAATATAAAATATACAAAATCATCTGAGAGATGCTGGTTGCACTTTATTGTCTCGTTATCCTCGTGAAAATCCATGCAAATTGCCGATTTTTTCTTTATAAATTCACTAACGTGTATTATGGCTATGTTTCGGGGAGCACACGCTGGGTTCTGCAAGAACTTCGGCAAGAGGTCCAATTCATTACCATGCTTCTTTAATAATTGTCTGCAATTCTCACCCTTGAAATTTGTTGTTGGGTCGTGAAGTGGTAACATATTTCGAAATACTTGAAGGTATAGGGAGACTTGGGAATGGTTGCCCAATTGGATAATTCGTTGGTTCAGAATATAGTTATCGGTGCAACACATGACGAGCTCCTTAAAAGAAAAAAAAAATGGGTATAGAAGTTGTCGATGCAATTCCATATTTCAGCATAACTTTCCTTTGGGCATAATGGGATGAGTAGTAGTAGCCATAAGCTATGTATCAGTGAAAAATGTGGTCCTTGCGCCCAAAAATATTAAGGCTATCTCCACAGAAATGTTGTCGAGTTGCAGCCATAAGTTGATGAGAACATTCCTTTGCTCATCATAGTATTTAAAATGGATGGTGAAACATCATAATATAATATTCGATAAATCTTGGTTCAATGTTTTTTAATGGGAGATATCCTCGACCTTTTCTCCTTTTAATGGAAATATTTTCGATGTGTTTGGAGAGTCGTGACTAATAAAGGCATAATTAATGTACATTGGGAAGCGCACGAAGTTTGCGAGGATGGACGATAGTGAAAACTACTCTGGAATGTTTGTGTACCTGGAAGCCCGACAACTAGTGAATCTGTGAGAACATGAGCTGAACAATCCACTAAGTATGGAAAGATGGGGTACAATTATTTCAAAAAGTATGAGGAAAAAAACCATTTTTCCGAACTGATACTTTATTCTTGGTATGTTGATGCCGAAAAAAAACTAAAATAACAAACTAATCAGATTCCATAATATTCTCCCATTTATTCATTTTAATGGCATATGCCCTCGAGCTTTCCGTTTATTAATGCAAATCGTTCCGAGCAACTGTGATGAGTTGTCACTAGTTAAATCATCTTTATTGTACATAGGGGAGGGACGAAGGTGGCGGTGAGTAAAAAATGCTTTGGTACTTTTTTGAATGTGGGAGTTCATGGTTGAATTGTAGATCACCCAAGTTTTGGATGCAATATATATACTATGAACATGGTGCATGAGAGTTCGATAATGCCTACCCGACAACTCACAACCATAAAATTGGCTAAGGAAGGAAACGAAAACGATCGACCAGACTTGTTATGTCAAGATATAGATGAATATAGAATTTGTGAGTCCTCCACCTAGGAACCCTCTATTATAGAGGTCGAATTGTAGATCACCCAAGTTTTGGATGCAATATGTTTACTCTGAGCATGGTGCATGAGAGTTCGATAATGCCTACCCAGGAACCCACAACCATAAAATTGGCTAAGTATGGAAACAAAAGAGGTCGTTCGGACTTGTGATGTCAATATATAGATGGATATAGAATTTGTGAGTTTAGAACCTGGGAACCCGCCATCATAGAGATTGAATTCTAGATCACCCAAGTTTTGGATGCAATATGTATACTTCGAACACGGTGCATGAGAGTTCGATAACGCCTACCCAGTAAAGCCTATCCGGAAACCCGTAGCCATAAAATTGGCTAAGTAAGGAAACGAAAGAGGTCGGTCAGACTCAAGATGTCAAGATATAGATGCATATAGAATTTGTGAGTCTTCCACCACAAAACCCGCTATCATAGAAATGCGACTAAGTATAGAAGATTAAATAAATAAATGGAGCCAAGAAATTTATGTTCGATAGAAGAACACTTTGTCTGATTATTGTCAAGCGATAGATATACATTGACTATGCGGCATGAGATTTTGGGGCATGGGAGTTCCATAGGGCCTAGATGAGAACCGACTGGCATAAAATTTCCCAAGTATTGAAATGAACAACAAAATCGTGATGCAAAGATATAGATGGATATTGAATTTCTAAATCCACATCCCCAGGAATCCATGAGCATAGACATGCAACTATAATATTTATAGAAGAAAAAATGGATAATAGAGAGGAAGAAGAAAAGGGAAATTTGGAAAGTATAGAAGAGAAACAAAAGAGAATAAATAACTTTATGCGTCACATAGCAACACTTGATCTTAAGTATGGAAAGGTGGGCCGATCAGACGGAGTTATCATAGGCACAATGAGGCTTGCGAGTTCGAGGATCCCAAGGTCGAACTATAAATAACCCGAGTTTTGTGTACAAGATGTATATCCGAACACAGGGCATGGGAATTCGATAATGGCTTCGAGGGAACATGTGGCCATAAAATTTTCTAATTGTCAAAACAGACTGCGGTCTTCTAGACGAGTGATATGGATATATAGACGGATGTATAATTTCTCACTCCGCCATGCCAGGAAACTGTGATATTAAATATGCCACTAAGCATAGAACCATAAACAAATAATACCTGGAAAGAAGAAAAGGGAAGAACGCGCAAGGATAGAATAGGAAAAATAAAGGGAGAAATCAATAGAAAAAATATATGACTTGGCACATTTATATGCAAGCATTCAAACGAAGTCATTGTAGGTAGAGTGAGACCTTGGGGTTTGATTCGGGGGTCAAATTGTATATAACCAAATTTTTTAGTGCAAGATGTATACAAAGAACACGGGGCATGAGAGTTCGATGGCACTTACACAGGAACCTGCGAGAATAAAATTCCCAAGTATGAAAACGAACTACGGTCGGTCAAAATCTTGATGTGAAGATATAGATGGACATGGAATTTGTCACTCCACCATCCCAGGAACCTGTGAGGATGGACATGGGACTAAGTATAGAGCCAAAAATGGAACATGGAACTTAATCCTATATGCGGTTCATGGAACTTAATCCAGGGGACATAAAGTTTTTATGTTTTGGTATAGCCTTTGAGTATTCCATATGCACCATTGACCAGTCCATCCTGTGAATCATAGTTGGAAGCATAGATTTCAACCAACATGTCTACTTTCAGGACAATTTGCAAAGGTAAAGTGGTTATGTGTTCATGACGTGGCACATTTCCATGATTTTCTTCTTCGAGGTCAATTGAATTGATGACGATATCATCACCAGGCATGAGCGATAGCATGAACCTCTTATGAATTCAAACATCCCTATTCGTGTAGAATAGGTAAGGGAAGGTTGAGTCTGTTGGTGTAGGTGGCATGCACCTCGAATTGATATATGTTAAGTTATCATGTGTTTGATTGTTTGTCCGCATTCTATTCAGAATTGCAATAAATGTTTCATATGTCTGGCGCATTGTAGTATGCAATTCAAATCATTTAATATTGTCTTTCCAGAAGTCATGGGTCACTGTTTGCATGTTGAATGTATGTTGTTCAAATATCAAATAATCTTGAATGGGTTGTGCCTGTGTAACAACCCTAATTAATTAATTAATTATCATGATTAAATATTTGTTTAATGAATACTAGTTTAATTAATTCATTCATTAAATATCATGATTAAACATTTGTTTAATGAATATTAGTTTAATTAATCAATTTATTAATTATCATGATTAAATATTTGTTTAATTAATTTTAGTTTAATTAATATTAGTTTAATGAATTATTAATTTTTATTATGAAAACTTAGTTAACAATACAACTGTATTGGTAGATGGACCCATTTATGGAGGGGGGATAAGGTCGTTGAGACTTAATGGGGGGATAAGGAGATGAATAAAGAGGAAAGGAGGATAAGGAAAGGGGGAACACTAGGGAAGAGGGGTCTTCTTTTGTTTTGGGGTAATATTTTCATAGGAGATAAGGAGAAGAGGAAGATAAGGAGTTTTGGGACTGGTTCTGTATTTTTGGGTTACTGAAAGCTTGCTTGAGGAGCTTGCTTGAGGAATTTCATAGGGGGAACCTATTGCTGAGAATTTTGGGCTTGGGGGATAGGAAACTGTAAGGAATCCTAGGGCTAGGGAGCTAGATAGGTTGTTCATAACTGGATGAGAGGTTAGAAAATTTTGGACAGAGCTTCAGCTTGGGCAGAATTGGAGAACAACATCAGTTTGAGGTATTTATTATCATTATTATTGTTGTTCATTATTGTTATATTGTTCCTTTTTATTATGGTGAATATGTGATTCATTATCATGCTGCTAAATTCTAAATTATACTGAACAATGAGTTGTTATTATGTTGAATATAGAA
>JZKD02S0226231.1:0-21657 GCA_000966675.3 Picea glauca
TCCCCTCAAATATTTCCCCACGTGACCACCACCTATGACCACCAACTAATCCCATAAAGGCTCGTCACATTTCACGACCTCAGGACTTCCACATATGAGTCCACTCTAACTCTCCAATCCCCAAGTTCCGAAACGAGCTAATGTTCCTTAGCTCTCCCTTTGGTCTTCGTCCAGGTGAACCTTACCTATGACCTGGGGCTACTCCTACGAGCGTGTCGGGACTTTGCGTTTTGTGAGATTGAAGCTGAACCCCCACACTTACCTTTCAAATCCTAATCCCCAAAGCTTCGATATTTCCTTCACCCAGATCGATGGTCACTTTTCTCTCATGATCTGATGACTGATATCCTATCGTGAGTTAAGACCTTGCGATTCCTTGACTCTGCTCCTTTGACCTTCTCTAGTAGTGAGTCAATGGCTATGATCCTTTTGGGAATTCACATTTCACGAAACCTCACAGACTTCCCTTTGACCCTTTCAAGTTGCGAGTCAACAAAACACTGTGCGCTTGCCACATGCCCTCTCCGATGCATTCGGAACTTCCCCCGTGTGACTTCCTCCGGATCCAACGACTATTGGTTCACATGCCAGATCTGATGGTAGATATGTTTTCCTCCTGCGCTTACTTCTCGCTTCCTAGACATGGATTCCATGGTCCAGATATTCCTTGCAACTGATCTACGACCATTGATCTATGACCACTGAACCTTCTCTCCTGAACTTCCACCTTCTCCCAGACTTAGAAGATTTCTCAGGGTTCAGAGACTTGATATTCGCCCCTCTTGCGACTCCAACTCCTGGATCCCGCTAACACTTGTAGAAAGTGATATCTCTTTTGAGCTTTATCCCTTGGAAGGATTTCGATCTCCCACACACATCTTGCATTCTCAGGATTTTGAATAACAAAGTTCGAAAGATTTTCTTGCCAAGAAAATGCTTCTCTCCCACCTAACATTCTTCTGCACTGGTTCTTCGAAGCTTGTTGGCTCCTTGACGCTGTGCACACTTTGCACCTGGTCTGATTTTCTCTAAATCTCTCTCTGAACTTCTCTGAATCAATCCTTGACTCAGTCAACACACTCCTTGCACTCGATATGCACACCTTACATACAAGTATCAAAAGAGAAACAATTTAAACTCAACCAGTTTTGTCACAAACTCATTCAGTTAATCTCTCGAACACTCATACATGAAATGAACTGTAACAAATCATACACATATAATAACATTCATTCAATCACACATGAAATGAACCCAGTCCAAGGATTTGGGACAACTTCTGTCTGCTCTATTCATTCATGAAAACAAAATACATAGTGTTTCTGCTATTCTACTCTGCTCTAATGATATCTTTATTATGTCTTCTACATTCTCTATCTTACAATGCATTACTGAAAAACTATCTAAGGACTTCTCCACGAGCTATCTTGTCCTGTTCTGAAATCTATCATTTCAACTTCAAAGCTATTACCTACTCTGTCCTATTACAATAACTACTAGTTGTTGCTAGATAGAGTCAACACTCCATATTTGCAATTTCTTACAGTCCTTCAAGACTTTACAAACAAGTTACATTTTAAAATGATGTTACAAAAATATCTCAACAACCCATTAAATTATGAGTTAAATGATCGATTTAAAATTCGGTCATTGTTGAGATGTCCTCTGTTTTCCTCCACGCATGTGCTATTGACTTTGAAGTCGATGCTCCTTCATCATACTCCTTTGTTTAAAATTTTTCATGGACTCCTGTTCATGAGCTCCTGCATTGTCTTTCCATGCTTCAAAATATCAGGTCCTGTGACCCAACTTGCATCTTCCATTGGATGACCTTTCCACTTCACTAAGTATTCAGGATATGTCTTCTGCATGGTTTTCTTTCCATCCTTCTATTCGATAATTTTCTCCACCTAAGGTTTTTCTGCTGTGGGCAATTGCTCTTCCCACTAAATTTCTT
This sequence comes from Picea glauca, assembly GCA_000966675.3. Classification (NCBI taxonomy): domain Eukaryota; kingdom Viridiplantae; phylum Streptophyta; class Pinopsida; order Pinales; family Pinaceae; genus Picea; species Picea glauca. The sequence goes on from JZKD02S0226231.1 coordinate 1,958, forward strand.
TCTGATCATCTGATTCTCCTGCTTCATATCTCCTGTAAGGATACAAGTCTGCAACATTGAATATCGGCGATATCCCAACATTGTCTGGCAGCTCAATCTCATAAGAATTGGCCGTGAATTTTCTGAGAATCCTCCATGGTCCTATATTTTTCATCTTTAACTTGTTGTACGTTCCCCTTGGGAATCTCTCTTTTTTCAAATGAGATAAAACTTCATCTCCAACTTCGATTTGAACTTCTCTTCTCCTTTGATCAACTTTGCTCTTGTATTTCTGACTACTGTCTTGTAACTTCTCTCTGACTTTGTCATGGAGTTTCTGCATTTTTGTTGAAAAATCCTTTGCTCCAGTACTTCTGAATTCATCTTGACTCAAATATATCAACTCTGTAATCCATCTTGGCTATATACCATACACAATTTCAAATGGAATTTTTCCTGTGCTCCTGCTCATTGAATTGTTGAATGCAAATTCTGCCTGTGCCAGAATCTGATCCCATTGTCGACCTTGGTCAGTGACTAAACTTCTCAACAAGTTTCCTAGACTCCTGTTTACTACTTCAGTCTATCCATATGTCTGAGGGTGATATACTGAACTAAAGGATAAGTTCGTCCCTAGCCTCTTCTATAGAGTCCTCCAAAAGTTTCCTACAAATTTGGTGTCCCTGTCTGAAACTGTGCTCCTTGGAAATGCATGTAGTCTCACTACTTCTTTGAAAACAAAATTGGCGAGGTGTGTGGCATCGCTTGTCTTCTGGCATGGTATGAAATGTGCCATTTTTGAGAATCTGTCTACCAAAACAAATATGGAATCACTCCCTTTTTGAGTTTTAGGCAATCCCAAAACAAAATCCATACTGATTGCATCCCACGACCTCTCTGGAATTGGTAATGGATGATACAAACTAGTGTTTTGTTGTCTTCCTTTTGCATATTGACAAATTCTACATTTGTTTACAAAATTCTTCACTTCCGCTCTCATGCTCGACCAATAATACAAATTTATCAGTTGTGCAAATGTCTTATCGTGACCAAAGTGTCCATCTAAACCTCCACTATGTTTCTCTTTTAGTAGGTTGTCTCTCATTGAGCACTTCATAATGCATAATTGGCTCCCCTTGAACAATAATCCATCCTGAATCAAATATTCATTCCATGGGCTTCTATCTCCCAATAAAGGATTCTTTCATGCCTCGTAAGCTTCTTTGAAATCTATATCTTTTTTATACATCTCCTTGAGGTGTTCAAACCCCAAGGTCTCCACCTAGAATTCCTGTACAATCAAACTCCTTCTGCTCAAAGCATTTGTGACTTTCTTAGAAGTTCCAAAAATGTGTTTGATAACAAAAGTAAAATTCTGCATGAATTCTACACATTTTGCATGTTTTTGATTCAACTTTTCTTACCTAGTAATAAATTGCAAAGCTTGATTGTCACTGTACAAGACAAATTCTTTAGGAATTAGATAGTGCCTCCATTTTTTCAATGCTTGAATCACCGCATAAAATTCCTTGTCATATGTGGAATAATTTTGCTTGGAATCATTCAATTTCTCGCTGAAATAAGCAACTGGTCTATTTTCCTGACTCAAGACTGCTCCAATAGCTAATCCGATTGCGTCACATCTCATCTGAAATGTTTTTCCAAAATCTGGTAAGACCAGAATTGGCTGCTCTGTGATCTTCTCTTTCAACACTTTGAAACTTCTTTCAGCTTCCTCTGTCCAACTGAAGGACTTGTGTTTCTTCTTCACAGTGTCCAACATGGGTGCACATATGCCACTAAAATTTCAGATAAATTTTCTGTAAAATATCGCTAACCCATGGAAACTTCTTACCTCAAATGTGTTTCTTGGTGATGGCCATTCTCTAATCACTCTCACTTTTTATGGGTCCATATTCAATTCATTTGAAGATATTATGAAACCCAAATATATGAGCTCCTTCTTCAAAATATAACTCTTCTTCAGATTTATCATCAATTTCTCTTGCTCCAACCTTTCCATCACTAATGTCAGATGTCTTATGTGTTCTTCCTTTGTCTTGCTGAAGATTAGTATATCATCTAGATATACTATGACAAATTTTCCTATGAAGTCTTTCATCACTTCATTCATCAATCTCATAAATGTTCTTGGTGCATTGTTCAACCCAAATGACATGACCAACCATTCAAACAATCCTTCATTTGTCTTGAATGTTGTTTTCCATTCATCTCCCTCTCTCATTCGGATTTGATGATATCTATTCTTCAAGTCTATCTTGGAAAAATAGCTTGCTCCACTCAAAAATCCATCAAATCATCCATCCTCGGTAAAGGAAATCTGTATCTAATGGTTATCTTGTTGATGGCTTGGGAATTTGTACACATCCTCCATCCTCCATATTTCTTTGGACTTAATACAATCGGTACTACACATGGACTTAGGCTTTCCCTGTCTAACCCCTTATCCAACAACTCCTGGACTTGATTTTTGACTTCCTCATTCTCTCTAGGTGTCAACCTATAAGCTGCTTTGTTTGGTAACCTAACTCCTGGAATAAGGTCAATACGATGGCTTATGATCCTAATGGGTGGTACTGAGTGTGGTAACTCATCCACAACTATACCAACAAATTTATCCTACAGTTCTTGGATTTCTATAGGCAAGTCTTCTACAAAAGTATTCGTAAGGATAAATCTAGGCTTCCTCACAACAAAAAAATGCATTTCTTTCTCCTTCTTGACTTCTTTTAAGAGCTCCTTCCCACTCATGAGAAGTATGCTTGAAATATCTTCTCTCTTTTTCTCTTTGTCTTCTATGGGTCGCAACATATGTGTTCTACCATTCTTTTCTAGGGTATAGGTATTCTTTCTCCCATCATGAATAACCTTTCATTCATACTGCCATGGCCTCCCCAATAAAATATGACAAACATCCATAGGAATTACATCACACAATATTTCATCTTTGTAACTTCCTATTTTAAATTCAACTTGGCATTGTTGACTTACCATGACTTGATGTCCTTTCTGCAACCACGATACCTTGTATGGATTTGGATGTGCAGTTGTCTTCAATTCCATCTTCTCCACCATCTCTGTGGATACTAGATTGTCAGTGATCCCACTGTCTATGATTACTTTGCAAACTCTGTCTTTTGACTTGCAAGCAGTTCCGAACAGGCTTGTTTGCTGAACTGGTTCCTCTGGTTCCTTTTCAGGTTAGAGAAGATTTTTCCTCATCATGAGGTTCCTCCCTCCTTTTGCTGCTTCTTCTTCCACATGCTTATGTGTATCAACAATGTGTGCTTCTCCCGTATGTTGTTTCCATGGCGTCCAACCTCATTCAGAGTCGCCTCATTTCTTCTTCCATTTCTGCATTCGTTCTGTGCCTTCTGGGTGGCATGATGTTACTGCATCACCTTCGAACATAAATCAAATTTCCTTGATACCAAAAATAGTATCAACTTCCTCCTTTCTCCTTTTTTATGATGTCTACAAACAAACTTAATCTCGGCTCTGATACCACCTGATGCAGACCCCCTACCTCGACAGGTTCCAATGACTTCCTGGTCACTGGATCGTTCAATCTCCTCGAGCTGGGAAAGTTCTTAGATCCCTATTGGAACTTTCACTCTTCAAATCCACAGATCCTCTCATGAAACTCCACCTGCATGACTAAGCACCCAAGCATGAGCTTCTACTCCACCTTGTCATGGGTTGTGACCACACGCCTATGCAAAAGGCATATCGTGAGCTCGCGTATTGGGATTCCTTGGAATGAGCCTCCTCAATCCTCTCAATAGATGATTCCTGATGAGGGCTGAGTGCTAGTTAGCTCCCCTCAAATATTTCCCCACGTGACCACCACCTGTGACCACCGGCTGAGCCCAGAAAGACTCGTCGCATTTCACGATGTCGATATTTCCACGTATGAGTCCACTCTAACTCTCCAATCCCTGATTTCTGAAATGAGATAATGTTCCTTAGCTCTCCCTTTGGTCTCCGCCCATGTGACCCTTACTCATGACCTGGGGCTACTCCTCCGAGCGCATCGAGACTTCACGTTTCTCAATATTGAAGCTCAACCCCCACGCTTACCTTTCGAAAGCCCGATCCCTAAACATCTGATATTTCCTTCGCCTAGACCGACGATCACATTTCTCTCATGATTTGACGACTCAGATCCTATCGCAAGTTCAAACCTCATGAGTCCTCGACTTTTCTCCTTTGACCTTCTCTAGTAGCGAGTCAACGACTATGATCCTTTCAGGAGTTCGTGTTTTGCGAAACCTAAGAGACTTCCCTTTGACCCTTTCAAGTTGTGAGTCAAAGAAATGTTGTGTGCTTGCCACACAACCTCTCCGATGGACGGTTCCGATGGGTTCAAAAATTCCCTCGTGTGACTTCCTTTGGATCCAACGACTATTGGTTCACGCGCCAAATCTGACGGTTCGGATCTGTTTTCCTCCTGCGCTTACTTCTCGCTGCTTGGACATGGATTTGATGGTCCAGATATTCCCTACGAATGATCTATGGCCACTGTACCTTCTCTCCTAAACTTCCACCCTCTCCCAGACTTAGAAGATTTCTCAGGGTTCAAAGACTCGATCTTCACCCCTCTTGCGAATCCAACTCCTGGATCTCGCTAACACTTGTAGAAAGTTCTATATCTTTTGAGATTTATCCCTTGGAAGGATTTTTATCTCCCATGCACATATTTCATTCTCAAGATTTCAAATAACTCAGTTCGAAGGATTTTCTTGCCAAGAAAATGCTTCTCGCCCACCTGACATTCTTCTGCTTTGGTTCTTCGAAGCTTGTTGGCTCCTTGATGCTGTGCACACCTTGCACCTGGTCTGAGTTTATTTGAATCTCTCTCTGAACTTCTCTGAATCAATCCTAGATTCAGTGAATGCACTCCTTGTGCTCAAGATGAACACCTTGCATACAAGTATTAGAAGAGAAACGATTGAAAATCAACCAGTTTCATCATGAACTCATACATTTAATATCTCAAACACTCATACATGAAATGAACTGTAACAAATCATACACACAGAATAACATTCATTCAATCACACATGAAATGAACCTAGTACAAGGATTTGGGACAAATTCTGTCTGCTCTATTCATTCATGAAAACAAAATACATAGTGTTTCTGCTATTCTACTATGCTATACTGATCTCTCTATTCTATCTCTTACATTATCTATCTTACAATGCAATACTGAAAAACTATCTAAGGACTGCTCCACGAGCTCTCTCTTCCTATTCTGAAATCTATCATTTCAAATTCAAAGCTATTACCTACTCCGTCCTATTACAATAAATACTAATTATTTCCAGATAGAGTCGACACTCCATATATGCAATTTCTTATAGTCTTTCAAGACTTTACAAACAAGTTACATTTTAAAATGCTATTACAAAAATATCTTAACAACCCATTAAATTATGAGTTAAATGCTCGATTTGAAATTCTGTCATTGCTGAGATGTCCTCTGTTTTCCTCCACGTGTGTGTTGTTGAATTTGAAGGCGATGCTCTTGCATCACTCTGCATAATATTTCTATTGAATTCAAGGAATTATAAAATGAACTTTTCAACATAAAAATCTGGAATGAGATCAACGTCGTCCCAATGAGAAGCTACATTGAAGAATGGCTGGAAAGGGAATTCAAGCAGGTCACTGACGAAAGGCAACAGACAATTGCCATGATTCCAGCAGTTGCCGACGACATCAATGAAAAAGTATCAACAAGAAAATAACAAAATGGGTCATAAGTACCATCACTGTAAGTCTACTGATCACATCCTGCTTTGTTTATCAACCCAATTATTCCACTTTTTTAAATAGAAATGTCTAGCCAAAGACTGATACCTTTCAATTTATTCTTTTTAGGTATTACACTCTACCATCGCCCACTTCTTCTTTATACAGTACTATTTCTTGTACATATTTCTCTTATGGTCCGCGGAAGCCCCAATCCCAGTCTATATGAAAAACACATTGAAATTTCCAGGAATATGTAACAGACGATATTATTTTTTGATATATTTCAAATAAAATTGTTTTTAATCTCCTTTTATATTTATGTCCTCATACATTTTTATCTTCCACTAGTATATATGACAAATGCATTTAAATTTCCAGGAATATGTAACTTTTTTGATATATTTCAAATTAAACTGTTTTTTTTTATCTCATTTTATATTTATGTCGTCATAACAAAATTTTGCAACATAGTAAAATATATTATATACTTTCAAAAATTAGATATGGCTCTAGAGGCCATGTGTCATTTATTGCATGGATACCACCTATGCTTCATGCTGCTTGCCATATCTCCGTTGCAGTTTCCATCTGGCTCTGCTACTTTTTCCTATCCCAATTCAACCCGGCAGGGACTACGCTGCCACGCAACACTTGTTACATATATTAATATATCATTTAATTGGATTTACTCACTTTATTACATATATTCATACATTCATACATTCTTCTGTTAATTTATGTATGATGACAATTACAAAGGCCTAAAAGACCTTTCAACAATGACTTTGAGGATCTTGCAACAAATTGTTGAAAATATTTGGATGGATGTTGCGATAAACATGTATTTTGAAAAAAATCACGATGGATCATAAACACCTTACAAGGGATCTTTGGAAACCTAGTGTTGCCTCTTCAGTGATAAGAGTCCTAGAGCCACTAGTGTGGCATGCTCAAGATCACATAGATCAATTGATCATACCATTCAGATGCATATTCTCTACTTATTCTCCCTCAATTACATGATGATATGACTTACATCACTCGACTACCTTAGCCATAGTATATTGGTTATATCCAACCTCACACTTCATTTGTCAGATGAACCATGATTTCCTGGTTATGTTCTCATTGTGTGGGTTTGCTACTTAGACATTGTGATATAATTTTTGAGCTTTTTGATAAAGTGGTACATGAAAGCATGATCCAATAAAATTTCATAAAAATAATGATTTTACTTTTTGCTTCATAGTACCATGAGGGGACACAAATATCTTTAAATAAGTGTAATCAAAACCTAGGTTTAATCGTACTACTAGTGATTAGGTTGGGTTAGCATACTTCATCTCCCAAATCACACTTGATATTTTCCATTTTCCCTTCTCACTTCCATCTTGTTCATAAAATATAATTTCCCACTCATGTTTGACTTATCAAATGTCACCCAACAAGGTCTAGCCTAAGAAAAGTGGAAAAATAATGTAAGCCTAAGTCAAATAAAGTAAAATAGGCTAGAGGTGAAGAGAGAAAGAAAAAAGAAAAATAATTAGGATGGAGCTATGCCACCTCACTAAAAAGGCATACACCCCTAAGTTTTGTGCTAAAAATGTCCATCTAAAGAAAACAAATAAAAAAATGAAAGAAAAAATGTAAAAGGGGAAACACATAAAGTGTTGAGGTGGTAAATCTAAGTAGAAGCTCCCTCTTAGAAGGATTACATATAGTAATAATGAAGATTCTTAGCTCTTGAAATCTAGTTGGACCTAAAAAAGGGACCTTCATCATCATACATGGATTTGAGGGTCATTACATGACATTCCCCTCCCCTCTCCATAAGTTAGCCACCATGTTCACGTATTTCCAACCTTCTGATCTAGGAAATACATTTTGTCCTAGGAATTGTTGCATATAAAAGGGGTAAGTGTGTCCTCCCATGATAAAGTTAGGCAATTTGTAAAAATAAACTTATGTTTTGAAGTTGTTAGAAGAAAATGATTGGTGTGCATCACCTAATAACTTGTAAAGAAGTTAGACCCACCACTATAAGTGGGCACCCTACATTGGGAAATGTGTACCATGCCTTGAGATATATGACATTGCATTGGAATCCATGATACTGCATTGGGACCTATGTAGTAATATTTGTTCACATCTATTGACATTGGGATTTATTCCATTTTCCTTGGGATCCATGTACTCCATTGGGATATGTGTCACTGATTTGGGATCCGTGATAGTGCATCGAGCTTTGACAAGGATGCCACATCATCAAAATTGCCACATGAAATCCTTCAAGAGGGTACCCTTGCTTAGTTGGATGATATTAGCCCACATGTGTGGCTCATTATATAACATGGACCACATGTGGGGCTTGTTGAGGCAGTTGAGGACATGGACCAGGTTGTTACAGGTTGATGGACCATCTAGTCTGTAATACTCTATTTTTGAGTCCATGAATTAATAATGTATTTTGTATTTTAAATGAAAGGTCAGAGTGCCTGAACAATTAAAAAGGGGCAAGTGTGCCTAAGAAATGCATATAATACTTTGAACATTGAAAATAATAAAACACATCATTGGATGCAAGAAAAACAAGGATAAGAGTTAGATGGGGCTATGATTCCATGAGAGAGGGGGATAAAGGGACTAAGTCTTTTATTATTATTTTATTCACCATCTTGGTTTTAATTGAGAAAAGTAGTTACCTGAGATTCTTGGGGGCAAGGCCATATGGTTCTTGATTCCATGTAATTATATAAAAATCTCTTGTGGGATGTTTGAGGGTTCTCCATTTTTCAATCTATCATTTGATTCAATCGTTATAGTTCTTGGTGGGGACGTGGGAATGAACTGTTGAAGAAAAAAACCATTGTTTTGTTGGTTGTAGTAATTGTTGGTGTATTCTAGCCATGAAATGGTGTTTGCATGCCTAAGTTGCATTGGCATGTGCCAAAATTTATTCACAACTGTGAGTCCTAAGAGTCTCAACATGGATATTCTGGACCAGATGCACTGGAGCCCTAGAAAGAAGTGGACATCATGAGGGATTACGCGACAGTGAAGGGGGTTCATTGTATTTTGGTTGTGCATGCTAGAGAGAAGATATTATGTGTACTTTGGATTGTCGTGTGTTGAGAAAAATACAAGAGCTTGAATGGTAACTAGTTTCGGAAGCTGAGTGTCGCTTTGGAACCTGTCCTTATGTATTCATAGTCCTGGGTCGGGGGTGAAATGCTATTGAGACTTGGAACACCTATGTCTAAGGTTGAGTGGAACGTCCTTGGTTTGAAAATAGTTGGTGATTGGTTTTGTATAAGATAAGCGTTCTCTATCATGTCTTCCTTTTCTTTCATATTTATTTATAATTAAATTCCACATCCAACGAGTGCCTACACTTGAAATTTGAGTAAACATATAAGGAGATAAATAAAAAAGATGATTTAAAAAAAAAAAATTCTTCCCTTCTCTCCAAAAATATTTACACTTGTGGTTGACATTGTTTATGATTACAACTGCATGAGACATCCTCCAGGACACAGAACTGAGAGAGATCCCTTGAGATGGGCATGTGGATCCTATCTGAGATAGAGATGGAACATAGAGATGGCCTCCTCCTTACAAAGAGTGTAGAAGAACTCCAGATGATTCTCATGTGTAACACAGTGAGAAAGGAGATCTGCAGAGTTGGACGTGCCTATGGTTGAGCACAAGGTGAACATGTGAATTACCAAAGAGCTGGGTGCATCGTCATGAGACATATATGAATATGATGTATTAGCCTCCTCTGAGTAGAGAGTTGATGATGAACTCCAGATGAATCTCCTGTGTAATGCAGTGGGAAAGAAGATCTGTTGAGTGGACATACTTTTGGACGAGCACATGTGAATGTGATCCTAGTGGCTCAACACTAGTGAGAGTGGTTCTTCTGTGTAATGCAGTGAGCCATAGATATGGAAATCCCTATGGATGTGCCCCTAGTGGCTGAGCACTAGTGGGTGTATGAGATCCCTTGCTAGATTGTTCAAGAGAAAGACTTACCTGTAACCCTATTTGTAATGTAAAGGGTACATGTCGGCCCCACCTTAATGTAAAATATAATTAATATGGTAATTATTAATTATATTTTGAGTTATTAAGGTTGGCCCTATTGTGCCAAAAGACACATCATTTGATGTGAAAAGTCTTATATAAATAAAGGTGAATCCCCATTGAGGAAACAGACTTATCATTGTGTCATCTCATGATTTCAGAAGTTGTGGTCTGAAATTATGATCATTACAACACCCTCTTCTGTGCTAGGTTTGGTGATGGTGTGGAAGGTCTTTCTCTTGAGGAATATAACAAAGGATTGGGTGGGTTTTCTTCCCTTGTTGAGAAGGGTTTCCCAGGATACTTCTTGTGTTATTATGCATGGTTATTCTTCTTGCGATCTTGATTTGCTGCAGTAGTTATGGTTCAAGTTATAGTTAAACAAAAAAGTTAAAGAATTTACATGAGCCATAGCTCATTGAAAATCCAACATGGTATCAGAGCAGGCTTGAAGAAGACCATTGCACATTAAAAAATAATTGAAGGAAAGGTATGCCAAAACACTGTTGTAGGTGTGAAGAGGAAGAAGGCCAAATCTCCTTTCTGTGGTGAATTTAACCTTTGAAAAATTAGCGAAGGTGTATGGAAAATAGGCCAGAGCCTAGGAGAAGGGATGGACCCCCTAAAGCTAGGAGGAAGAAACTAAGCCTGTTTTTGGGCCCCTCTAAAGCTGCCACAAATACCTAAAAACATGTCTGTAATGGAAGGAAAGGGTCGAGCCCTCCTTAAAATTCCATGGTACCCCACCATCAGCCCAAGGGAAGGGTTGAACCCTCCCTTAGTTTTATGTGGCAAGAAATAAGGCTGCCGCAACCTAGAAGAAAAGGGTCGGATCCCTTTCCAAAGTTCTGTGGTGAAGGAAAGGGCTGATGTATAAGGGTACTTCTTCCCCACATCAGCCAAAGTATAAGGAGAGGATCCCAGAGCCTAGGAGGAGGCCTGATTGTCAAATTAAAGTGACTGCAAGACCCTAAAAATGCCACAGAAAACCCTTGAACAACATAGAACTTAACCTCAGGTTGGTACAAAGGCTTGGCCTACTAGAAAGAAGCCTTGGAGGTAGCGTTGAAGGTGTTTAGGGATTGCAGAGAGCTGGACCTACCTAGGAGTGGATGCTGGGTGAGTTTGGACAAATAGTAAATGGATACAACATCAACTATAGGAGGTAAGAAGGACCAATTGCGTATAGGAGCTGAAGCAACAACTTAAAGATAGTTTAAGGGATATCCTAGAAGTCTAGGAGAACAAGGCTAGTGAGATGAAACAACTGGCTTCTTGAGTGATTTTGGACAATCCTTGAGGGCATATTTTGAATAGTGAAAGAGGGCTGCAACAACACTATAACAACAACAAATTATGGGCTTGTTCTGAAGCTTTTCTAATGGGAAAAGGTAGCAAGGGAAATGAGGTATATACCTAATTAGAGTTCAGAAAATTTTTTGGGAAGTTTTAAGGGATAGTTAAGTGACTTTACAAACCTATAAAAACAAAGTTACTAAGACCCTTGGACAAGTCAAAATATTGAGCTCTATCTACACTATTTTATTGATCTATTCAGTCATCATTTGGTGTCATATATATTGATATGAGTGTTTAAATGATGGTGTTGGTGTATACCCCAAAAAAACATAGAAGGATGTTGATGGCTTGTATAAAGTGCATTGAATATGTTGACCAAATTGAAACCCTTAAAATACAGATTTAAAGTCAAGATGTAACAATGTTGAGTAGTAGAAGAAGCTACAAGGATGGCTACAACAGGGTGTCTGAAATCGTGTTGAATGTTAACAATGGACATGACCTTGATAAATCTAAAACAATCATAGAAAGTTGTACCACCAACAGATGAACAAAATTACTAATGTGTAAATACTCTCTAATTATATGCAACAGTAAAAGGTTGATGTAGACTTTGTCAGAAACTTGTGTGGTATAGGTGGCTATAAGGTAGACAAGCGAGGAAGGTTATTGACCATCATGACTTTGATAAAAACAAGAAAAACCTCCATTGGTCTACACTCTCAGGTATGCACTTGTGTATATGTATTATTTGCATCATTGTCATAAGGGTACTTGCAGGAGGAAGGAACCCTTGGTGAAATCATGGACCCAGAGAAGTCTCAATGCATTCAAAAGAACAACACACTGAAAATGAAGACTCTAGCTTTGATTGTTTTAATTATCATTCCCATAACCTACATTTATAAGGTTACTACATTACAAGTAGGTATTGAAGCTGCGACAAAAATCCTTAAAATGTTTTGATTCTAGAGATGTACTCATGAATCTCCACTAGGATATATTCTTGTCTTGTTTCCTTTCGTTTGTTTTCTTGTTCTAGGCAGGTTAACAACAAAGGAATATGCTTATCCTTCAGACTTTAGAGGGAGCCACTTGACTCATAAGGAGTCAAACTAATTGAGAAACAGAGGCATTATCTTCTTCCTCTTCAACAATCCAAAGGGAGATATCCATTGATACAGTTGATTCAGTTGATATTACCAAAGACTTTGCAATAGGCCATAAAAGGCCTGTCTAGGCTTGACAAACTCTGAAAGAGGCAGAAAGACATGTAACTGATGGAAGTGTCAAGAAATACAAAATGAGACTTGTAGTCAAAGGATACTCACAAGCATAGGTTGTGAACTATGATGAGACATATTGATCCAGTATCCCGATGCATTCCCATCTATACTACCATCCATGAGCTGGAAACTACATCAAATAGATGGATTCTTGATGATTTTGGGGTGTCATCAAGAGTATTTCTGATCCAAATCTATACTATTACATTGTTGGTGACAAGAGCCTAACTTTAATGACTTATTCAGGAAGTCGTTTTGTTGAATACAAGCAAGCCTCAACTTCTGATTTCGAGATGAAGGATTTGGGTATGATGCACTAATTGGGACAAGAAGTATGAAAAATGACCAATAAGACTTTTTTGTAAGTTTTAAACCTGTGAAGTAAAGCAATGCATATAGATTCTTAAGAAAAACATAAATTAATCAATCGCTCATTCACATAGTACACAAAGATTTATACCGAAAACCCTCAACCAGGGAAAACCTTTCTTATTTTCATTATATCGAATTTCACCATTCACCATACAATATATACAATGTTTTTAGGTATTCCTTAGATACCAAAACCCTAATCCCTTAACCCAAGATTAATTTAGACAACCACTAAAAATAGCAAAATCCGCTAAAAATAGCAAAAACCGTCCCCAAAAACATTCCGGGGCACTGCTCCGAACCCCGTTGACCCTCGGCACCGAACGATGCACGTAACCAAGGGGGGCCATACCTGCCCCCCCCCTAGGAAGTTCCCAACACACATGACACAATGGGCACTACTAGAGGGATTTCTAGACGCAATTGTCAAACTTGATGTGCCCCCACACACACATGTAAAGAATATAACATATACCCAACATTTTCTTAAGTCAAGAAAAATATACAGTGGGAATATTAAAGAAGTTCAGTGTGACAGAATGCAAATCCATGGTGATGGATTTGAAAAAAATGAATGATGATGATTCATATGAGATTGATACACAACTGATTGGATCACTGATATATCTGGTTAAAATCATACTTGATTCATGCCATGCAGTGAATGCACTTAGTCATTCCATGAGTCAACCGAGAAAGACTCATTGGGGTCTGGACAACAACAGAACATGTATTGAGATATCTACGAGGCATAGTTANTTGTTTTGTTGGTTGTAGTAATTGTTGGTGTATTCTAGCCATGAAATGGTGTTTGCATGCCTAAGTTGCATTGGCATGTGCCAAAATTTATTCACAACTGTGAGTCCTAAGAGTCCCAACATGGATATTCTGGACTAGATGCACTGGAGCCCTGGAAAGAAGTGGACATCATGAGGGATTACGCGGCAGTGAAGGGGGTTCATTGTATTTTGGTTGTGCATGCTAGAGAGAAGATATTATGTGTACTTTGGATTGTCGTGTGTTGAGAAAAATACAAGAGCTTGAATGGTAACTAGTTTCGAAAGCTGAGTGTCGCTTTGGAACCTGTCCTTATGTATTCATAGTCCTGGGTCAGGGGTGAAATGCTATTGAGACTTGGAACACCTATGTCTAAGGTTGAGTGGAACGTCCTTGGTTTGCAAATAGTTGGTGATTGGTTTTGTATAAGATAAGTGTTCTCTATCATGTCTTCCTTTTATTTCATATTTATTTATAATTAAATTCCACATCCAACGAGTGCCTACACTTGAAATTTGAGTAAACATATAAGGAGATAAATAAAAAATATGATTTAAAAAAAAAAATCTTCCCTTCTCTCCAAAAATATTTACACTTGTGGTTGACATTGTTTATGATTACAACTGCATGAGACATCCTCCAGGACACCGAACTGAGAGAGATCCCTTGAGATGGGCATGTGGATCCTATCTGAGATAGAGATGGAACATAGAGATGGCCTCCTCCTTACAAAGAGTGTAGAAGAACTCCAGATGATTCTCATGTGTAACACAGTGAGAAAGGAGATCTGCAGAGTTGGACGTGCCTATGGTTGAGCACAAGGTGAACATGTGAATTACCAAAGAGCTGGGTGCATCGTCATGAGACATATATGAATATGATGTATTAGCCTCCTCTGAGTAGAGAGTTGATGATGAACTCCAGATGAATCTCCTGTGTAATGCAGTGGGAAAGAAGATCTGTTGAGTGGACATACTTTTGGACGAGCACATGTGAATGTGATCCTAGTGGCTCAACACTAGTGAGAGTGGTTCTTCTGTGTAATGCAGTGAGCCATAGATATGGAAATCCCTATGGATGTGCCCCTAGTGGCTGAGCACTAGTGGGTGTATGAGATCCCTTGCTAGATTGTTCAAGAGAAAGACTTACCTGTAACCCTATTTGTAATGTAAAGGGTACATGTCGGCCCCACCTTAATGTAAAATATAATTAATATGGTAATTATTAATTATATTTTGAGTTATTAAGGTTGGCCCTATTGTGCCAAAAGACACATCATTTGATGTGAAAAGTCTTATATAAATAAAGGTGAATCCCCATTGAGGAAACAGACTTATCATTGTGTCATCTCATGATTTCAGAAGTTGTGGTCTGAAATTATGATCATTACAACACCCTCTTCTGTGCTAGGTTTGGTGATGGTGTGGAAGGTCTTTCTCTTGAGGAATATAACAAAGGATTGGGTGGGTTTTCTTCCCTTGTTGAGAAGGGTTTCCCAGGATACTTCTTGTGTTATTATGCATGGTTATTCTTCTTGCGATCTTGATTTGCTGCAGTAGTTATGGTTCAAGTTATAGTTAAACAAAAAAGTTAAAGAATTTACATGAGCCATAGCTCATTGAAAATCCAACATGGTATCAGAGCAGGCTTGAAGAAGACCATTGCACATTAAAAAATAATTGAAGGAAAGGTATGCCAAAACACTGTTGTAGGTGTGAAGAGGAAGAAGGCCAAATCTCCTTTCTGTGGTGAATTTAACCTTTGAAAAATTAGCGAAGGTGTATGGAAAATAGGCCAGAGCCTAGGAGAAGGGATGGACCCCCTAAAGCTAGGAGGAAGAAACTAAGCCTGTTTTTGGGCCCCTCTAAAGCTGCCACAAATACCTAAAAACATGTCTGTAATGGAAGGAAAGGGTCGAGCCCTCCTTAAAATTCCATGGTACCCCACCATCAGCCCAAGGGAAGGGTTGAACCCTCCCTTAGTTTTATGTGGCAAGAAATAAGGCTGCCGCAACCTAGAAGAAAAGGGTCGGATCCCTTTCCAAAGTTCTGTGGTGAAGGAAAGGGCTGATGTATAAGGGTACTTCTTCCCCACATCAGCCAAAGTATAAGGAGAGGATCCCAGAGCCTAGGAGGAGGCCTGATTGTCAAATTAAAGTGACTGCAAGACCCTAAAAATGCCACAGAAAACCCTTGAACAACATAGAACTTAACCTCAGGTTGGTACAAAGGCTTGGCCTACTAGAAAGAAGCCTTGGAGGTAGCGTTGAAGGTGTTTAGGGATTGCAGAGAGCTGGACCTACCTAGGAGTGGATGCTGGGTGAGTTTGGACAAATAGTAAATGGATACAACATCAACTATAGGAGGTAAGAAGGACCAATTGCGTATAGGAGCTGAAGCAACAACTTAAAGATAGTTTAAGGGATATCCTAGAAGTCTAGGAGAACAAGGCTAGTGAGATGAAACAACTGGCTTCTTGAGTGATTTTGGACAATCCTTGAGGGCATATTTTGAATAGTGAAAGAGGGCTGCAACAACACTATAACAACAACAAATTATGGGCTTGTTCTGAAGCTTTTCTAATGGGAAAAGGTAGCAAGGGAAATGAGGTATATACCTAATTAGAGTTCAGAAAATTTTTTGGGAAGTTTTAAGGGATAGTTAAGTGACTTTACAAACCTATAAAAACAAAGTTACTAAGACCCTTGGACAAGTCAAAATATTGAGCTCTATCTACACTATTTTATTGATCTATTCAGTCATCATTTGGTGTCATATATATTGATATGAGTGTTTAAATGATGGTGTTGGTGTATACCCCAAAAAAACATAGAAGGATGTTGATGGCTTGTATAAAGTGCATTGAATATGTTGACCAAATTGAAACCCTTAAAATACAGATTTAAAGTCAAGATGTAACAATGTTGAGTAGTAGAAGAAGCTACAAGGATGGCTACAACAGGGTGTCTGAAATCGTGTTGAATGTTAACAATGGACATGACCTTGATAAATCTAAAACAATCATAGAAAGTTGTACCACCAACAGATGAACAAAATTACTAATGTGTAAATACTCTCTAATTATATGCAACAGTAAAAGGTTGATGTAGACTTTGTCAGAAACTTGTGTGGTATAGGTGGCTATAAGGTAGACAAGCGAGGAAGGTTATTGACCATCATGACTTTGATAAAAACAAGAAAAACCTCCATTGGTCTACACTCTCAGGTATGCACTTGTGTATATGTATTATTTGCATCATTGTCATAAGGGTACTTGCAGGAGGAAGGAACCCTTGGTGAAATCATGGACCCAGAGAAGTCTCAATGCATTCAAAAGAACAACACACTGAAAATGAAGACTCTAGCTTTGATTGTTTTAATTATCATTCCCATAACCTACATTTATAAGGTTACTACATTACAAGTAGGTATTGAAGCTGCGACAAAAATCCTTAAAATGTTTTGATTCTAGAGATGTACTCATGAATCTCCACTAGGATATATTCTTGTCTTGTTTCCTTTCGTTTGTTTTCTTGTTCTAGGCAGGTTAACAACAAAGGAATATGCTTATCCTTCAGACTTTAGAGGGAGCCACTTGACTCATAAGGAGTCAAACTAATTGAGAAACAGAGGCATTATCTTCTTCCTCTTCAACAATCCAAAGGGAGATATCCATTGATACAGTTGATTCAGTTGATATTACCAAAGACTTTGCAATAGGCCATAAAAGGCCTGTCTAGGCTTGACAAACTCTGAAAGAGGCAGAAAGACATGTAACTGATGGAAGTGTCAAGAAATACAAAATGAGACTTGTAGTCAAAGGATACTCACAAGCATAGGTTGTGAACTATGATGAGACATATTGATCCAGTATCCCGATGCATTCCCATCTATACTACCATCCATGAGCTGGAAACTACATCAAATAGATGGATTCTTGATGATTTTGGGGTGTCATCAAGAGTATTTCTGATCCAAATCTATACTATTACATTGTTGGTGACAAGAGCCTAACTTTAATGACTTATTCAGGAAGTCGTTTTGTTGAATACAAGCAAGCCTCAACTTCTGATTTCGAGATGAAGGATTTGGGTATGATGCACTAATTGGGACAAGAAGTATGAAAAATGACCAATAAGACTTTTTTGTAAGTTTTAAACCTGTGAAGTAAAGCAATGCATATAGATTCTTAAGAAAAACATAAATTAATCAATCGCTCATTCACATAGTACACAAAGATTTATACCGAAAACCCTCAACCAGGGAAAACCTTTCTTATTTTCATTATATCGAATTTCACCATTCACCATACAATATATACAATGTTTTTAGGTATTCCTTAGATACCAAAACCCTAATCCCTTAACCCAAGATTAATTTAGACAACCACTAAAAATAGCAAAATCCGCTAAAAATAGCAAAAACCGTCCCCAAAAACATTCCGGGGCACTGCTCCGAACCCCGTTGACCCTCGGCACCGAACGATGCACGTAACCAAGGGGGGCCATACCTGCCCCCCCCCTAGGAAGTTCCCAACACACATGACACAATGGGCACTACTAGAGGGATTTCTAGACGCAATTGTCAAACTTGATGTGCCCCCACACACACATGTAAAGAATATAACATATACCCAACATTTTCTTAAGTCAAGAAAAATATACAGTGGGAATATTAAAGAAGTTCAGTGTGACAGAATGCAAATCCATGGTGATGGATTTGAAAAAAATGAATGATGATGATTCATATGAGATTGATACACAACTGATTGGATCACTGATATATCTGGTTAAAATCATACTTGATTCATGCCATGCAGTGAATGCACTTAGTCATTCCATGAGTCAACCGAGAAAGACTCATTGGGGTCTGGACAACAACAGAACATGTATTGAGATATCTACGAGGCATAGTTATATATGGCCTAAGATATGCCTCTAGTGAAGACTTGACTTTCCAGGGATATGCATAATCGACAGAAAGTACAGTGGAATGGAAGAACACATCCTAATTTTGTTTGCCATGATTTCCTGGTGCAGCAGGAAACAAAGATCCGTGGCCATGAGTACCATATAAGCAAAGTATATATCATTGACTGTGAGAAGTAGTGTGGCTTCATAAGCCTCTGAAAAATTTACTTGGTCATGAGATGGATCCTATGATTATAACTAGAGTTGTGTGAAGCTCTTCGAGAAACCTGTTTTTCATGATAGATCGAAACACATTGAGATAAAATATTATTTTCAGAGACATGATGCAAAGGAAAGTAGTACACCTGCAGTGCCTTCCTACACACGAGAAGTTTTCAGACATATTAACCAAACCGATTTGGTGAAGAATACCTCTCTAATTGAGACGGAGTGTTGATGACTACAACTAAGACAAAGTTTGAGTACTTTCGTGTGAGACTTGGCCTGATGGAGAATGCCTCCCTAGCTAAGAGGGAGTGTTGATGATTACAACTATGTGAGACATCCTCTAGGACACAGAACTGAGAGAGATACCTTGAGATGGTCATGTGGTTCCTATCTAACATAGAGATGGAACATAGAGATGGCCTCCTCCTTACAAAGAGTTGAGAATAACTCCAAATGATTCTCCTATTTAACATAATGAGAAAGGAGATACACAGAGTTGGACGTGCCTGTGGCTGAGCACAAGGTGAATGTGTGAATTCCCAAAGAGTTGGGTGAATTGTCATGAGACATAGATGAAGATGATGTATTAGCCTCCTCTGAGAAGAGAGTTGATGATGAAATCCAGATGAATCTTCTGTGTAATACAATGGGAAAGAAGATTTGTTGAGTGGACGTACCTGTGGATGAGCATAGGTGAACGTGATCCTAGTGGTTGAGAACTAGTGCAAGTGGTTCTTTTGTGTAATGCAATGAGCCATAGATATGGAAATCCCTATGGGTGTGCCCCTAGTGGTTGTGCACTAGTGGGTGTATGAGATCCCTTGCTATATTTTTCAAGAGTCAGACTTACCTATAACCATATTTGTAATGTAAAGGGTACATGTCAGCCCCACCTTAATGTAAAAGATAATTAATATGGTAATTATTAATTATATTTTGAGTTATTGAGGTCGGCCCTATTGTGCCAAAAGACACATCATTTG
>JZKD02S0226253.1:0-21655 GCA_000966675.3 Picea glauca
CATTGAATGACCACATTCCCATATATTAAATGACTTCCACTAATAACACATAACTACATTCCCATTGGGTACCTCCCTAGGTATCCCATATTACCTCCCTAGGTATACCACAGAAGACATCTCATCATCAGATGAAGATGAAGTCAGTGACAGTGAAACATAGAGAGTTCTATTCATGGCAGTAGAGGACTCTGATAAAAAAGACTCTGAAGAAGAATATGAAAAATCATATGAGGAAGAAATTGAAGAGGCAGAAGTTGACTTTTGAGAAGAATTAATGAGTTCCATAGAAGTTATCAGAAGAAAAAATAAGAAAAATAAGAAACTACAAGCAGAACTAGATAAGAAAAAAGACACTCAAGAACTAGGACAAATGATCACAAAATTGAAGGTTAAAATAGAAGAAGACAAAAGAATTGAAGAAGCACTCAAAGAACAACTAGAAGGAAAGGACATGATCATTGGAAACTTGGAAGCAGAGATTGTCACACTAATAAAGGATATGCAAAAGAAAAATATGCAGAATAGCTCAAAAGTTTTGGATGACATTATCAGTTGTCAAAAATCTTATCTTGACAAGTCCGGACTTGGATACAATCAGACAGAAAAGGGATCAAGCTCCAAAACAACAGAGCAAGAAACAAATCCAAAACGTTATGTAGAAACAATCAAAGGGGATAAAAAGATATACAAGGAAGATTACAGGGACACTCCTCNTGGAGAGCCCTAAAAAATGTTGTTTAGGGCCTTAAAGTGGCCCCCCAAATTAAGGACCCGAAAACTAGGGAAGAAACTACCAAACTGGACAACTGCCAAAATGAGCCAGTTGGAATAGGTGGGAGGCCACCGACATCCATATATATCAATCCTCCCCCCTTAGGAAGAAATGGTCTCCATTGTGTTGATTTCCCCCATCAGATGAGGAAATGTCTGCTAAATTTGGCCACGGGTGAGCCACTTGCCTTGGTGCAGGAGTTGCCCTACTTTGACAACTCGATAAATATGGATCCTTTGTTGGTGAGTGCCCTTGATCTATTTTTCCACAATATGATCATTGGATGCATGTTGTATGGAGTCGGGGTTGATCTATGTTGGTGTCAGTTGTTCTACTATCTCTGAGGTGTCAAATAATGGTGGGAAATACAGTCGAAGGATATCCACGTTGAACACTGGGTGCAAGCCAAGGAAAGGAGGAATGTTGAGCTCGAAAGAATTATCACCCACAGCCTTGGTTATGGTGTACGACCCATAATGGAGTGGGAAAAGCTTCTGATGGGGTCTTGTAAGGCGCTCTTTCTGCAAGTGCAAACAAACTTTGTCACCCACCTGAAACTTATGTGGCACCCAGTCTTGATCATGGCGCTACTTGTACTTGTTATTGGACTTATGTAGGATATCCTGAACCTGTTGGCGGATGTGTTGAATCCGCTCAATGAACGAGGTGGCTTTGTCAACTTCAGTTGTAGCAGGAGATAAGTCGGTCGAGGTGACCGCAAGGGGTAGTGCAACATCTATGGGACCCAATGGTTGGAATCCCAACCCCACCTGAAAGGGGTTGTTGTCGATTGAGATATGCAGGGCTCAGTTGTAGTTATGTTGAAAATAGGGGAGACTCTCATCCCATGTGTGAGGGTTCTTGGAATTATACATGCGCGGGATATGCATGATCATTAAATTTACGACCTTGGTTTTTCCATCTGTCTGGGGGTGGAAGGTCATGGATTTGGTGAGCTTGGTGTCCAGCAGTGACTAGAGGCTTGACCAAAATGTGCTGAGAAATCGACTATCCCATTCTGAGACAATGTTTTTTGGGATTCCAAAATGTACCTAGACTCATTCAAAGAAGAGCTTGGCAGTGGCCTCTAGCATGATTCTCTTCTTGCAGGCAGCCAAAATGCCCATCTTAGAAAAGCGATCCACAACCACAAAAACACAGTCATTACCTCACTTGGTGGATGGGAGGCCTGACATGTAATCCATTGAGATGGATTCCCATGGCATGTCAGGCGTAGCCGGAGGGGTGTACAAGCCCTATTTCTTAGTGGTCGGTTTGACAATCACGTAGGCAGTGCAGGACCTAATATACTTGTTGACCTCCTATCGAAGTTTCGGCTAGTAGAAATGTTTCTCCAACATTTCCATTGTATTTTCGACGTCAAAGTGTCCTGCCACCCAACTGTAGTGGGATTCTGAGATCATCTTCGCTTGCTCGCTTGATGGAATGCATATATGGCCTAGATGACACAAAATCCCATCCTAAAGATGGAAATTAGTGTCAACTAAGTTTGATCCCAACATTTGGTAGGTGGTGGCGAAGTTCAAGTCTCTATCATAGAGTTGGAGCCATCCAGAGGTCTCATGGCCGCAAGAGTTTAGCATCATGGTGAGTGTCGCAACTAGAGGTCTGTTGAGGCAATTAGTGACATGGTTGGTTCTTCCCATTTAATACTTGATGTTGAGGTGGAATTGTTTCAGTATGTGGACCAGTTCTTATGGTGGTCATTCTACAATTTTCTTTGTGTCTGCATGAACTCCAATGGCTTATGATCAATGTGCATGACTGTCTACTTCCCAAGAATGTAATGTCTCCACTGGCGGCAGGATTTCAAAATGGAGTAAATTTCTTTGTCATAAGTAGGGTACTTACGGACAACATTTGATAGTTTCTCACTATGATAGGCCATGGGGTGGTTGTGCTGAGTGAGAATGGTGCCCACAGCATAGTCTGAAGCATATGTCTCAATCTCAAAGGGATGTTGCAAGTCCAGTAGTGAAAGTACTAGGGATAAGCACAAGTGTTGCTTCAAATCATTGAACGCTTGTTGTTGGGACCAGCCCCACACAAATTTCTCCTTACCACCACCCCTAGTTACTTGGCTGAGGGCCCATGCAATATGGGAGAATCCCAACACAAACCTGCAGTAGAAATTGGCAAGGCCCAAGAAGCTTTGAAGCTCAGTGAGTGTGGTTAGGGATGTCCAGTCATGGATGACCTGGATTTTGGTTGGATACACATGTGCGCCATGTTGATCAACGATGTAGCCTAGGTAATGAACCATGTCCATGTCGAAGGAGAATTTTTCCAATTGGTGTAGAGTTGGTGCTTCCGCAGGGTGTGAAGAACCTGCTGAATATGTTGCAAGTGTTCTTCCCAAGTCCTGTTGTAAATGAGGATGTCATCCAGATACACCACTACAAAATTATTGGTGAATGGTCATAGGATATCATCCATCATCCTCATAAAAGTGGTTGGAGCATTTGTCAAACCAAAGGGCATGAACAACCATTAAAAAATACCTTCCTTTGACTTGAAGGCGGTCTTCCATACATCTGTCTATTCTATCGGTACCTGGTGGTAGTCAGACTTCAGATCAATCTTATTGAAGTATTTGACCCTCATGAGTTGATCAAGGAGGTCATTGATTTAGGGAATTCGGTATCGTTGGATTTTATTCAGGGCCCGTTAATCAATGCAGAGCCGCAAAGTTCCATCTTTCTTTTGTACCAACAAGATTGGGCTTCTGCAAGGTGATGAGTTGGGACAGATGTGCCCCTTGTGGAGAAGTTCTTGGATCTGCCACTTGATCTTCTCATTTTCTAATAGAGAGTGGCGGTAAACTGTCCCATTAAGCAGCGGTGCGTCGGGGGTACAATCAATGTGGTGCTTGACCTGACAGTTCAGAGGTACCCCGATAGGTGAGGAAAATATATCTGAGTATTCTTCCATGACCTTATCCACTTGATTTTGTTGTGTGGAAAGGTTGGTTGCAAAGATCCTGGATGTGGCTACGATATTTCGCTAATTCTAAGATTGAATCACAAAGAAGACAAACTTCCCTATCTAAGAGATGAACTTTCTGCATTGCTTGGCAGAGATCCAAGAAATAGCACTAGGTGGGATTGCCTAGGGTATCCTGTACAATTTCTTGTTCAAAGTAATAATAACATTGTGAGGACTAGACTCATATACAACATGATGTTTCCATAAATATGGTTGACCCAAAAGAACTTTACAAACTTCGAGAAGGGAAACATCACACAATACCTCATCCTTGAAGGGATTGATGTCGTATGATAGGTGACATTGTTGGTTGACGTGGATGTCTCTTCTTTGGAAATCCATCTAATGGTGTAGGGTTTTGGGTGCAGTGTTGTCAGTAGAGAGAGTCGCTTGACACAATATGTTGAGATGAGGTTCTTCTAGCTACCGCTATCAACGATGAAGTGTAGCGGGGTACCCTTCACCCATATTTATGAATGAAAAAGGCGCTCGCCTTCCTCTGGCTTGTCTGGTTCACCGTGTTGGATCTTGGTGGTAGCAACGATAGCACTAGGTTATTCATCTATGATCTGTCTCCCCCTTTCTTGTTCGGAATCATAGTCGGAACCCGCATCTGATTCATAGGCTTTCACCTCAACCACCAATGACTGCTTCGATCAGCAATCAACAATGTTATGCTAGGGTCTCTTATGGAAGTCGCACCACTTTACGGTATCTTTCTTTGTTTTTATGGTGTCCTTCTTTTCTTGCGGCCTGGACTAGCTATCTTGAGGTTGTCTATATTTGCTTTGTCATTTTTCTGTCGGTTGGGGCCGCCCTTTCCTCGTTTTTTCTCTCTAGGGTTCCTAGGCCCAAATTGTCACATCTTTTGTTTGAGGTTCTACTCAATTTTGATGGCATATCAGTAGGTCGCACCCAAGGATGACCTATCCATAAAATCCATTTCAGCCTGGATGTATCTATGCAGACTACCTCAATACTTGAGCACCAGATGTCACTTGGAATCTTTGATACCCAGCTTGGTGCGTAGGGTATGGAAGATATTTGTGAACTCAAGCACCGCTTGGTATCTTTCCTGCCGCATCGTGGTCCATTTTGTGTACAGGTCGTCATAACTTCCAATAGGGTAGTATTTTTCCTTAATAGCATTCCTGAAGGGCTCCCATGTGGGTGCAACTATAAATAATGAGGGTTCCTCTATTTCCTTTTGCTCACAGAAATTTTCCCACCAATATTTTACATGGGAGACGGCTTTGAGGAGTGCAAAAGTAATCTTTTCTCTGTTTGAGAAGTTATGGATAGAGAAATACCCTTCTAGCAGATTCATCCATTTGTCTACTGCATCTGTGTCTATCTGACCTTCAAATATAGGAATATCGAAGTTGATTTGTAACTTGAAGGGGGTGACACCTCCATTTGAGGAAGATGCATCGCCTGGTGGTAGTCGCCGAAGGATTTGCACAAAACTATCCATCATCGCGTTCCTTTATTGTGTGAGGGATTCCTCGAGCAACATCTTGAAGGGATATCCTACCCCGTCATCTTTATTTTCTTCTGCCATGAGAGGTTGTTTGGGTGTGCAAGATATTTTGTCCTCAATAGAAACAAGCTCAAGACCAAATTCTTTGTACCCTGACCTTGTTGGGGACATGCATTAAGAACGACAAGGAGTAGACCGCTCTAATACCACTAATCCAGAATATATTTGTAGAACGAAATGAATACAAATCATTATCAAAAGATGCTTAACACAGAATAACATATATACATTAAAATTGGTTTCTATTCAATAAGGAAATAAGTTGAAACTGTAAAATGAACTGGAAACAAGCTTGCTAGAATGGTGGTGGCTTATCTCTGAGAAGAGATGTGACGGATGCGCTCATTCACAAGAATATTATTACAATAAGGCTCTGAAGGCCATTTTACAATAAACAAGAATGCCAAAAAACCTAGACATCCAAAAAACCTAACCCTAGGAGATGAAGCGCCAAAAGTCATGTGGACCCCGTTCGGGTAAGTTAATACATCAACTTCCTGGGGTCATAACTTTTGCATACGATCTATGTTTTAGGCACATGATATCCCATTGGAAAGGTTTATACAAGTAATACACATTTTGTTGATATCTATTAAAGGTTGTTATAATTGTGGCGAGCCCTAAAAAATGTTGTTTAGGGCCTCAAAACGGCCCCGCAAGTCAAGGACCCAAAAATTAGGGAAAGAAACTGCCAAACTGGAAAACTGCCAAAATTAGCGAGTTGGAATAGGTGGGAGGCCACCAACATCCATCTGGATCAATGTAACTAGAAATATTTCCTCACTCACAACAACCATGCTTCTGCATCTTCTCCTTTATTGTTCTCTCCATCAGAATATGGTAGTTTGATTTTCCTCAGCTCCCCTTGCAAGCTATATGATCCATGTCTCCTTCTTTGATGCATGAAAGGAGACATACTTGGGCTACTTGCTGACCTTGAACATGCATATTATCTTCTGGTCAAGTGCCCTAGGGGATGATGATGTTGATTCTTGTTAATACTCCTTAACTATCTAGATCCTTCATAATCATCTTTTCTATAATGAGATCTAGATGTTTCTACTTGCTTGGCTTTAGCTTCTTTCTTTGTGCCCAAATATTTGTTGACTTGATTCTATATCTATTGTCCCTTGACCAAG
This sequence comes from Picea glauca, assembly GCA_000966675.3. Lineage (NCBI taxonomy): Eukaryota > Viridiplantae > Streptophyta > Pinopsida > Pinales > Pinaceae > Picea > Picea glauca. The sequence continues at coordinate 6,461 of JZKD02S0226253.1, forward strand.
TTTTGGATAACCTGGGTTACATTTGACCGATTTTGGGACTTCGACGGTCTGGTTGAAGACGGAGTGCAAGGCGAAGCGGAGATCGCGAGATCTCGGCCCCTTCTTAGGGCATTTTGGGGTTTAGGGTTTATGTAATGGGTATGGGATGTTGGCCCATGGGTTTACCCATGTTTAGTCCCCATTTGTAATGTATAAATAGATATTTAGGCAACGTAGGAAAGGCGAAGATGCTAAGTGCTAGAGTTTGACCTATGTGATTGAAAAGGCTTTGTGCAGAGGTAAGTGAAATTGATTGTAAGAAGCTTGTGTGCAGATTGTAAGAGGGCTTTGTGCTAAAACCTAGTTCGGGGAAGGAGGATCTAGAAAGTTGCACTCAGTTCTCCTATCCTATGCGGAGTAAGTTCTTGTGGCTCTGTGCTTGTAGAAGATTGAGAGAAGATAATAAATAAGAGAAGAGTTGGTAGACGTAGCCCCACACTAGGGTGAACCACATATATCATGTCTTGTGGTTGATTTGTGCATTATAGTTGTTGATGTGATGTATGCTTAGTGTAATGATACATGTTATATGCATCTGATATTCTAGCATAATGCTTAGTAATGTGAATGAATGCTAGATCTGATCTATTTCTATGTGTTAAGGTTGGATGTATTAGATGTTGTGGAATGTTGTGTTGTTCTGTAATTAGGATTTGGATCTGCGATGTAAATAAGGGCTAATTGCTAATGAATGTTGACTACTAAGTGATCTGTTAAGGTATTGTAATCACAGATCTATGTCCCAGCTAGGTTGCAGACATCTGAGTCCTGCAACCACCCCTGCTTCTACCTCGGGTGAGACTTCATCTGCTTCATAGGTGTTTTCAAAAGGGTCGATAGTTAGGGTTTTGTTGGTGTGTTGTTGAAGCATTGAACCATGGATCTGCCCCTATGCCAACAAATGGTATCGTTGTCGGGAACTGAAACTGTCATTGTTGGGAACTGAAGAAAAGAGAAAGCTCTGTGCGTAGATCTTCTACCCTACTGTGCAGTATTCTACTTGACTTGTGAAGCTCTGTGCTAAGAAGAGAAGTTTGATCTGAGGAAAAGAGGTAAGATATTGAAGCTTTGTGCTCTGAGAAAGGTAAGATAAGTGAAAATTTTCATTTCAAAAGAATGGATCTTGGTATGTTTAGTAGATTTGCTCCTAATCTGAAAACTAGGGTACAGCTAGAAGAAAGAATATTTGATATGAATAGATCTGATAGAAATAATTAAAGATATGTTATTCCTATACATAGAAAGAATTGTTGGACTAACAAATGGATGCAGGATTCTAGAAAGAATTTTTTTCAGAGCCACCACTGTGATCCCAGTGCGCAGTACAGGAAAGGTTGGGGATCGTTCAAGAAAAAGAGAGGGTTAACTCTTTGTTATAGTTGCAGAAGACCGGGACACCTTGCTAAGGAATGCCCAGGTAGAGGTCCTATTTGCCTTTGTTGTAAGGCTACTGGACATGAATTTTTGGATTGCCCTACAATGATTGCTAAAGTTGAAAGGAGGAATATGAGACAAGAAATCTATGAGACAGGCCAAGAAACTAAGGATATGATAGAACCCCAGAAAGAATCAGAGACTGTATTATTACAGTTGAAAGAAACCCTGAATGATCACAAAGATATCGACTTATCAGAGATCTTAAAAGAGAAGGAGTACATAGAAAAAAGAACAGGAGACTTAGACATAGACTGTGTCCTGGATGAGGAAACGCAAGTGAATATCATGATAGAAAGAACTTGGGAAATTTTGGGAAAGCCTGCTATGGTCCCTTCATTAGGAGGAATAGGATTATTTAGAGGAAATTTGATAACCCTATGTGGAAGACTTACCCAAACGTCTATGAGTGCTCATGGCACTTCGACAGAAGAAGAATTTGAGATCTTTAAATTTGTTGAGAACAGCGCCCCATTTGTTATTTTGCTAGGAAAAACCTGGATTGAGAAAGATAAAATACAAAGGAAACAAGAAGAGGAGGATCTAGAATAGAAAAAGCAAGAACTAAGATATTTCATGGCTAGGAGAATAGCACACTTACTGAAAGAACAAGAGGACCATTCGAAGCTACTAAAGACCAGAGATCTGGACATCGAAGTTGAAAGAACACATGTAGACTTGAAACACTTGTTTGTACAAGAGATTAGAGCACCTACCTCAGAAAGAGAAGAAGTATTACCCTCGAACCTTATGGAAGACCCTCCACAATGTGAATTTACCATGCCAAGAGGAAATAAGAAAGATAATGGAAAGAGGAAACCAATGACTCGGATTTCAGGAAAGAAAGCTAGAAAGCTCGGCAAGAAAAAAGCACAGTTAGAAAAGTTACAGGAAGTTTCAGAGAGGACTCCGCAGAAAGAAGGTTTGCAGAACTGGAGCTTCATCGAGATATCAGAACAGCAAAGATTTTCACTTCACCACGGTGAATCAATATGGTCGTTGGAGGCGTCCCGACCATTAGAATGACGCTCAAGAATGGTGAGAAACACAGTTATTGTCGGAACGTTCTCCATTGGACCATTGGGACCATGCCATAATGGATGGAATAGCATTGATTGAGGCGCTCATGCTCGTTGGTAGAGTCTGTTACAACGTTGTCTATTTATCTTTTTGATCATTGCACCGAGAAAACTTTTTCCAATTATGATTATCCAAGCCCACAGAGAACTAGTTGCTTTCTCGCAGTGATCATTGAGACCTCGCCATCTATTTTGTTACATTGAGTGTTGATTCACCGACCTGAGATATTAGATCTCAAGTGTGCATGTCAGACGAAATTAGCGTAGTAGAAAAAGTTGTCGAAGAGATCCTAATAGACCTCATGGCCGAGAAGGTGATGTTCGCATGAATCCAAGCCTCATCAACGAGAGGAGTGAAAGCATCCCCGTCGACTGCTCATGGATCTGGAACATCCCGAGATGCGACAGAGAAATTAATGAAACACCGTGATGACTTAGTGAATGCAAAGATCATCCCATCTATCATGCCCAACTAAATCCCACCTCTGGCTGGCGCAGTGAGTCGTGAAAGTGTCCCAAGGGACTTCGACTACACAGTCATCACTATGTACCTCCCGACGGGGATACGCGCAGTCAGACCGCAGTTGGAGAGGATTCTGATGTTGAAGATCAGTGACTATAACATAGGAGACCGCAATATCTATGGCATGCTCACACCATACAAGTATTTTACCAAGACAAAGGGGAAGAATTCGAAGATCATCCCCCAACCGTGGACCATGGACATCGTGAGTTCCACTATCCTATACGTGATGAAGATACCACACTTCAGAAGACATCAGGAGGTTAACATGTACTTTAAGCTCCTATTTTCGTGCTTCCACTGTGGTTATCTGTGGTTGGAAAGGCATATCACCGTCGATCTGGCACTGATCCATAGGATCACCGGACTAAGCATGCAAGGACTAGACCCACAAGAATTTTATCCAGGAAAGTTTGCAGAGCACGCCGTGGCACAGAGAATCAAAGATAGCTATGGCGATGTAGAAAAGGGGAAGTGGGGCTACAAGGTAGCCTCCATCCAAAATGACACAGTGTGCCTAGCCTTCCAGTTTATTGCTGGTAAGCTAGTAAGGAAGAACAGACCCACGCAGGTCATGGGGTTTGTTGTCGACCTCGCAGGAAAATGCATGGAAGGGCTACAAATGAACTAGGTGAGCTTCCTCATCAACCAGTTAGAGCAAGATTGTCGTGAAGCTAGGGATCAGGGCTATGAGTTCCATTTTAGTTGGTTGTTGATCCTCGTCACCTTCATTGCTTAGGATATGCCGGAAGGTGCGAAATTCACTGAGATTTATCCATCATAACCCTTAGGTGTGAAGGTCACCATGCTTTGGTATTCGAGCAACATGGCTAAACATTGGCAGTCAAACGTGGTGTTCCACACCTATTACCTACAGTTAAAGAGGGATATTAAGTCTTCCTCTTGCATGATACCGAATACCATGCACAAGTTCAAACCATTTGTGAAGTTCTATGCAGATAGATATTTTATTTATATCATTGCATGAGGAGATGAACATAAATCAGAGCTCCAATCTTACTACAAGCTCACTAAGGAGGACATGGAAGAAATAACTAAGGAGTGGCCCGCAGAGCTCCTTGTACTAGTCGACCAGGCATAACTGTCCGATCCCGATCTAATCAGAAGTCCTCTGGTCACTCGCGAAGAGTATGATACACCCAGCAGTAGTAGAAGGAAGAAAAAGGAAGAGGTATAGAAGTTGAACAACGCATCAAAAGAGACTACTTCAGACTCACCTGGAGGGGGAAGTGATGATGAAGTAGACAAAGAAGAAGACAAAGGAGAAGAAGACAAGAAGAAACAAGGTGAAGTAACACCACCTAGGGACCCTCTTGTCGAAGATGATACCTCCAAGAAAAGAAAGGTTTCCCCCACGAAACCTACATCGTGGAAGAAGTCCAAAGCTACTAAACCACAGATGCAGAGTGTGCTCACGATGGATGACATAGATTTCATCATCGTCGTTGTCTCAGATACCTCAGAAGATATCTTACAGCATAATGAAGCCAAACAAGAGACCATGTATGAAAGAATTGAAGCAGAGTTGAAAGGGGTACATCAAGCCCTCCACTCCATCTGTACAGTGTCTACTGCACCCCTATCATCCGAAGGAACAGAGTTGGGAGACAAACCTGCCCAGTAGATGTGACCGAAGCTCACCTTCGTCATGTCCAGGAGGAAAAAGAATAGGGAACAGAGGCCTTAAAGCAAGCCAAAGAGGAAGCCAGAGAACAATGTCAGGTTGCGCAACAGGAAAAAGATGACATCCGAGACAACTTTGTAGAGGATAGAGCGCATATCCAAAAGGAGAAGGAACAGTTGCCCACAGAGCATATTGGAGTTAAAGAAGTAGTCATTAGAGAACTTCGCTCTGTGAAGGACTTAGAACAGATGGAAGAAGACCCAGTAGAAAGACAAGTAGAGAAGCTTATTGAATCCATTCAGCAGCTCCAATAGAGGATAGTCGAACTGGAGTTACAAGCAGTGCCAAGTACTCCACAGGAAGTGCGAGATATAAGAGAAGAAACTGCAAGGAGTGAAGTTGAGAGAATCAAGGCATTAGCCTTGGAATGCAAACAGCTNTTGTTCTGTAATTAGGATTTGGATCTGCGATGTAAATAAGGGTTAATTGCTAATGAATGTTGACTACTAAGTGCTCTGTTAAGGTATTGTAATCACAGATCTATGTCCCAGCTAGTTTGCAGACATCTGAGTCCTTCAACCACCCCTGCTTCTACCTCGGGTTAGACTTCATCTGCTTCATAGGTGTTTTCAAAAGGGTCGGTAGTTAGGGTTTTGTTGGTGTGTTGTTGAAGCATTGAACTCTGGATCTGCCCCTATGCCAACAAATGGTATCGTTGTCGGGAACTGAAACTGTCATTGTTGGGAAATGAAGAAAAGAGAAAGCTCTGTGCGTAGATCTCCTACCCTACTGTGCAGTATTCTACTTGACTTGTGAAGCTCTGTGCTAATAAGAGAAGTTTGATTTGAGGAAAAGAGGTAAGATATTGAAGCTTTGTGCTCTGAGAAAGGTAAGATAAGTGAAAATTTTCATTTCGAAAGAATGGATCTTGGTATGTTTAGTAGATTTGCTCCTAATCTGAAAACTAGGGTACAGCTAGAAGAAAGAATATTTGATATGAATAGATCTGATAGAAATAATTAAAGATATGTTATTCCTATACATAGAAAGAATTGTTGGACTAACAAATGGATGCAGGATTCTAGAAAGAATTTTTTTCAGAGCCACCACTGTGATCCCAGTGCGCAGTACAGGAAAGGTTGGGGATCGTTCAAGAAAAAGAGAGGGTTAACTCTTTGTTATAGTTGCAGAAGACCGGGACACCTTGCTAAGGAATGCCCAGGTAGAGGTCCTATTTGCCTTTGTTGTAAGGCTACTGGACATGAATTTTTGGATTGCCCTACAATGATTGCTAAAGTTGAAAGGAGGAATATGAGACAAGAAATCTATGAGACAGGCCAAGAAACTAAGGATATGATAGAACCCCAGAAAGAATCAGAGACTGTATTATTACAGTTGAAAGAAACCCTGAATGATCACAAAGATATCGACTTATCAGAGATCTTAAAAGAGAAGGAGTACATAGAAAAAAGAACAGGAGACTTAGACATAGACTGTGTCCTGGATGAGGAAACGCAAGTGAATATCATGATAGAAAGAACTTGGGAAATTTTGGGAAAGCCTGCTATGGTCCCTTCATTAGGAGGAATAGGATTATTTAGAGGAAATTTGATAACCCTATGTGGAAGACTTACCCAAACGTCTATGAGTGCTCATGGCACTTCGACAGAAGAAGAATTTGAGATCTTTAAATTTGTTGAGAACAGCGCCCCATTTGTTATTTTGCTAGGAAAAACCTGGATTGAGAAAGATAAAATACAAAGGAAACAAGAAGAGGAGGATCTAGAATAGAAAAAGCAAGAACTAAGATATTTCATGGCTAGGAGAATAGCACACTTACTGAAAGAACAAGAGGACCATTCGAAGCTACTAAAGACCAGAGATCTGGACATCGAAGTTGAAAGAACACATGTAGACTTGAAACACTTGTTTGTACAAGAGATTAGAGCACCTACCTCAGAAAGAGAAGAAGTATTACCCTCGAACCTTATGGAAGACCCTCCACAATGTGAATTTACCATGCCAAGAGGAAATAAGAAAGATAATGGAAAGAGGAAACCAATGACTCGGATTTCAGGAAAGAAAGCTAGAAAGCTCGGCAAGAAAAAAGCACAGTTAGAAAAGTTACAGGAAGTTTCAGAGAGGACTCCGCAGAAAGAAGGTTTGCAGAACTGGAGCTTCATCGAGATATCAGAACAGCAAAGATTTTCACTTCACCACGGTGAATCAATATGGTCGTTGGAGGCGTCCCGACCATTAGAATGACGCTCAAGAATGGTGAGAAACACAGTTATTGTCGGAACGTTCTCCATTGGACCATTGGGACCATGCCATAATGGATGGAATAGCATTGATTGAGGCGCTCATGCTCGTTGGTAGAGTCTGTTACAACGTTGTCTATTTATCTTTTTGATCATTGCACCGAGAAAACTTTTTCCAATTATGATTATCCAAGCCCACAGAGAACTAGTTGCTTTCTCGCAGTGATCATTGAGACCTCGCCATCTATTTTGTTACATTGAGTGTTGATTCACCGACCTGAGATATTAGATCTCAAGTGTGCATGTCAGACGAAATTAGCGTAGTAGAAAAAGTTGTCGAAGAGATCCTAATAGACCTCATGGCCGAGAAGGTGATGTTCGCATGAATCCAAGCCTCATCAACGAGAGGAGTGAAAGCATCCCCGTCGACTGCTCATGGATCTGGAACATCCCGAGATGCGACAGAGAAATTAATGAAACACCGTGATGACTTAGTGAATGCAAAGATCATCCCATCTATCATGCCCAACTAAATCCCACCTCTGGCTGGCGCAGTGAGTCGTGAAAGTGTCCCAAGGGACTTCGACTACACAGTCATCACTATGTACCTCCCGACGGGGATACGCGCAGTCAGACCGCAGTTGGAGAGGATTCTGATGTTGAAGATCAGTGACTATAACATAGGAGACCGCAATATCTATGGCATGCTCACACCATACAAGTATTTTACCAAGACAAAGGGGAAGAATTCGAAGATCATCCCCCAACCGTGGACCATGGACATCGTGAGTTCCACTATCCTATACGTGATGAAGATACCACACTTCAGAAGACATCAGGAGGTTAACATGTACTTTAAGCTCCTATTTTCGTGCTTCCACTGTGGTTATCTGTGGTTGGAAAGGCATATCACCGTCGATCTGGCACTGATCCATAGGATCACCGGACTAAGCATGCAAGGACTAGACCCACAAGAATTTTATCCAGGAAAGTTTGCAGAGCACGCCGTGGCACAGAGAATCAAAGATAGCTATGGCGATGTAGAAAAGGGGAAGTGGGGCTACAAGGTAGCCTCCATCCAAAATGACACAGTGTGCCTAGCCTTCCAGTTTATTGCTGGTAAGCTAGTAAGGAAGAACAGACCCACGCAGGTCATGGGGTTTGTTGTCGACCTCGCAGGAAAATGCATGGAAGGGCTACAAATGAACTAGGTGAGCTTCCTCATCAACCAGTTAGAGCAAGATTGTCGTGAAGCTAGGGATCAGGGCTATGAGTTCCATTTTAGTTGGTTGTTGATCCTCGTCACCTTCATTGCTTAGGATATGCCGGAAGGTGCGAAATTCACTGAGATTTATCCATCATAACCCTTAGGTGTGAAGGTCACCATGCTTTGGTATTCGAGCAACATGGCTAAACATTGGCAGTCAAACGTGGTGTTCCACACCTATTACCTACAGTTAAAGAGGGATATTAAGTCTTCCTCTTGCATGATACCGAATACCATGCACAAGTTCAAACCATTTGTGAAGTTCTATGCAGATAGATATTTTATTTATATCATTGCATGAGGAGATGAACATAAATCAGAGCTCCAATCTTACTACAAGCTCACTAAGGAGGACATGGAAGAAATAACTAAGGAGTGGCCCGCAGAGCTCCTTGTACTAGTCGACCAGGCATAACTGTCCGATCCCGATCTAATCAGAAGTCCTCTGGTCACTCGCGAAGAGTATGATACACCCAGCAGTAGTAGAAGGAAGAAAAAGGAAGAGGTATAGAAGTTGAACAACGCATCAAAAGAGACTACTTCAGACTCACCTGGAGGGGGAAGTGATGATGAAGTAGACAAAGAAGAAGACAAAGGAGAAGAAGACAAGAAGAAACAAGGTGAAGTAACACCACCTAGGGACCCTCTTGTCGAAGATGATACCTCCAAGAAAAGAAAGGTTTCCCCCACGAAACCTACATCGTGGAAGAAGTCCAAAGCTACTAAACCACAGATGCAGAGTGTGCTCACGATGGATGACATAGATTTCATCATCGTCGTTGTCTCAGATACCTCAGAAGATATCTTACAGCATAATGAAGCCAAACAAGAGACCATGTATGAAAGAATTGAAGCAGAGTTGAAAGGGGTACATCAAGCCCTCCACTCCATCTGTACAGTGTCTACTGCACCCCTATCATCCGAAGGAACAGAGTTGGGAGACAAACCTGCCCAGTAGATGTGACCGAAGCTCACCTTCGTCATGTCCAGGAGGAAAAAGAATAGGGAACAGAGGCCTTAAAGCAAGCCAAAGAGGAAGCCAGAGAACAATGTCAGGTTGCGCAACAGGAAAAAGATGACATCCGAGACAACTTTGTAGAGGATAGAGCGCATATCCAAAAGGAGAAGGAACAGTTGCCCACAGAGCATATTGGAGTTAAAGAAGTAGTCATTAGAGAACTTCGCTCTGTGAAGGACTTAGAACAGATGGAAGAAGACCCAGTAGAAAGACAAGTAGAGAAGCTTATTGAATCCATTCAGCAGCTCCAATAGAGGATAGTCGAACTGGAGTTACAAGCAGTGCCAAGTACTCCACAGGAAGTGCGAGATATAAGAGAAGAAACTGCAAGGAGTGAAGTTGAGAGAATCAAGGCATTAGCCTTGGAATGCAAACAGCTTAGCATTCGAAGTACGCAGACCTATGAGCACCTTGCAGAGAACCTTGAGCTCAGGAAACTAGAGTCACAGCTCTAGGAGGCAAAACAGCAAGCAGCAACAGTGAAAGCGTAGTTGAAGCTACTATAACTAGTTGAGAGGATGAAAAGAGCCCAGGAACAGCACATGGTTCAGTAGCAGGCCCATGCCATTCAAAGTAAGGTCATGGAAGTAACCTGGCGACTCCAGCCATTGCAGGATGCAGCTTGCATAATTTTTTAGGAGATTGAAGGACAAGCTGCACAGCTAGAGCAAGTAGTCAACTCATTTGAGCAGTGACTGGAAGGACCTGTGACAGAGAAGGTTATTCAAGAGTTCACCGAGTAGCAGGCTCTGGTGAAGTAACAGGTTGAAGAAGCTCAAGCCAAGCTCGAGGCATTTGAGGATGAGTTACCAAGATTAGAGTGACTCGGGATGAGTCACAGGTGAGTGTTAGGGGCCTGTTGGCCCTTGACCAAGTTTTGGAGAACTTGGGTCATGTTTGACCGATTTTGGGACTTCAACAGGCTGGTCGAAGGCGAAGCACAAGGCGAAGTCGATATCGCAGGATCTCGACCCCTTCTTAGGGCATTTTTGGGTTTAGGGTTTATGTAACAGGTATGGGATGTCAACCCATGGGTTTACCCATGTTTAGGCCCCATTTTTAATGTATAAATAGATATCTAGTCGATGTAGGAAAGGCAAAGATGCTAAGTGCTAGAGTTTGACCGATGTGATTGAAAAGGATTTGTGCAGAGCTAAGTGCAAGTGATTGTAAGAATCTTGTGTGCAAATTGTAAGAGGGATTTGTGCTAAAACCTAGCTCGGGGAAGGAGGATATAGTGAGGTGCGCACAGATCTCTTGTCCTATGCGGAGTAGGTTCTTGTGGCTCTGTGCTTGTATAAGATTGATAGAAGATAATAATGAGGAGAAGAGTTGGTGGACGTAGCCCCACACTGGGGTGTGTTAGCACTCTGTAAATCTGCTTGGCTGATAAATAGACGACGAAGGTAACTTTTTCAACCAGCTTTGAGACCCAAAACTAGCCTTTCATATCTAGAGAGGGCTCCCTCAAAAATGGCATGATCTTCACGCAGGATATGACTTTGAAAACAATAGTTATATTTGACACCCATGGTAAAATGGTTTCTGGTTATATTGGCACAGAAAAGTAAAACTTGGGCTATGAAGTTGGTCTGAGGAAGAGGCAGAAAAAATGACTCAGTGTCTGGATTCAAGAGGAAAAGGCTAGGTGAGTGTCATCCTTTAGTGTTAATCTTAAAGTGTGGCAGGAGAAAAACAGAGGGAGTGAACTCAAGAGCGTCGTTGTGGATGAATTCGGAGTTAGCTCGAGAAGAAAATGCTTTGTCTAAGTGGTGCGAACAAGGGGCGCAGTACAGCGAATCCGCAGGTTCGAAAATTCGTTCCAAAATAGACAATTTGATATATGAAATTAAAGATAACAGGAAAGAACATACGCAGAGAAAGAAACACAATACATCCAACTATCGCAACTAGAATCTTTACATCAAAACACAGGACCTTTGCATTAAGTTTCAGTCAAAAAACACTCAGACTTCTTACAATAGCATTTGTTTCTTAAAATTGACAACCAACCCTGTTTACATAAAAATGATCCCCTTATATAGAAATATAATGTCACCCTTGGTGGTTAGGGTTGAGCTACTCTCTCCTGGAATCATGGATGTGTTTTCTTTGAAAGAGAACAATAACTTCAACGAATTAACTAAAAATAGAAAACCTGACTTTGCCAAATCATAATCGTAACTGAAATATTCTTTAAAGTCATTGATCATGATCCAAATTCGACCATATGGTTGTGATGAGCCATCATTTTCATTGTTGGACACTCTGTCATCCCTGCACAGCAATTCTGCTACGCAACAGTAACCTACAACAAAAATGCAACAGAATGTGCAGTAAACTCGTAAACTAGGAGTTAAATATGACATTGTATATCACTGATAAAAATCTATTTTTAGAAATTGAGAGAGGTTTTTGTATTTAAGATCGTTATAAATAAAAACCTCTCTCGGTTTCTTGAAATGCATCTCCTGCTAGCCGAAATATGTGTCGCAAAAACATGTCTCGGAGAGGAAATCATGAAAACTTAAAAATAGGGCTCAAAGATTCCTTCGAAACTCCCAATCCATGACACATTTTACAAATCTAAGAGAGGTTTTTATTATTTGGTTTGTCCTCAACAAAAATATCTCGAGTATTTTCCAAATTCCTCTCCAGTTTGTCATAAATTGATCTTGAAGTTGACCACTAAACCAATAATTTGCGCAGTGCGACCTATAGCATGTGCGCGGGAAAATCCACTGCACGACAACATCCTATGTGCGACAACCCATTACGCGACGAAATCCACTGCGTGAAAAAATCCTATGCAAGACAAACTTCTTTGCGTGGCAGCATCCTATGCATGACGAAATCCACTACACAACAACATTCTATGCACAACAAACTTCTTTGCGCAACAACATCCTCTTCGCGACAACATCCTCTACGCACTGCGCAGTGAATTTTGCAGTGCACAATGAATTTTGTAGTGTGCAATGGAAAATTTAAATGGGAGTAAATAAATGATAAGCTTCCTTTTGAAAATGGCCCTTGGAGATGTTAGATGATGTCAGGCATAAAAACAACATGGGTGCTGAGAGGCATGACTTTGCAAATTGTTGACAAACCTCTAACCTTAGCCATGAAAATCATGGTGCTAACAGTTTTCTCCAACGGGGATGTTATCCTCCCTGTGAAGTAGCAAAGAACAGTAAACCAAGTGCCAATCCATTTGGCTTCTCCCAAACTCAACTTTTCAACTGTAACTTGTAACCTGCATCCGCTGAAAACCCAAAACTATATATGCTCCAAACTAAAATCTGAAACTAAGCTGAAAAAGAAAACTGCAGATTGCTAAAATAAATGTTCTTAGTACTGAGCTTATTCGCACTCCTACCTACCCTAACTACTGAAAAATATGTCAATCAAGTGAAATCAAACTGCTAATGCAACCATGGAAGCACTTTATCCACCTTTTGCTTTCTTTGTACATGCTTTCTCCAAAACTTGTTTACTGTTAATTCATTCAAAAATTTATCTATAAATTCCAATCTCAAAAAATTAAAAACATTGGGGTTGTTTACCGCCTCCAACAAAACTACAAATGGATCCTCCAAAACATGCATAAAACAACAATCATGTTTCACCCCTTCCACTGCGTCCTTGTTTTCATGTAATTCAACCTGTTGATTACCACAAAAAGGCTTAAGAATATGTGGAGACTACTGGAAATAACAGTCTTCTGAATTAGAAGACAGTGTTGGCTGAAATGAAACCCCTAGTGGCAAGCAATCCATATCTAACACTGATGTTGATTTACCATCATATTTATTTCCACGCTGGTAGTTGATCACAGGCTGTAAATCTGAACTAAAACAACTTTCCATGTAATCAACAAAAGGGTCATTAAAAGTATGAGAAGGTTGTTGGTCCTCTTCAATGATAACAATTTTCTCATGTAAAACAATGTCACTGTGAATGCAATCAAACTTCACTGCTTCCTATGTTATCTCATGATTTACTTTCAACAATTCAAAGGAAGAAAAACATAATGGAAGGTAATTTTCATTTGCAAGTCCATTGTTTTCTTGATATTCAACATCATGCTTGGAGGATTTCTGATTTGGAACATTACAAACATTTTTCTTCAACAATTCAAAAGAATCAAAACATAATGGCAAGGTTCTTTCACTTGATTCAAAACCTTCTTCATTTTCTTATGTGTAACTGTGATATGTAGGTTGATTTATCTCATTACACTGTTGAAAATGAACATTTTTTGATAGAGAACATGCAGGTGGTTGTTCTAGGAATTCAACATCATAATCATCATCATATTTATTATATAAAGACAAATCTGCAATGTCATCTAACAGGAAAAATCTTGGTACATCAACCTGCTCTTCAACAAGCTGATTTGCAAATTCATTTTCTTGACTGTCTACAAATGAATACATAAAAAAATCAATCTCATGCTTATCGTGGAATGGATCAGAATCTAAATTAGCACNTGACCGTCGGATTTCCTAACTACAAATGCATACTAAAGAAACACACTTTTACCTAACGACATATTAGACCAAGTAGATCTTAACTAACTCCTAAGTGTCTAAATATCCTAACAGAAAGGTTGTTACATAATGGAGCATGGCAGCAACTTCGGGAGGTTAGATTTCTTTAGGCAGTTTATAATAAAGACTAGGAAACCTCCTACTGAAATTTGAGATGGTTTCATCTTTCATTCTTCTCATGGTTTAAAAATCTGAAAGGAGTAGATCCCATGACTTTTTCTTACCCCAAAACCTACGGAAAGCTTCCTTCAGTTCATCCCACGAGCTAATCGACTAAGGCTGCAAATGTATGAACCATGCTTTGGCATCTCCTTATAAGGACTGAGAAAAGGACCTCATAGACACATCATCATGTTTGATCTCAAAAAGGTCTATGAAATGCTCAAAGAATTGAATATGTTTTTCAGCTGATTGTCCATCAAGATCTCCATCGAACCTAGGAAGATACTTATAATGTTTCATGGGAAATTCATGAAGGATGGAAGGAAATTTAAGAGGATTGTATCTTTCTTGAATCTTGGAGGGTGTAGGATTAAGAACAGAAGGTACAAGATTAGCTTTGGTTTCATTAAGCTCAAAAGAGTGATAATGAACATCATATGGCTCAAAGGAAGGAGCTTGGTGAATATCCGCTATACAAGAAGGAGGTATACCTACAGTTTGCAATGAAGGATACACAAGGGTAGATCTATGGGGTTCATTTGAACACAGTAAGTGAAGAAATATTCTTTTGAAAAACTTAGGAAAGGACAAGAAGATATTGATAACACAGAAAAGTACTTCTTGAACTAAACTTAAGCTCGAGTACCTTATTTTCCCATACTACTCTTCCATATCTCTGTCAACGGGTCTCATTCTCTAGTGGAGTCTTTGAATCACATTTGAAGCTTGATAGGAGTCGCCATGAAAAATTTAGCTCTAGATTATTCTGCCAGTGGAATCACCTTCAACTGATTTTCTGATGTGTGGAGTCGTCGGAGCAGAAATACAACCAATATGTGCCTAAGTGTCTGCTTCTCTTAGACCTTAGAACTAAAACAATGTCATTTTTCCCAGGGAAAATTTTCAAATTCATCCATGGCAACAGCACCAGAATGTTAGCACTTCGTAAATCTGTTTGGCTAATAAACAGACAACGAAGGTAAATTTTTCAATCAGCTTTGAGACCTGAAACTAGCCTTTCGGATCTGGAGAGGGCTCTCTCAGAAATGGCGCGGTCTCCACGCAGGATATGACTTTGAAAACAATGGCTAGATTTGACACCTATGGTAAAATGGTTTATGGTTATATTGGCGCAAAAATGTAAAACTTGGGCTATGGGGTCAGTCTGAGGAAGAGACAGAACAAATGACTCAGTGACTGGATTCGAGAGGAAA
>JZKD02S0226264.1:4790-21655 GCA_000966675.3 Picea glauca
TTGATTGGGTTCTAAATTCGTACCTTTTGTGTATGTGGAACATCATGTATTTCAAAGAATTACTCCATCTGAAGTATCCATGTGATTGGGTCCTTGTAACATCCTCGGCCACCAATAGGTCAGGAAATGCTACCAAACAAAACCTTAACTTAGCCTTTAAAGCTCTGATACCATATTGTAAAGGCCCCGATCGTCAACCCACTTGTCGGGCAATGCTACTACGTGGAAACATTCTCATACTTAAATATATAACATGCATTATTTATAAAGAATAAGAATTAAATCAAATTAAGACATTTGATATGGATTTACTGCTGTTATACAAACTTAAACAGAATTAACAACAATTAAAACTTGCAACAGAATACATGATAATATTACAAGCATCACAGAACATGCATTTTAATTAAGTACAAAATTAAACACATAATGATACTTATATTTGAAACTATAATACACCACCAACTGCGTGCAGACCTTCCATGAACCTCCTAGCCTTGGACCGTGCTGCTCATCACTCTCAGCAGTAGGTCACCCCTAAGCTGGGAATAAGCTCCACCTAGAAAGGGAATCCTAGGCTAGGCAAGGTCAACAAAAGACACACAGTTTATGAGGAGGATTCTCTCCTAGGAGCCACTTATGCCCACTGCTCACAGACTCTCATTACCCACATGGCCATCCCACTATGTGGAAGCTTATTCCCCCATCACTCTTTCTTCGTGGTCGGTCGACAAACAATGATGTTTATATATTATTAATGTTCTGCATATAACATTTACAAAAACAGGATCCCGGCCTTTAACACTTAGGATCTCCGGCCTAATAAACACATAAGCCTACCAACTTATCAACACTCGGCTCACTAGCCTATAAAACATGATTTACAATTCATAAACATGATTACAATAGGGCTCGTCCTTGGGGATATTACATTGGGGTGCCCTGGTCCTGTTCGTGAAGAAGAAGGACGAGACGTTGAGATTGTGCATTGATTTCAGACAGTTGAAAAAAGTATCTGTAAAGAACAAATATCCTCTGTCGAGGATCGATGATCTCTTTGATCAGTTGAAGGATGCTAAGATATTTTTGAAAATAGGCCTTAGGTCAAGATATCACCAGGTAAGGATAAAGGATGAAGACATCAACAAGACCGCCTTTAGAACAAGGTATGGTCATTACGAGTTCACAGTGGTTCCATTTGGACTGTCAAATGCACCCACTGTTTTCATGTACCTAATGAATGGTGTATTCAGAGACTATCTCGACAAGTTTGTCATAGTCTTTTTGGATGACATTTTGGTGTATTCCAATTTGGAGGAAGAGCATGAACAACATCCGAAGATGGTGTTGCAGGTGCTATGAGACCACCAACTGTATGCCAAGTTGAGCAAGTGCTCGTTTTATCAGGAGTAGATCCATTACTTGGGGCATATTATTTCGAAGGAAGGGATAGCTATATATCCTGAGAAGATTGAGTCCATAAGAGAATGGTCAGTGCCAAAGAATCTGACAAAAGTCATATCCTTTATGGGTCTAGTTGGATATTACAGAAGGTTTATCTCAGGGTTCTCGAGGATAGCTCACCCTATCACTTCCTTGCAAAGGAAGGAGAAGAAGTTTCAGTGGAAAAAAGTTTATGAGAGAAGATTCCAACAATTGAAGCAACTGTTAACCAGTGCTCCAATCCTGAGGATCGCAGATCCAAATGAATATTTTTTCGTTTGCATAGATGCATGCAAAGAAGGACTGGGATGAGTCCTCAGTAAGAATGGATTCATAATCTATTATGAATCCAAAAAGTTGAAAGAGAACGAAAGGAACTATGCAACTCATGATTTGGAGTTGTCAACCATAGTACACACTCTAAAGAAATGGAGACATTACCTCATGGGAAGGAGGTTCAAACTAAAAACAAACCATAACGTTCTGAAGTACTTGTTTGATCAACCGACCTTGAACGCTAGACATAGTAGGTGGCTAGAGTTTCTCTGTGAGTACGATTTTGATATCAAGCATATCAAAGGGAAGGAAAATAAAGTGGTTGATGCACTCAATAGGAGAGTGTGTGAATTACATACTACAACCGTTATCATGTACCGAACTGATATTAAAAGCAGAATTTTGGAGGCTGCAAATACAAATTTGCAGTATAGGGATTTGGTAGAAAAGATACAACATGGCAAGATGCCACATAAAGTGGAGATTTATAAATTGAAAACTGATGGAATACTTCTGTAAAAGAACAAAATTTATGTACCTAATGTCTAGTATTTGCAACTTGCGATTTTTCATGAAATGCATAATGTGCCTTATGCAGGGCACCCTGGATATGAGAAAACTTTGGCAGTAGTCAAGAGCCATTACTTTTGGCCAGAAATGAAGAAAGAGATTGTTGAATACATCACCAGATGTATGGAGTGCCAGAAGGTTATGGCTGAGCACAGACACCCAACATGGTTGTTGCAACCTTTACCCATTCCTGAGTGGAAGTGGGAAGTGGTGACAATGGATTTCATCACGTGATTTCCCATAACCGACAAGCAACATGATTCAATCATGGTGGTGGTGGAAAATCTTACGAAATCTGTCCATTTTATTCCACTAAAGACTACTCAGAAGGCAACGGATGTTGCTGATATTTTTATGAAGGAAGTGACACAATTGCATGGAATTCCCAAGACGATTGTGTCTGACAGAGACCCAAAATTTTCCTCAAATTTATGGAAAGGGTTATTCAAGGGGTTCAAAATGAATCTAAACTTTAGTACAACCTGTCATCCTGAGTCTAATGGGAAGACAAAGAGGGTGAATTGAGTAATAGAATACATACTAAGGATGTATGTGATGGGCAAACTATCTAAATGGAAAGAATACCTACACTTGGTAGAATTCACCTACAACAATGGGTATCAAGCATCGTTGAAGATGAGCCCATTTGAAGCACTTTATGGAAGAAAGTGCAATACTCTAGTGAGATGGGACAATCCAACTGATAGGGTAGTAGTTGGGCCATAATTGCTCAAGGAAATGGAAGAACAGATGTTAAAAATTAAGCAGAATTTGAAAATTGCCCAAGACAGGCAGAAAAGTTATGCTGATAAAAACAAAACCCACAGAGAGTTTAAAGTGGGTGACCATGTTTTCCTGAAAGTAAAATCCAATAGAAGTTCCCTGAAGCTAGGAAACTGCGCCAAGTTGGCAGCCAGATTTTGTGGGCCATTTGAAATCCTAGAAAGGATTGGGTCAGTTGCATATATTCTTGCATTACCTACATCCATGACTGTACATAATATATTTCATGTTTCATTGCTTAAGAAATATATACCTGATGCTAATCATGTAATTTATTGGAATGTGATTCAGGTGGAGCAAGAAGGTGTCCTGCAAATGTATCATGTGCGCATATTGGACCGGAAAAGAAAATAGCTCCGGAATCGAGCCATAGGGCTTGTAAAGGTCCAGTGGACCTAGTACAGTATTGAGGATGCGACATGGGAGCATTGGGATGCTATGTGGGCAGAATACTCACATCCTTTTGACTATTTTGAAAATCTTGTTGATGCTGTGTGAAAGTTGCACTGAGGACAATGCAAAAATAAGGAGAGGGGATTGTAATATCCCCAAGGACGAGACCTGTTGTAATCATGTTTATGAATTGTAAATCATGTTTTGTAGGCTGGTGAGCTGAGTATTGATAAGTTTGTAGGCTTATGTGTTTATTAGGCTGGAGAGCCTGTTTTTGCAAATGTTATATGCAGAACATTAATAATATATAAACATCGTTGCGTGTCAACCAATGACGAAGAAAGAGTGATGGGGGACTAAGCTTCCACATAATGGGTAAGGGAGAAGGGGATGAAAGGTTGGAAGAGGGGATAAGCTTGAGGGCTTAAGTCCTTGAATAATAATTTATTATTATTCCAAAGCTATGTGAAAAACATGTTATTTTTATCCTAAGTCCTGGGAGGGGAAATGCATGCAGCTCCAACGTGTGCAAAAAGGGAACGCGTACTTGATGGAGGGAATGTAGCTTCATGGGTGACATGTGTCGGCCTAGGCACATGCAATTTAACCCAATAATTGAGTTGTGATGGGGGTTCGTCCTCCATTCTGTCGTCGGCTGTCTGAACTATTTGAGTCTGTGAACGACCTCTGCTTAATTTTCCTGTCAAGTAATCCTGAAAAACCAGAACCAAAAGTTGACCAGTGTATTCTTGTGAATTCCGTGGCCTTTGTATTCATCCTTTGAAATGTTCATGCACAGACCTGAGACCCTAAATCCATCACCTAAGTCATTTTTTGAATCTTCCATACTCTGTCTGAGTTCACTGGAATCCTTCCCAAGAATCGTTTTTTCTTTGCACTAGACCTCTGCATAGCCACACACCTTTGAAGCCAACCCGCATCTTCTATGAAACCTGATCAATTATCTAGGCTATGAGCGTTATAATTGTGGGGTGTTGTGGCCACACAGTCCCTTGGCTGAGAGTGATTGGCTATCGTCATTCATTCCTTGCCGAGCCTTGTTGTCCTCCTTGTGTTGGAACGGAGCTGAAGAAGCAGGTTGTTAGGCCTATGTACAACGCTCTCTCTAGGTGAGAGAGTTGGTTGCGGTTGAAGAAGCAGGTTGTCATGCATGTGAGTGACTCTCTCCAGGTGAGATACTACGTGGAGGAAGTGAGAACTCCTAGAAGGGGTTCTGTAGCTACCACAGAGCTCGGAGAATTCTGGTCCAGTATGTTACTGAAGCCCAAGGTAAGGAAGGTTTAGTAGCCAAAGGCCTGTCTTGGTGATAGTGAAGGTGTATACTCCTAGGGTGGGACAGGCATGTGGGGAATGAGAGTCTATGAGTAGTGGGCATAAGTGGCTCCTGGGAGAGAATCCTCCTCATAAACTATGTGTCTTCCGTTGACCTTGCCTAGCCTAGGATTCCCTTTCCCGATGGAGCTCAGTCCCAGCTCGGGGGTGACCTACTGCTGAGAGTGATGAGCAACACGGTCTAAGGCTGGGGGGTTCGTGAAAGGTCTGCACGCAATTGGTGGTGTATTACAGTTTCAAAGATAAGTATCATTATGTGTTTAATTCTGTACTTAATTAAAATGCATGTTCCGTGATGCTTGTAATATTATCATGTATTCCATTGCAAGTTTGAATTGATGTTAATTATGTTTAAGTTTGTATGACAACAGTAAATCCATATCAAATATCTTAATTTGATTTAATACTTATTATTTATAAATAATGCATGTTATATATTTAAGTATGAGAATGTTTTTGTGTAGTAGCATTGCCCGAAAAGTGGGTTGACGATCGGGGATGTTACAATATGGTATAAGAGCTTTAAATACTAAGTTAAGGTTGTGTTTGGTAGCATTTCCTGACCTGTTGGTGGTCGGGGATGTTACAATATGGTATCAGAGCCATGTTTTCAATGTTAAGCCTATATGGGTCAGATAAGTGGTCTTTGGACCCAAGGTTTCGAGTGGAGGTGTTCGGATGGAACCAATTTCAAACCTTATATTATTTCTGAGTGCCAAGGGGTTACATTCGTCGTGTTACGAAGCTTAGGAGGAGTAGCGGTAGAATAAAACCACAGTCAACGTGGTATTTGAACACAAAGAGAGAGCGCTCAACACTTCAGTTGTTGGAGTCGTAGGATTTGTTTGTACGAAAGGGAAATTCAGTACAATCGTCAGATCTGGATAAGGTACAGGAGGGTTATCATGGAAGCCTTCGGAGTTCGGCAATCGGGAGAAGATGGGTGCGTGGAGGCATAAATGCCCAAAACCTAAAACCGTGAAGTCCCGAGGGAGATCTACACCGTAGATCTGGAGAAAAGATCTTGACCGTTGGATCAAGCAGAAGAGAAGATTATAATTTAGGGAGTTCGGTTGTCAAGAGAAGTAGGATGTGTGGTTGCACAAAGTCGCGAAGTCCGAAGTTCCGAAGGGAAAGAGTAGACGTGGTGGGGCCAGATGACGTCGCTAGTATCCTGCCATGTGGCATCCTGTGTGAGCAGGGTTAGTGGGGCCCGATTTTACGTAACGTATTTAAGGGTCGGAGGACCCATAGTGGCATTGATCACGATACATCAAGATCAACAGCCAGAAGGCATTGCGGGGACCCAAGTCGCACGTAAGATAATTATCCAAGACGGTCCTGCAATCCAAACCGTGGTTTCACTGAAGGGTTACGTGTTAGTGTTAGGAGAATTGTGGGATGAAAGGCGGGTTACTCCAAAACCACCATTGCATCCCCCCGTAATTGGGAAAATGTTAAGTGATGTAAGGTAATGATGTCACCTAAGGTGACGTGGAAGTGTTCAGGGTGTGCGGTTGTGAAATCTTCTGAAGTCCCGAAGTACCAGAACTCAGATGCCTGAGGTTACATAGCGAGTGTCAACCATTGGATGCTAGGTAAGATATGGATGATTGATCCACCCTATGTTGCGAGTTCGTTAGTTCGAAATTCGGGAAGTTGTTGTGAATTTCTTTGAAACCTCCTGAAACGCGAAGTCGTGAAGCACCCTTTTTGCTAAGTGAGTGGTCACGACCCACGATCACGTGGGTTGGGGATTAAGAGAGAAGGGGATAAAGCTCAGAGGATTGTTACAGAGCCGAGCAGAGCTCGAAAAATTCATGAAATCTGAACGTTTTCTTAATTCATATTTGTTTATGAATTATGTGGGATTTGTTAAGGAATAATGGCTTGACAAATTTTGGTTGTCTGCACATTGTGTTTACAGAAGTTGACGAGTGCCAGAACCGAGTAGAATTTCCACTGAGTGCAAAAGAAATGGAAGAGACACATAATGCTTCCATTTCAGAGAACCAAGCTAAAGGGATGGATGTCCGTTTCGGAGTTGAAGGATCAAACTCCAATGGGCATGGAGAAGAGATAGATAAGGAAGAGAATATGATGAAGATCATTGAAAAATTGCAGAAAGATGCCCAAACTCACCGAACAGATAGCAGAAAGATCAGGAAATCTCAGGATAAAGAAGGTGAATTCAACTTAAAGTTGATGAAGAGTCTAGAGAGAATAGAAAAGAAGTTGGACTAGGAGAGAGACTCGAGCCAAATAGGGAGTCACCCGACTTCTGAGGGAAGAAGATCAAGGAGTGTTGGTAAACACCATCATCACTCCCAAGGTCGCTCCAAGAGGAGGGCACACAGTAGTTCAAGCCCATCTCCTACTAGAAATCACAGGAGATCTGGTGTGGATGAAATAAAAGGCAAAATGAACAAGATTAATCCTCCAATGTTTGATGGAGAACACAAGAAGGAGGAAGATGTCGAAACATGGTTTCTTGCAATGAGGAAATATTTCCAACTGCGGAATTATTCCTCTCATGCAGAAGGAAGAATTACAATGTATCAACTGAAGGGAAAGGCATCCATGCAGTGGGATCATCTTGTGTAGGTACAACACATTAGAGAGAAAGATATCACTTGGAAGGAATTCAAGAGGTATTTCGAGAAGAAATACTTGACTAAAAGATACCATGACAGAAAGATGAAAGAGTTCTTTGAACTCAAACTGGGCAGCATGACCATTTATGAATACAAATGAAGGTTTTTGGAATTATTGAAGTATGTTCCATTCATCAATGATGAGACTGTCAAGATTCAAAGGTATCTAAGTGGATTGCCACCTTCCATTGGTGACAAGATTCAATATGATGATCCTAAGAGTATGGAAGAAACGATAAGGAGGGTGAAATGCTTATATGAGAAGCAAAGAGAGAAGCCTACCTTATGGAAGGCTTGGGAAGACAAGAAGAAATTTCAGATGGATCAGAGGACGAAGGGAACTAAGCCACCCTTTTTCAGAAACAGTCCTTGGGGACAACCATCTTTTAGAGAGCCTAGGAAGGCTAAAGTGGGTGGAGAAATGCCAAGACTTCCACCTATGGAATGTTGGGGTTGTAAAGGGAACCAAATGTATAGAGATTGCCCCCACCGAAATGATAAAGTGAGAGCTATCCACAATGTTCAGCAAGTTGAAATAGTGGAGGACATGGGTTGTAGAATACCAAGGATCTATGCAGCCCTGGAAAACAAGCAAGCTGAATATCAATCGCACGTGATTGAAGTAGAAGGTATGATTAACAACCATGTATTTACTATTTTAATTGGTTCAAGGGCTAGCCATAGTTATATAGATCCTAGAGTGGTGGAAAGTTTTCAATTGTCGAGAAGCAAACATGAAAAGTCTTGGTTAGTGCAGCTGGCTACAAGAACCAAGAGGAAAGTCATTGAGTTAGTTAAGTTCTATCCAGTGGACATGAATGGACTGAGCACAAAGCCTGAATTGAATGTTCTACCTTTAGGTTCTTATGACTGTCTAATTGGGATGGAATGGTTGGACCAACACCATGCAATCTTGGACTGTCGTAACAAGGAATTCACTTGCTTGGATGAGGAAGGAAATCGAAAAATAGTCTAAGGAATTCCTAGAGATGTTGTTGTCCGAGAAATCTCAGCAATGCAGCTGAAGAAGTTCTTAAGGAAAGACTATCAATTATTTGCAGCCCATGTGGAGGAAGCATCTAAGGATAAGGTCTCAAATATTGGAAATCATGTGGTACTAAAGGAGTTTTAATATGTATTTCAAGAGGTACCTGGACTACCCCCGAAGAAAGATATTGACTGCTCTGTAAACTTGATGCTTGAAGCAACTCCAGTGTCAAAAGCTCCTTATAGAATGAGTACGCCAGTGCTAAAAGAGTTGCAATTGCAGCTTGAATAGCTTCTAAATAAGGGGTATATGCATCCAAGTGTGTCACCTTGGGGTGCCCTGGTCCTATTCATGAAGAAGAAGGATGTGACACTGAGTTTGTGCATTGATTTTAGATAGTTGAACAAAGTAACTGTAAAGAACAAATATCCTTTGTCGAGGATCGATGATCACTTTGATCAGTTGAAGGATGCTAATATATTTTTGAAGATAGACCTTAGGTCGGGATATTACCAGGTAAGGATAAAGGATGAAGACATCAGAAAGACCACCTTTAGAACAAGGTATGGTCATTATGAGTTTACAATGGTTCCATTTCGACTATTAAATTCACCTGTTGTTTTCATGTGCCTAATGAATGGTGTATTGAGAGACTATCTGGACAAGTTTGTCATAGTATTTTTTGATGAAATTCTGGTGTATTCCAAGTCAGAGGAAGAGCATGATCAACATCTGAGGATGGTGTTGTAGGTGCTACGAGAGCACAAACTATATGCCAAGTTGAGCAAGTGCTCATTTTATCAGGAGAATATACATTACTTGGGGCATATTATTTCGAAGGAAGGGATAGTTGTAGATCCTAAGAATATTGAGGGCATCAGAGAATGGCCAGTGCCAAAGAACATGATAGAAGTCAGATCCTTTATGGGTCTACTTGGTTATTACAGAAGGTTTATCGCAGGGTTCTCGAGGATAGCTCACCCTATCACTTCCTTGCAAAGGAAGGAGAATATGTTTCAATGGACAAAAGATTGTGATATAAACTTCCAACAAATGAAGCTACTGTTAACCAGTGCTCTAATCCTGAGGATCGCAGATCCAAATGAAGATTTTCTGGTGTGCACAGATGCATGCAAAGAAGGACTGGGAGGAGTCGTCAATCAAAATGGATTCACAATCTGTTATGAATCCAAAAAGTTGAAAGAGCACGAAAGGAACTATGAAACTCATGATTTGGAGTTGGAAGCCATAGTACACACTCTAAATAAATGGAGACATTACCTCATGGGAAGGAGGTTCTAACTAAGAACAGACCATAACAGTCCGAAGTAATCTTTTGATCAGCCAACCTTGAACGCTAGACATAGTAGGTTGCTGTAGTTTCTCTATGAGTACGATTTTGATATCAAGCATATCAAAGGGAAGGAAAATAAAGTGGTTGATGCACTCAGTAGGAGAGTGCATGAATTACATGCTACAACCATTAGCATGTACTGAACTGATATTAAAAACAGAATTTTGAAGGTTGTAAATACAGATTTGTAGTACAGGGATTTGGTAGCAAAGCTACAATAGGGTAAGATGCCACAGAAAGTGGAGATTTATAAATTGGAAACTGATGGAATACTTCTGTACAAGAAAATAATTTATGTACCTAATGTCC
The DNA here is from genome assembly GCA_000966675.3 of Picea glauca. Taxonomy (NCBI): domain Eukaryota; kingdom Viridiplantae; phylum Streptophyta; class Pinopsida; order Pinales; family Pinaceae; genus Picea; species Picea glauca. The sequence goes on from JZKD02S0226264.1 coordinate 14,914, forward strand.
AGTATTTGAAACTTGCGATTTTGCATGAAATGCATAATGTGCCTTATGCAGGGCACCCTGGATATCAGAAAACTATGGTAGCAGTCAAGAGCCATTACTTTTGGTCATGCATGAAGAAATAGATTGTTGAATACGTCGCTAGATGTATGGAGTGACAAAAGGTTAAAGCTGAGCGCAGACACCCAACAAGATTGTTGCAACCTTTACCCATTCCTGAGTGGAAGTGGGAGGTGGTGAAAATGGATTTCATCACACGATTGCCCAGAACCGACAAGCAACATGATTCAATCATGGTGGTGGTGGAAAAGCTTACGAAATATGCCCATTTTATTCCACTAAAGACTACTCACAAGGCAACAGATGTTGCTGATATTTTCATGAAGGAAGTGGCGTGATTGCATGGAATTCCCAAGACGATTGTGTTTGATAGAGACCCGAAATTTACCTAAAATTTCTTGAAAGGGTTATTCAAGGGGTTCAGAACAAATCTGAACTTTAGTACAATCTATCATCCTGAGTCTGATGGGAAGACAGAGAGTGTGAATCGAGTAATAGAAGACATACTAAGGATGTATGTGATGGGCAAACCATCTAAATGGGAAGACTACCTACACTTGGTAAAATTCGCCTACAACAATGGGTATCAAGCATCATTGAAGATGAGCCCATTTGAAGCACTTTATGGCAGAAAGTGCAATACTCCAGTGAGCTAGGATAATCCAGCTAATAGGGCAGTAGTTGCGCCAAACATGCTCAAGGAAATGCAAGAACAGATGCTAAAAATTAAGCAGAATTTGAAAGTTGCCCAAGGTAGGAAAAAAAGTTATGCTGATAAAAACAGAACCCACTGAGAGTTTAAAGTGGGTGACCATGTTTTCCTGAAAGTAAAAACCAATAGAAGTTACCTGAAGCTGGGAAACTGCGCCAAGTTGGCAGCCAGATTTTGTGAGCCATTTGAAATCCTAGAAAATATTGGGCCAGTTGCATATATGCTTGCATTACCTACATCCATGACTGTACATAATGTATTTCATGTTTCATTGCTTAAGAAATATATACATGATGTTAATCATGTAATTGATTGGAATGTGATTCAGGTGGAGCAAGAAGGTGTCCTACAAATGCATCTTGTGCGCATATTGGACCGAAAAAGAAAACAACTCTGGAATCGAGCCATAGGGCTTGTAAAGTTCCAGTGGACCTAGTACAGTCCTGAGGATGCGACATGGGAGCATGAGGATGCTATGCAGGCAAAATACCCCCATATTTTTGAAGATTTTGAAAATCCCGTTGATGTTGTGTGAAATTTACACTGAGGACAGTGAAAAAATAAGGGGAGGGGATTGTAATATCCCCAAGGACGAGCCTTATTGTAATCATGTTTTGTAGGTTGGTGAGACAAGTATTGATAAGATGGTAGGATTATGTGTTTATTAGGCCGTAGAGCCTAAGTGTTAAAGGCCAAGATCCTGGTTTTGTAAATGTTATATGCAGAACATTAATAATATATAAACATCGCTACGTGCCGACCGATGATGAAGAAAGAGTGATGGGGGACTAAGATTCCACATAATGGGTAAGGGAGAGGGGGATGAAAGGTTGGAAGAGGGAATAAACCTGAGGACTTCAGTCCTTGAATAATAATTTATTATTATTCCAAAGCTATGTGAAAAACAAGTTATTTTTATCCTAAGTCCTAGGAGGGGCAACACATGCAGCTCCAACGTGTGCAAAAAGGGAACACGTACTTGATGGAGGGCATGAAACTTCATGGGTAACATGTGTCAGCCTAGGCACATGAAATTTAACCCAAGAATTGAGCCATGATGGGGGTTCATCCTCCATTATTTCGTCGACTGTCTGAATTGTTTGAGTCTGTGAACGACCTTTGCTTAATTTTCCTGTCACATAATCATTAAAAAACCATAACTAGAAGTCGACCGGTGTATTCCTATGAATTATATGGCCTCTGTATTCGTCCTTTGCAATGTTCACACATGCACCTGAGACCCAAAATCCGTCCCCTGAGTCATTCTGTGAATCTTCCATACTCCGTCTTAGTTCACTGGAATCTTTCTCGAGAACCATTTTATCTCTGCACTGGACCTTTGCATAGCCACACACCTCTGAAGCTAACCTGCGTCTTTTGTGAAACCTGAGCAATTGTATAGGCCATGAGTGTTATAACTATGGGCTGTTGTGGCCATGCAGTCCCTTGGCTGAGTGTGATTGGATACCATCATCCATTCCTTGCTGAGCCTTGTTGTCCTCCTTGTGTTGGAACGAAGCTGAAGAAGCATACTATCAGGCCTGTGTGCAACATTCTCTCCAGGTGAGAGAGGTGGTTGTGGTTGAAGACTTAGGTTGTCAGGCCTATGAGCGGCTCTCTCCAAGTGAGAGAGTGCACGGAGGAAGTGAGAACTCCTAGAAGGGGTCCTGTAGCTGCCACAGAGCTCGGAGAATTCCGGTCCAGTCTATTGTTGAAGCCCAAGGAAAGGGAGGTTTAGCATCTGGGGGACTGTCTTGGTGACAGTGAATATGTATACTCCTCGGGTGGGATAGGCATGTGGGGAATGAGATTCTGTGAGCAGTGGGCATAAGTGGCACCTGGGAGAGAATCCTCCTCATAAACTGTGTGTCTTCCATTGACCTTGTCTGGTGGAGCTTAGTCCCAGCTCAGGGGTGACATACTGTTGAGAGTGATGAGCAACGTGGTCTAAGGTTGGGAGGTTTGTGGAAGGTATGCACATAGTTGGTGGTGTATTACAGGTTCAAAGATAAGTATCATTATGTGTTTAATTCTGTACTTAATTAAAATGCATGTTATGTTATGCTTGTAATATTATCATGTATTCTGTTGCAAGTTTGAATTGTTGTTAATTTTGTTTAAGTTTGTATGACAACATTAAATCCATATCAAATGTCTTAATTTTATTTAATTCTTATTCTTTATAAATAATGCATGTTATATATTTAAGTATGAAAATGTTTCCACATAGTAGCATTGCCCGACAAGTGGGTTGATGGCCCGGGACATTACAATATGGTATCAGAGCTTTAAAGGCTAAGTTAAGGTTGTGTTTGGTAGCATTGCCCGACCTGTTGGTGGTCAGGGATGTTACACCAAGGTGACACACTTGGGCATATATACCCCTTCTTCAGAAGCTCTTCAAGCTACAATTGCAACTCTTTCAGCTCTGGCGTACTCATTTTGTAAGGATCTTTTGACAATGGAGCTACTTGAGGCATCAAGTTTATAGAGAAGTCAATATCTCTCTTCGGGGGTAGTCTGGGTACCTCCTGAAATACATATTCAAACTCCTTTAGTACCACATGATCTCCAATATTTGAGACCTCATCCTTAGATTCTTCCTCCACATGGGATGAAAATAATTGATAGCCTTTCCTGAAGCACTTCTTCAGTTGCATTGCTCATATTTCTTGGACAACAACAACTCTAGGAATTCCTTGGACTATTTTCCGATTTCCTTCCTCATCCAGGAAAGTGAATTCCTTGTTACGACAGTCCAATATGGCATGGTGCTGGTCCAACTAGTCCATCCCAATTAGACAGTCATAAGAACATAAAGGCAAAACATTCAATTCATCCTTTGTGCTCAGTCCATTCATGTCCACTAGACATGACTTAACTAACTCAGTGACTTTCCTCTTGGTTCCTGTAGCCAACTGCACTAACCAAGACTTTTCATGTTTTCTTCTCGACAATTGCAAACTTTACACCACTCTAGGATCTATATAACTATGGATAGCCCTTGAATCAATTAAAATAGTAAAGGCATGGTTATTAATCATACCTTCTACTTCAATCATGTGTGATTGATATTCAACTTTCTTGTTTTCTAGGGCTGCATAGATCCTTGGCATTCTTCTTCCCATGTCCTCCACTGTTTCAACTTGTTGAACATTGTGGATAACTCTCACTTTATCATTTCGGTGGGGAAATCTTTGTACCTATGGTTCCATTTACAACCCCAACATTCCATAGGTGGAAGTCTTGGCATTTTTCCACCCACTTCAGCTTTCCGAGGCTCTCTAAATGATGGTTATCCCTGATGACTGTTTCTGAAAAAGGGTGGCTTAGTTCCCTTATTCCTCTGATCCGTCTGGAATTTCTTCTTGTCTTCCCAAGCCTTCTGGAAGGTAGGCTCCTCCCTTTGCTGCTCCTATAAGCATTTCTCCCTCCCTATCGTTTCTTCCATAGTCTTAGGATCATCATACTGAATCTTGTAACCAATGGAAGGTGGCAATCCACTTAGATACCTTTGAATCTTGATAGTCTCATCCTTGATGAACAGAACATACTTCAGTAATTCCAAAAACCTTCATTCATATTAATCAATGGTCATGTTGCCCAATTTGAGTTCAAAGAACTCTTTCATCTTTCTATCAAGTATCTTTTAGTCAAGTATTTCTTCTCGAAATACCTCTTGAATTCCTTCCAAGTGATATATTTCTCTATGATGTGTTGTACCTGCACAAGCTGATCCCACCACATGGATGTGTTTCCATTCAGTTGATACATTGCAATTATTCCTTCTGCACGAGAGGAATAATTCTACAGTTGGAAATATTTGCTCATGCAAAGCAACCATGTTTCGACATTTTCCTCCTTCTTGTGTTCTCCATCAAACGTTGGAGGCTTAATATTGTTCATTTCTCCTTTTAGTTCATCCACTCCAGATCTCCTGTGATTTCTGGTAGGATATGGGCTTGAACTACTGTGTACCCTCCTCTTTGAGAGACCTTGGGAGTGATGATGGTGTTTACCAACACTCCTTGATTTTCTTCCCTCGAAAGTCAGGTGACTCCCTTTTTTGCTCGAGTCTCTCTCTTGGTCCAACTTCTTTTCTATTCTCTCCAGACTCTTCATCAACTTTAAGTTGAATTCATCTTGTTTATCCTGAGCTTTCCTGATCTTTCTGCTATCTTTTCGATGAGTTTAAGCATCTTTCTGCAATTTTTCAATGATCTTCATCATATGCCCTTCCTTATCTATCTCTTCTCCATGCCCATTGGATTTCAATCCTTCAACTCCCAAACGTACATCCATCCCTTTAGATTCTTTCTCTGAACTGGAAGCATTCTGTGTCTCCCCCATTTCTTTTTCACTCAGTGGAAATTCTACTCGGTTCTGGCACTTGTTAACTTCTGGAAACACAATGTGCAGACAACTGGAATTTGTCAGGTCATTATTCCTTAACAAATTCCATAGAATTCATAAAAAAATATGAATTAAGAAAACGTTTAGATTTCATGAATTTTCCAAGATCTACTCACCTCTATAAAAATCCTTCGGGCTCCAACCCCTTCTCTCTTAATCCCCAACCCACGTGATTACGGGTCGTGGCCACTCGCTTAGCAAAAAGGGTGCTTCGCCACTTCGCGTTTCAGAAGGTTTCAAAGAACTTCACAACAACTTCCCGAATTCTGAACTAATGAACTCGTGACATAGGGCGGATCAACCATCCACATCTTAACCAACATCCAATGACTGACATTCACTGTGGAACCTCAAGCGTCTAAGTTTTGGTACTTCAGGACTTCGGAAGATGTCACATCTGCACACCCCGAACACTTACACGTCAACTTAGGTGATGTCATTACCTTACATCACTTAACATTTTCCTAATTGTGGGGGCATGCAATAGTGGTTTTGGAGTAACCTTCCTTTCATCCCGCAATTCTCCTAACGCTGACATGTAACGCTTCAGTGAAACCGCGGTTTGGATTTCGGGACCGCCTTGGATAATTATCTTTCGTGCGACTTGGGTCCCCGCAATTCCTTCTGGCCGTTGATATTGATGTATCATGATCAACACCATTGTGGGTCCTCTGACCCTTAACTACGTTATGTAAACTCAGGCCCCACTAACCCTTCTCACACAGGATGCCACATGGCAGAATACTAGCGACGTCATCCGACCCCACCACGTCTACTCTTTCCCTTCGGAACTTCGGACTTCGGGAGTTTGTGCAATGACACATCCTACTTCTCTCGACAACCGAACTCCCAAAATTACAATATGTTCTTCTGATTGATCCAACAATCAAGCTCTTTTCTTCATATCTACGGTGTGGATCTCCCTTGGGACTTCAGGGTTTCGGGCATTTATACCTCCGCGCACCCTGCTTCTCCCGATTACTGAACTCCAAAAGCTCCTAGGATAACCCTCCTATACCTTCTCCAGATCTAATGGTCATATTGAATTTCCCTTCCATCCAAACAGATCCTACGGATCCAACACCCCAAGTGTTGATCTCTCTCTCTCTCTCTCTGTGGTTAAATACCACACCGGATGAGGTTTTATTCTACCGCTACTCCTCCTGAGCTTCATAACACTGGCAATGTAACCCCTTGGAACTCAAAAACAATCTAAGGTTCGAAATTAGTTCCATCCGAACACCTCCACTCGAAACCTTAGGTCCAAAGACCACTTCTCTGGCCCATCAAGGTTCATCGTTGAAAACATGGCTCTAATACCATATTGTAACATCCCCGACCACCAACAGGCCGGGTAGTGCTACCAAACACAACCTTAAATTAGCCTTTAAAGCTATGATACCATATTGTAACATCCCCGACCATCAACCCACTTGTCGGGCAATGCTACTACGTGAAAACATTCTCATACTTAAATATATAACATGCATTATTTATAAAGAATAAGCATTAAATCAAATTAATACAATTGATATGGATTTACTGTTGTCATACAAACTT
>JZKD02S0226275.1:7862-21654 GCA_000966675.3 Picea glauca
GGGTGTTGTATCTTCATGTTCATTTTCCTTCATGTCCAAATAACTTCATCAATCTTCTGGTCCAAAACCCATGACTAGGGTTGACATCAATGACAACAACCAATCTTCCAACACTTCGGCTAGCCCCCTTCGGGACTTCGAGCTTCAGTTTTTTTGAGTGCAATTGATTCCTTTTTCCCCAAAATCCAAACCAGATAAATCACCCAAAAAATATATATGGCTCGTGCTTCTCTGATAGCCAACAACTGTGATTCACTTCGAGACTCTGGGCTTCGGTAGTTCTGAGCGTTCCAATATATTTTTCCCCCAAAATTCTCTGTACCTGGAGCTACGGATCCAACACTACATTCTCACCTCGACCAACAGTCAATATTCGTCCCTTGTCCCTACTTCGGACGACTTCCAGTCAACACTCCCTTGTTCCTCTTTCTCTCAGAGTGTAAATCCTCCGAAGTGATAGATCTTCTGCCACGCATCCTGTTCCAATGGATGGTTTAGATGAACTCCAACGCTTTGGCCTTTGATAGTTCTCGTGCTTTCACACTTCACTTCTTCCAGAGTGACTATCTTCCGGAGTGAATATCCACTCTCCACATGTCCCTTTGTTTATCAACGACTCCTGTTGACTCTAACCTTCGATACTTTCGACCTTCAAGAATTTACTCTCCAATTTCCTCGAAGTATCCTATCACCGAAGTGATAGATCTGATGCCACGTTTCGAAAACACTGATGCCTATGATTTGCTTCTTACCTCTTGGAGATTCAGATGACTTCTGGTCAACGAATCCACTTCCTCCTTCTTTTTCTTCCAGAGTACACTCTTTGAGATTCCACGATCTGATGATGCATGTCCCTCTCTGATCGATGACCACAATTTACTTTGCTACTTTGGGCTTCGAGAGTTTTGGCTTCACCACTCTCGTTTTCCTCTAAAGTGCTCTTCTTCCGAAGTATGCGAATCTCTGCTACATGTCCTTATCGATCCAATGATCCAGATTTATTTGACCTTCGTGACTTCGTGACAATTTCTCTTTGCTCCACGCAAATATTCCAGAGCTTTATCTCCTGGACTCTCTGATCTACTACCACGTATCCTCCCTGATACTGACGGCTAGGATTTCACTTTTCCACTTTGGGACTTCGACGATCCCTCTCCTTAAAAACTTTCAAACCTTCGAATACACGAAGTGTTGAAGGATTTTAAGGCTATCCTCCGTGCAACTCTCCCAAATCTCACGGTCTGGAAAGATCTCGAATTCCTCCAAATGGATCGTGCTCGTCGATTGGAAATTTTCACCGGGCTCCTCCCTACTAAAGGATTTCCATCCCCTGTCTCTTCTAAGTGTGTTCCTTCTCGAAACTTCTCAACTTCTTAGAATGTTTCTTCGATACTTAGTCAAATTTCAACTCTGCGCACAACTTGAAATAGGTTTCTTTCAACCTAAACCCCTTATGGGAGACTGTGCACTCCTTGCAATAGTTCTTACATGACTCAATTGTTCCTCTTGAAAAAAATGACATTGTGTGTTTCTACCTACGCAAACCTTGCCTGGTCCTCTGCACTCTTTGCAAATAAGTCTCTAATTTATCTCTCCTGAGATTCTAAGTCGAACTAGACTCTTTCAACGTACTCCTTGTGGATACTATGCACACCTTGCATATAAAGCTCCATGTTATCTCTCCCAAAATTTTGAGTCAGACTAGATGCTATCAATGCACACCTTGTGGACAATATGCACTCCTTGCATGAGCTCATAGAAGAGAAAAAATTAAAACTTATCTAATCCTCACATATTCATACATTCAACCATGTAATGCATTAACAACATAAGAATAAGTAATAACAAATAATTGCAATTAAACAAAAATCCTACCATTCATTTAGATAGACACAGTAACAACAACACCAAACATTTTTGGATCAACACTTCTTTGTTATATTCATTCAAATGATATGTACATTGTCTCATACAACTCAATAAGCTTCAATAGTCTTTAGCTACAATAATCTTCAGCAGCTCTCAACAACTTTCAGCAGCCTCATTTGGGCATACAATAAACATATTTATACAAGAGGGCTCATAGAGATTTTTCCCTCTGACTATTTGAGTGTTATCCTATCCAATTAAAAGAGTTCAACTACTAAGGATTATTATAATAAATGATCGGTACAAATAGATAAGAGCAAGCGCTTCAGATCTGTACTGCATTTAACTACATTAAGGAAAATGCAATCTCCATCTATCTCACACGATGGTTCAACCTCTTAACATTTGAGATCTTCCTTAATTACAATCTTTTCAAGATATTTCATGACATGCCATCTTTAAAATTCAAAAACACTTCAAAAATGTGCGCTAGGTCACTGAGTTGTCCTCCACTTTCGCTTTGATGACGATGCTCATGCATCACACTCCTCTGGACAAAAATTCATGGAATCTTGTCCATGAGCTCCTGCACTGACTTTCCGTGCTTCTAGATACCTGCTTAATTTATCCAACTAGCATCTTCTATTGGGTGTCCCTTCCACTTTACCAAATACTCAAAATAATGTTTCCTCCTGGTCTTCTTACCAATCCTCTGATCTATGACCTTCTCCACATGCAACTTTTTTGCTACAGGAATTTTCTTCTGCCACTAGATTTCTTTTTGATCTTCTGATCCTTTGCTGTCATCTTCCCTATAAGGGTACATGTCTGAGATGTTGAATATGAGTGATATTACCACATCCTATGGAAGCTCTATTTCATAAGCATTTGCATCAAATTTCCTTAGGATCTTGCATGATCCTATCTTCTTCAACTTTAGTTTGTTATATGTTCTCCTTAGGAACCTTTCCTTTCTGAGATGTGCCAGAACCTGATCTCCCACTTCAAATTGAAGTTCTCTCCTATGTTTAACAACTCTACATTTATATTCTCTTTTTTTTTTCCTGCAATTTCTCTTTGATCTGATTATGAAGCTTCTACATTTCTACAATGAAGTCTTCTACTCCAACACTTCTAAATTCATTCTTCTCCAAATCTCTCAACTCTGATACTCCTCTTGGCTTCATCCCATATACTATCTGGAATGGACTCTTCCCTGTACTCCTCTTTGGTGAGTCATTGTAGGAAAACTCTTCTTGTGACATAAGTTGATCCCACTGGCTATGATGTTCAGTGACCAGACTCCTCAACAAATTTCCTAAACTTCGATTTACCACCTCATTATGTCCATCCATTTGAGGGTGATATGCTGAACTAAAGGACAATTCCATCCCCATCTTCTTCCACAATGTCCTCTAGAAATGACCAACAAATTTAGTGTCTTTGTCTGAGATAATACTCCTGGGCAACCCATGAAGCCTCACAACTTCTTTGAGAAATAGAATTGCAATGTGTGTTGCATCATTAATTTTCTGGCATAGGATAAAGTGTGTCATCTTTGAGAATATGTCAACTACAACAAATATGGAATCATTTCCCCTTTGTGTTCTTGGCAATCCCAACATGAATTCCATGCTTATTGTATCCCAAGGCCTATCTAGAATAGGAAATGGTTGATACAACCTAGTGTTCTGGCACTTTCCTTTTGCTTACTAGAAAATCTTACATCTGTTTACAAATTTCTTCACTTCTTCCCTCATACCTGGCCAATATTATGAACTGTTCAATTGTGCAAATGTCTTGTCATGGCCGAAATGTCCGCCCAAACCTCCACTATGTTTTTCCTTCAACAAATTATCTCTCATTGAGCACTTTGGTATGAACAACTGGCTACCTTTAAACAACAATCCATCTTGAATCAAATATTTTGTCCACTGACTTTTGTCTCTGAGCACAGGATTTGCACATGCTTCATATGCCTCTTCAAAATATGGATCAACACAGTACATCTCCTTATAAAGGTGTTCAAACCCTAAGGTTTTCACTTGAAATTCCTGCAGAATCAGACATCTCATGCTCAATGCATCAACAACTTTGTTAGCATTATGAGAAATAGGTTTAATGACAAAAGTGAAATTTTGCATAAACTCTATCCACTTAGCATGTCTTGGATTTAACTTCTCCTATTTGGTTATGAATTGTAAATCTTGATTATCACTATACATAACAAATTCTTTTGGAACAATGTAGTGCCTCCATTTCTTTAAGGCTTGAATCACTACATAAAATTCTTTATCATATATGGAGTGCTTAATTTTAGTGTCATTTAACTTCTCATTGAAATATGCAATAGGCCTATTATCTTGGATCAAGACTGCTCCAATTGATACTCCACTAGCATCGCATTGTACTTGAAACGTCTTCTCGAAATATGGCAAGAACACAATCGATTGTTCTGTTATCTTATCCTTTAATATACTAAATCTTTTCTCAGCTTCTTCCGTCCACTTAAAAGACTTGTGTTTCTTCTTCACCATATCTAATACTGGTGCACAAATACCACTGAAATTTCTAATGAACTTTCGATAGAATCTTTCTAATCCATGGAAGCTTCTCACCTCGAATATGCTCCTTGGAAATGGCCATTCTCTTATTGTTCTCACCTTCTCCGGATCCATATTCAATTCATTTGAAGAGATTACAAAACCCAAGTAAATGATTTTTGTATTCATAAAAGAGGATTTCTTCAGATTTATCAACAACTTCTCCTACTACAATCTTCTAATCACTAATGTTAAGTGCCTCAAATTCTCTTCTTCAGTTTTATTGATGACTAATATATCATCTAGATATACAATCACAAACTTATCAATAAAATATTCCAATACCTCATTCATAAACCTCATAAAATTACTTGGGGTGTTTGTTAAGCCAAATGGCACAACAAGACACTCATACAACCCTTTATTCACTTTGAAGGTTTTTTTCCACTCATCAACTTCTCTCATCCTTATCTGGTGATCCACCTTTTAGGTCTATTTTTGAAAAGTGATTTTCTCCACTCAAACAATCCATTAAGTCATCCATCATCGGCAAAGGAAATCTGTACCTGATGGTGATTTTGTTCATGGCTCTTGAGACTGTACACATTCTCCATCCTCCATCCTTTTTCCGACTCAACACAATTGGTATTGCGCATGGACTCAAGATCTCTCTGATTAAACCCTTGTCCATCAAATCCTGGACTTGTTTCTTTACCTCCTCATTCTCTTGAGGTGTCAATATGTATGATTCTTTGTTTGACAGACTCACTCCTGGTATAAGATCAATGTGATGGATGATACTCCTGATAGGTGGCAATGAGCGAGGTAACTCATCCACTACTATGTCAAATAAAATTTCTAATAGCTCCTGAATTTCTTCAGGCAGATCATCCATAGAAGTACTTGTAAGGATGACTTTGGGCTTCCTCACCATAGAAAAATTCATCTCATGTTCCTTCTTGACTTCACTTAGGAGTTCTTTCCCACTCATGAGAAGTATACTTGTGCTGGCCTCTTCCTTCACTTTATTTTCCTCTATTGGTAGTAGCATGTGTGTCCTACCATTTTTTCCAGGGTATAAGTATTTTTCCTCCCATCATGAATGATATTTATGTCAAACTGCCATGGTCTCCCCAACAAGACATGACATACATCCACAGGAATCACATCACACAAAATCTCATCTCTATATCCTCTTATCTTAAATTCAACAAGACATTGCTTAGTTACCATTACTTGGCGTCCTTTCTACAACTATGATACTATATAAACTCGGATGTCCAGTTGTCTCCAGCTCCAATTTCTCCACCATTTATGTGGATACCAAGTTATCAGTGCTCCCACTGTCAATTATCATCTTGCATACCCTATCTTTAGTATTGCAAGCAGTCCTGAAAAAAATGTTCCTTTGTACTGGTTTTTCCACTTCTTGCATTGGATTTAAGAGAACATTCTTCATCATCAAAGATCTCCCATCTTCTATGCCTTCTATCTCAACATTCCGCTTCTGCGCTTCCTAAATGTGATCTTCACCTCCTCCTTCTTTCTTTCTCTCGGGGCATTCCCAAGACATGTGTGCTATTTTTCCATAGGCATAACACTTCACCTCTCCTCCTCTACCTCTTTCTCTTCCTCGAGGAAAAGCATTTCTTCCACCAAACTATCTCCCTCGAGAACTTCCTCCTCTTTCTGAGTGACTGTGTGGTTTTCTAGTCTCAACCTTGGGCTTATGTGCTTTGTCATGGACAATTCCCTTACCTCTGTTTAGACTTTTTCCTCTGCTTCGCTGGCTCTGTTTCCTAGCCAATTTCTCTTCTACCTTCAACGCAATCCGATAAGTATCCTCCACTATCCTCACTGATATCATGTTGATTTCGTCTTGGATTTCATATCTCAGGACATTAATATACCTTGAAACCTTTTCATCATCTTTTTCTCTCTGTCCAGCCCTGATGTTCATCTTTTATTGTCTATCCTTTCTATCTCAGGTTCTGTAATTTCCTAAATAGATTTATCTGATAGTATTCAGGTATGAAGTTAGCCTTCATCTTGGCTACCATTCTATCCCAATTCTTGATCTTTTTCTTGCCTTTGCTTCTTCTGTCAGCCTGTAGTTCATCCCACCATAGTGTTGCATGTCCCTTCAACCTAGTGACACCATGTTTTACTTTCTTCTCATCATCAACTTCTTCATAGTCGAAGTACTTGACCATTTATCTTATCCAATCCAACAATTCTTCAACATCTAAGTTTCCCTCATACATTGGGATTTCTATTTTTTCTCTTGCTCCCAATTTGACAACAACTTTCAACAAGCGTTCTTCTGCAACATCTTCTCCTACAACTCCTTCAACTTCCATTTCTTCACTCTATGAATCAATGACATATCCAACATCATGCGATCTTATTTGTGCTATCTCCATAGCATCTAATCTTGCATGAAGTTCTCTCATCTCCCTTTCCACAACTAGGTTTGCTACAAGTTTCTCTGCATGTATTCTAGGTGACATTGTGTTGAGATTTCTCCACATAGAGATTAAAAAGAAACTTTTGTTTCTGATACCACTTGATTTTATCAGGCTACTTCCTCCTTTTACACAGAGCACAATTTGAGGCTCTGATTCCACTTTGATGGTATCAGACTATCTCCTTTGTCTCCTTTCTCCTTTTCTTGCTTTCTATGAGAAAAATCAAGCTCTGATACTACTTTGATGGTATCAGACATAACCTTTTCCTAGGTTCTGATACCACTTGATGCAACCCCCCTTCTCTCCTTGGGGTTTTTTGACCTCCCAATCAAGGATCTTCAATAAACTGAGCTGAATCAGCTCTTCGGGCCTCTACTAGACCCTTAAATCAATTCACATAGGCCTCCTTTGGTTACCCATGTAAACTTGGATTCACCCGCACACCCTTCTCTGGTGCTTCTAGTAACTCTATGTGGTGAGATCTATCTCCTCTGCTAGGCCTTACTTCTTTATGACCACAGGCTATGACCTTCGTCTATCCCTCTTCGGGACTTCAGGATTCATTTGTTTTGAGTGCAGCTAATTCCTTTTTCCCCGAATTCTGGACCGACGAAATCACCCGGACAATATCTATGACCCACGCTTCTCCGACAGCCAACGAATCTGATTCACTTCTGGAGTTTCGAGAATTCCAACATATTTTTCCCTTGAAGTGTTTTGTACCCAGAGCTATGGATCCAAAGACACATTCTCACCTCGAGCAACGGTCAAGATTCATCCCTTTTCCCTATTTCGGATGAATTCTAGTCAACGCTCCTCTGTTCCTCTTTCTCCCAGAGCGTAAATCCTTTGAAGAGATAGATCTTCCGCCACGTGTACTATTCCAATGGATGGTTCATATGAACTTCTATGCTTTGGCCTTTGGGATTTCTTGTTCCTTCACACTTCACTGCTTTCAGAGTGACTATATTCCGGAGTGAATCTCCACTCTCCATGTGTCCCTACATTTATCAACGGCTCCTGTTGACTCTGGCCTTCGGGAATTTAATTTCCAATTTCCTCTTCCCAATTCCACAATATGATGATGCGTGTTCCTCTCAGATCGACGACCACGATTTACTTTTCTACTGCGGGCTTCGGGAGTTTTGTCTTCACCACTCTCATTTTCCTCCGAAGTTCTCTTCTTCCGAAGTATGCATGCCTGTGCCACGTGTCCTTCTAGATCCAATGGTCTATATTTCTTCAACCTTCGTGACTTTGCAAGAATTTCTTTTTTCTCCACGCAAATCTTCTAGATCTTTCTCTCCCGGACTCTTTGATCTACTTCCATGTGTCCTCCCTGATATCGATGGCTAGGATTTGACTTTGCCTCTTCAGGACTTCGACAATCCCGCTCCTTAAACACTTTCAAACCTTCGAATACAAGAAGTGTCGAAGGATTTTAAGGCTATCCTCCATGAAACTCTCCCAGATCTCACGATCTAGAAAGATCATGAATTCCTCTGAATGGATCTTTCTCGTCGATTGAGAAATTTTCAGTGGACTCTTCCCTACTGAAGGATTTCCATCTATTGTCTCTTCTGAGCTTGTTCCTTCTCAAAATTTCTCAACTTCTCAAAAATTTTCTTCGACACTTAGCCAAATGTCGACCCTGAGCACACCTTGCAATAGGTTTCTTTCAACTTAAACCCCTTATGGGAGACTATGCACTCCTTGCAACAATTCTTACATGACTCGATTGTTCCTCCTGAACAATATGATGTTGATTGTGTTTCTTCCTACGCACACCTTGCGTGAACCTGTACACTCTTTTCAAATAAGTTTCCAAGTTATCTCTTTTGAGATTCTAAGTTGAACTAGACTCTGTCAACACACTCCTTGCAGACACTATGCACACCTTGCATATAAATCTCCACGTTATCTCTCACGAGCTTCTAAGTCAGACTAGACTCTGTCAATGCACGCCTTGCGGACACTATGCACTCCTTGCATGAGCTCGTAGTGTTGAAATATTGTAATTGGAAAGAGTATTCTAATTATTATTGGTGTATTATTCATTAGATCAATCCCCTTTTGTGGATTGATCATGTTGGGTATTGTAAATGACCAAATCCCCTTTTGCAGATTGGTCAAAACCTATTTTTAATAATATAAATGAGAATTCAGCCCCCAGAATATATTCAGTGGTTATAACCACCCAGAATGAGAAGTCATCCCTGCCAGTGAAAAGACACCTTAGTTCAGCACCTACTAGATTGTATAAATAAGAGAGGCCAACACCTCATTTGTTCACTCACTCACTTGTTCATCAGAGTGCAAGTTTGGAGCTACAGTTAGAGAAGAAGGAAGAGAGAGAGAAGCTCATTCTTGGGAGAGGAATTTTTGTCTTGTTCGGTTTATTCTCTTGGCATTGTATTGGCTATCTATATTAAGGAAGTTTTTGTTGGGTTTTCTCCCCCATGAGGGCTTCCTAGGATAAATGATGTGTCTCTTGTGATTGTGTATTTCTTAGTGATCCTATCTATGCTATGGTTATCTAGTAAATTGAAAAGAAACCTAATAATAGCTTAAACCTTAACACGTAGAAAAGAAACAATTGAAACTTATCTAATCCTCACAGATTCAATTCACAACATAATAACAAGTAATAACAAATAATTGCAATTAAACAAAAATCCTACCATTCATTCAGATAGAAACAGTAACAACAACACCAAACATTTTTGGTTCATCGCTTCTTTGTTATATTCATTCAAATGATATGTACATGGGATCATACAAATCGATAAGCTTTAACAATCTTTAGCTACAATAATCTTCAACAACTCTCAACAACTTTTAGCAACCTCATTTGGGAATACAATACAAATATTTATACAAGAGGGATCATAGAGATTTTTCCCTCTGACTATCTTAGTGTTATCCTATCAAATTAAAAGCTTTCAACTACTAAGGCTTATTACAATAAATGATCGGTATAGAAATATAAGAGAAAACTCTTCAGATCTGTACTGCATTTAACTACATTAAGGAAAATGCAATCTCCATCGATCTCACATGATGGTTCAGCCTCTTAACATTTAAGATATTCTTTAATTACAATATTTTCAAGATATTTCATGACATTCCATATTTAAAATTCAAAAACACTTCAAAAATGTGCACTAGGGCACTGAGTTATCCTCCACTTGCGCTTTGATGATGATGCTCCTGCTTCACATTATTCCAGTATGGGAGGATGTAAAAGGATCCAAGGGGATATTGGATCATGGATCAATGGCATATGACAATATCACAAGATTTTTTTGAGAGTTTCATAGAGTATGACTTAGAGATGCATGTGGAACAGTGTATGGGGACCAAGTATGTAGTAAATGGATTTGTAACAATATCGTTTCAGATAAAGTTAGGAGGTACATTGAGAGTGATGAATGTGATATGAGTGCTAGAATTCAAGAGGAGTGTGATCTCAGTTTCAGTAATTGAGAATAATGGATTTGATGTAGAGTTCCAGGATGGAAAGTAATTGATCAAGCCCAGAGGATCTAGCTCAGAAAAAGCAGTTGTCTTTGGAGTTAGAGAGAGAAAATTGTATAGGCTAAAGGACCACCTATGCGAGAAATGATGAGTAGTAGAGTGGTAGAGAACAAGGAGCGGGTAGCTCTGAAGGTTTAGCAACTCAGAGGGATTCAGTCTTCAGGTTCATATGGGAAGGAGAAACCTTCCAATTTTGTCAAGGAGTCATAGTGCAAGTTGGCCATGTGGGATGCTCAAGAGAAGGAGGCTTCTAGGAACATGTTCAAAATAAGTGAGTCTTTGGAGACAAGTTATATTATGATGGCAGGGATAGATTATGTGTTAGAGGGAGCAACCAATCAAGCGTATTGGAGAGTAGACATGATAGCATATTTCGTAATCCATATTGAGCCAACTCCAGGTGGGATAGGTACCTTCCTCCCTAAGAGAGAGTGTTGATTTTAGTGGTAGCATCGGACAGGTACTTCCACATTGGCATGTGTATATCATGTGGAATTCGTCGAAAGTCTTCTAGTCTTGAGTTTACTTTAGTTGAAAGGAATTAATTAAAGTAAAAGTGTTTTTTTTAATTAATTGAGTTATTTAAGGAACATGCATAACATGTAACATGTAATCTAAATTTTAAGTGGGTGTGAGAAGTAATCTCAACCATAGATCACGTTGGAGAATAGAAATAGATTGTAAATCATGATTATAAAAGAAAGGATAGGAGAACAAGGAATACACCTTTGACGAGAGGTCAAGGTTGAGAGACTTTGGTGAGAGACCAGGGTCGAGGATAGCAAAGAAATGTTTTTTCTAGTGTGATGAGTGTAAGTGTAAATAATCACTTTTTCTTACACTAGAGTGAGGAAATATCATAGGTTGGGTGAAGAGATTTCATCCAATTACTGATGTAGAGAGGTTTGGAGAACAAATGACTGTGATTCAAGATCTTGGATAGGTGGAGAAGGAATTTCATCTAGATATCATACAGGTCAAGGAGAAGAGAGAGAAAAGGTAGTTGCAAGTGAGTTTCATAGGATATACACCATAGAAAAGCGCAACATTGTACGAAAGTTTCCATATGGGTTTTCCATACATGTACATGGTTCTCAATGGAGATAGTTGTGTACATACACAAGTTTGTTGAAGGAAATTCACATACAACTTGGGAAACGTGTTGGTACAGAGTTGTACAACAACACAAGAATTTCCAAGTTTGTCTGTAGTGTATATTTCTCTTAGTGGGTCATTTTCCCTGTTATGGAATCCCTGATTTAAACTTAATAAAAGAATATTGGAACTATTTTTCCCTCCAGTGTTTTTCTATGGGTACTTTACCAAAAAATATTAGTCTCTTGTTTGTGATATTTTGGTTTCCTAGTTTATGCTTCCATTGCATGTTTAGTTTATTACTTAGTTGTGATTTTAGTAGATAAAGAGATTTTATTTTGAGCTAACTCTCGAGTACAATTGAGTAGAGAATGAATATCAACATGGTATTAGAACATACCAAGGTTTGATTATGAGATTTAAATTCAACAACATTTACCATGTAGGTGTGCTCCAAGTCTTTGGGCCCTACTCTGATACCATATGATTCGTAAACAATTGGTCTATGGAATTTCTTTTTATTCAATAGGGATCCTTTGTAGAATTAAAGGTGTAAAAGTATCTACAACTTTGTCAATGCTGAGTTCAAATATCCTCTACTGCTATTCATCAGGAATGAATAGATTTCTAAGTTTTCACATGTGTCTCACTACTTGGTTACTTGCTTGTGGTGACTAGATAATTGACCATCACTAAGAAGCAAGTCCATTTGTGGCATCTCTATATCTGTTATGGAAAACTAATGCACCCTCTCTACTTGATGTTTAAACCAACAAAATAATTTAGTTAATAAAATTCAATATACACATACTTTGTTTTGTAACAAAAGTCACATCTAGATCATAAACAAATGACAAATTTGTCCATTGACAGTCACAATATACAAACTAGGAATTTATGGTTTCTTTATGCATTAGTATATTCTCTAATATACCAGGATATCATTGTAACTTTTGGTTTTCATAACATTGCACAATTTTGTTACCCCCCTAAATGTGAAACATTGGAAAGCAATTCAAGTTTTGTTTTGTAAAAAATATAAGTAATGAGCTCTGTGGTTTTGTATGTGCAATCATAAAACACAAAGAAAATATTTATTGAATGGTTGGGTCACAAGGACGCCATAGATGATATTCATTATTCCCTATGTAAATAATATGCCACTATCTGGGGTTATTTCCTATAGTACCTAATGATATAATGAGTCATGTGTGATAGTGTTGTAGCTAATAAATTAACTAGACCAACGATTATAACATTTGAGAGAATGGGATATAGTATGCACATGTATTTACCAAATCACAATGACTCCATAAAACCATTAATTCATTGAGAGAGGAACGATGGGATTAAGGACGTGGAGTTAATGGCCATCTAAATATAAGAATTAACCAATCATAAAATACACAATCACACAACAATGAACAACACAAATTACCCTAGAGACCCACATTTATTGGGCATTTTTATTAAACTTGAGAGATGATTACAAAAGGGTGAGATATACAAAGACTATGTATTGTTACTCATTATCAACACCGAACTTACAAATTGTCATGGCTCAGAGACACCTTCACTCAGTGTGGATTGGGTTCTTGATTCCTTAATCCATCGAACTTCAAGTTGGTTTCCTTCTTCGAGATTCCATTTTTGCCACTACTCTCTCCAATTAACCTTGCATATCCTCCATTTTTATCCTCCCCAAATTATTCACTATGACCTTTAGTTTTAACGGGCTACCTTGGAAGGCCCACCATTGCTTTCCAAATTTTCCAAAAATACAAACTAAAATTAAACAAAATGTTTCATGCTTATTATAATATTTACAAAAGGGTCAGAGATCCAATTTGAATCAGTAAGTAATTCATGTTTAGGAATATCTTGAAGTGTTACTCACTAGTAGAATAAATTGTACATGGGCATTGCTTGGAGACACTTTGCTTATTGTGGATAGACTCCTTGACTCCATCGTCCAATATTCAAATAGGTTGCACTCTTTGATCTCTCATCTTTTCTACTACCCTTCAATATTTCAAAGTTCTCTTTGCATATCTATCATTGATCTCCTTATTCACTATAACTTCACTCTTAATGGGTAGCCTTGGAAGAAAAACCATCACAATGGTTCATTTCCACTTCTAACAAAAGAACAAAAAAACAAAAAAAACCCAAAAAAAAACAATTACATTCACATTACAACATTTACAAGAGGTTTGGAAAGGATCCAATCCAAATCACACCTCCCCATTTTCAATATTTTGGTCCCCAAAATCTTTAATT